>CM031602.1:100093128-100098128 GCA_018398815.1 Conus ventricosus | reverse complement strand
ACTCTGGAGAGAGAGGGAGAGAGAGAGGGGGGGAGCTAGAGAGAGAGAGAGAGAGAGAAGGAGGAGAGAGAGAGAGAGAGAGAGAGAGAGAGAGAGAGAGAGAGAGAGAGAGAGAGAGAGACGAATGGACAGATAGATAGAACGGTAACTAGCCAGCCAGCCAGCCAGCCAGCCAGATAGATAGATAGATAGATAGATAGATAGATAGATACTCGAAACAGAGACATACAATTCAAGTCGTGGTGGACAGTCATGTTTCGCTCTCCAGTATCTAAGCGGAATATACTGGAGTGCCCGGCTTATCTGTCGGCTTCTATTTGCCAAGGTGCTTGGCCCTGAAACGGTTAATAGTGCCGACCCCTCCGTCTTCCTTGCTGCCATTACGAAGGTGGAGCGGGGTCGATTTCCTCGTCAGAACCGGTTCCTCCCTACTTACTTCGCCGACCGTCTGTTCAGTAGCATTTGCAGGGTTAATCGTGTGTGTGTGTGTGTGTGTGTGTGTGTGTGTGTGTGTGTGTGTGTGTGTGTGTGTGTGTGTGTGTGTGTGTGTGTGTGTGTGGTGTTTAATCATGTTATAGGAAATAGGATCTGAACCAGTGGATATCTTGCCTGGCTTTATGCGTTTAAGTGCGAAACAGACTTCTTGCATTGTTAAATTTGTGTTAATATATAAAGTGTTACTTTCTATGTTAAGCTGCTCAATGTTTTGGTATTTATCCTCAAACTCCTTTCTACGAATTTGTTCAGTCTGGGATAAACACTCAGTCTGACTCATTGAAGCAAAAGATTCTCCTAATAATTCAGCCTTTTCTTTGTTAGTTCTATAAATTTTATCATTAACATGCAGAGCAGGCTGAGGGAGAGTGAATGTACCTTGATTTTTTTAATTTCTTTCATAATTTAGAAACGTCATGTGGATGTTTAAGAACAGTCATGATCAATTACCATAATACTGTTTTTTTGCAAGAGCTACTGCTCTTATTACTATAGTTATTTAGCAATTTTATATTTACTGTGGAGTTCATTTATTACTTGGGGTGGCTGTGAATGACGACTATTCATCAGTTTTGAATATGCCTCTGTTTTCATTTTTACGGCTACCTCCATGAGGAGCTTCACCAAGGGTTTGAGGCTCTCTTTGGATGGTCTTTAAACTTAATCTTTGGATGGCACAATCTGCTGCTCTCAGTTGAGATTTCGTAATTCTACATAATTTTTTTCAAGATTTCTATTGATTCTATGTTATGATTAAAATTGAGCTTAAGACAACCAGTAATTCGAGTTTGGGCAAAAGGTCCCAGTTAGCTTTTTTTCGTTTATTTTGTATGTCCGGGGTATGCTCAGTTCTTCTCTGGACTCACCAAGATCTGAACTTCAACAGGAAGATGGTCACTACCAGTGGTGACTGAATGACATTCCACGTACAAAGTGGAAAAATACCCGGAGTTTACTAAGACATAATCAATTGATGAATTTTTCTGATCAGAACGATCAGCTATTCTGGTAAAAGAACCGTCATTCAGTATCGTTAGATTAGCATTTACTATAGTGTTTGCAAGATATTCATTATTGTTTGTTGATTATTTTTAGAGTTTCGGACCATAGAGCATGATGGGAATTGAAAATCACCTAGAATTACCCACTTTTGTCTGAATCTAAATCAAACAACCAGTCGGCTTCCTTCTTGCATACACCATTGGGTAATAACAGTTTATCAACTTGTAACTTTGGCTCTTGATATTCATGCTATACAGCAGGGAATATAAGCGTTTGTCAGTCGAGATTACAGGGTGTTTTAACAGGTTGAGTACAAAATTTTTACAGACACATATATTGCAGCTTTTGTTTTAGTATTTTTTTCACTGCATTAGTCCTGGAGGAAAATAGTATCCCGGGAGTTTTGGTAAATCATTTTTATGACAATTTCAGAGACTGCAGCGCAAGGACATCAAAACTATGGTCTTGCAAAAAACTGAATAGGTGTCAATGTTACACTTGCTTCTGCAGTTCCATTGTAAAAACTTAAGAGATCTATGACTTGGACTGTCCATGTTGTCTTTTGAACTGGTTGCCCGCCATTACAAGGAAGGAAGATAATACAAATAGAAAAAGGGGTTTTTGCAAGATGAAAACAAAAGTAAGAATTTCATTTTGTAAAAGTTCATAACACACTGGCGTGACAGTTTGAAATAATTCGTTTGAATTCCAAAACAGAAGAGTCTGTTATCAAGTTGTTGGAGTTCTTTCAGATTTGTTGGAATGTGGAATGCTCCCTACAGATTGGAAAAAGCTACTGTTATCCCAATCCTTAAACAAGGAAATCTAAAACTCTTCCCTCTAGTTTCCGTCTATTTCTTTATACCTATATTGGAAAACTTTTTGAAAGAATCATGAAAAACAGAATAGAACATTTCCTTGAAAAAATAATGGAGAGTGTTTGCTTTATTCCAGGCTGGTTTTAGGAAAGGTAGAGGAGTCACAGACCACATTGTCACTTATCTCTCGAATGTGGAAAAAGCTCTTGCCAAGGTCATTCGACCCTTGCACGTTCTTTGATGTTCATAGGCCTACGATTCAGTATGGCATTCTAAATTGTTGTACAAAGCACATGAATAGGATACGAGGTCGTTTTTCCAATTTCTGAAAGCTTTTTATCGGACAGAACTATCCAAGTCAATGTTCATGGAGCTTTATCAACTTCTAAGACTATTAACATGGGTGTTCCCAAGGAAGTGTAATCGCTCCAAACACTTTTCTCGCTAATGCTTTACGATATTAAACAGGTTAATACAAAAGGTGCCACAATAGCTTTGTATGCAGATGATATTGCTCTGTGGAGAAATGTTAAACTGCAATTTTTCCAAACAACAAACCAAAAGAAAGAAATCATTGAACAGTATCAGGAAATAGTTGACAATTATTTTTCATTACATGAAATCAATGGGTTCGGTTTATCTGCTCACAAAACGGTTTTTGTTGTCTTTACAAAGAAAACAATTGCGTTTGAAGGCAGAGAAGTTTGTCTCTATAAGGTAGTTAATAATTTAATATACCCAAGCAAACAAGTTAAGTTTCTCGGTTGTAATCTTCACTATAAACTTTTTTGGAGTAAACATATCAATTACCTTGTAGAAAAGGCAAGGAAAAAGTTGGTTTATTACGTGTTCTATCTGCTATACCTCTGATTAAACTGGGGATCTAATCTCGTCTATGTCGCCTCAGGTCTAGTTCGTTCAATTCTGTCGTATGGCCAAGAAGGTTTTTTTTACAGCTGGAAAGACAGATTTACACAAGCTAACCAGTATTGACTCGCTAGCCTTTAAAATTGCATTAGGACTTCCCGATGGGCTTCAATTGGTCTGACGTACAAGGAGGCTGGTGTGTTACCCTTAAATGAACACAGGCTAAGTTGCGCCTGTAATTTTACAGTGAGAGCTAGAAACATTCCAAATTCAGTAATGACTGAACTGGATGGAAGTAGTATGTTTCAAGAGAGATCCGTAACAAATCGGTATACATGTCCCTAGGTGATTATGTTTCCCCATTATTTCGAACTGTAACCTGTCTCTTGATGGTATTGCCGAGGTTCCATGTTGTTCATACCTTCGTGGTTGTCAGAGCAGGCTGAAATCATTTACACTTACGGAGATCTGATATAAAAAGATAATCCTCTGTTACTATCATCCTATGCCAAAGACTTGATAGATAGGAAATACGATTCCTATCTACACATTTTCACGGATGGTTCTGTTTTAGATTCTTCGATGTTGGGGCTTCCTTTGTAATACCAGCGCTCAGCATTAGAAGAAATACCATATTACGAAAGGATGTTCTATATTTACAGCAGAGTTATTTGCCATTTTGAAAGCACTAGATTTTATACTTGACATGCTGTTATACATAGACAAATACTTTACTATCGGACTCAAAATCAGCGCTTACGGCTCTACATTGTCAATCAAAATCTAGTCGTTCAGACTTGGTGTGTGAGATCTTATTTCTCATTCATCAGCTAATAACCGGGGGTATCAATGTAACTTTGTTATGGGTCCCAGGACACTCCAGTTTACGTGGCAATGATTTAGCTGACTTTTATGCAAAGGAAAGCTGCAAGAAATAAATCTGATGTTTTGAATTGTGATATCCCTCTTTCTTCATCTGAAGCTATCACATTTGACAAGTTCAATCTGGAGCTAAGACAGAATCAGTACCTTGAAGATTCAGCTCGGAAGCACAGATGGATGTGACTAAACCAACAAGCAAATGTTGTAATCCTCCAGGGCCAATCCAAATCGTAACCTTGTTCATAGGCTGCGGGTTAATGGTTGGTTTATGTAGGTATTTAAAACCAGCACCTGCTTGTGCATGTGGTCAGACTCTCGATATCCTCATTTTTTTATTTGACTGTACTAGTACAAAAAATATCACTTTCAGCCTCTTCATGATAAGATGAAGTCCTTCAAGCTTCCGCTGACTATGTTCTAGTGTTTTCAATCCAGTTATGAGAACGGTTGGAGTCTGGCAATGTTGGCTGTTTATCTTATTAAATCTCATCCACTTGGAAGATATTTTTAACTCTTCCACCGCCCCACCCCTCGTCACTGCCTCCCTTCCCCCTAACAGGTGTGTGTGTGTGTGTGTGTGTGTGTGTGTGTGTTGTGTGTGTTGTGTGTGTGTGGTGTGTGTGTGTGTGTGTGTGTGTGTGTGTGTGTGTGTGTGTGTGTGTGTGTGTGTGTGTGTGTGTGCGCGTTTCTTCTCCAATTTGCAAATTTTTGAAATGTTAAAATCTTATTCTAGGCAAAAACCATATCAGTATGGTTCGGCGTCTAATTTGCACGTAGAGCAAGGCTTTTTCATTCCCCCACCCACTCTCTTCCTCCCTCTTCTCCTCTTCTCCCCTTCCCCATACCCACTCTAAGCTGTTCGACTCTTACGAGTAATATGTCAGCCAGTTCCATACTTTAATGATCCTTGATTACCATGTATTGTATATACATGTA
>CM031602.1:100055628-100085628 GCA_018398815.1 Conus ventricosus | reverse complement strand
TACCTGCAGTTCTGATTTACCTCTGTTCAGGAGCAGTTATGTCCCTTGATATCTTAATGGAGGTCCTGCGCGTGCCTGTACCCATCGTCAACACAAGCGCAGGCCTCCAAGGGTGGTACAGAACTGTCTAAGGCAGGTGAAGACAATGCTTCTCTGGGTCCTCCCCAGCCACCTTCAGGGTGTTTCTTTTTCTTCTTTTATATATATCATATATATATATATCTTATATATATATATTTATATATATATATATATTATATATATATATATATATTATATATATATATATCACACACACACCACACACACACACATATATTTTTAATATATATATATATATATAATATATAATATCTATATATATTTTATATATCTATAGATGTGTGTGTGTGTGTGTGTGTGTGTGTGTGTGTGTGTGTGTGTGTGTGTGTGTGTGTGATATTTTTTTCCCTTACATATATCAGTCGTTCTACCCATCATTATTTTCTGTTGTTTTTTTTTCTTTTTCCGTGCTACTCCTTTGTTTTCTTTACTGCTTTCCTTCTTCCCCCGGTTGTTTGGTTTACTTCTGGTAATACCTACATTTTCATTACCTCCTTCGGGCATGTCTGCTTATTCTGTACATTCCTACATTCTTCATTCCTTCTTCGGCATTGTTGCTCTTAATTCTGGTACATTCCTCACAATACTTCTTCCTTCTTCGGAGTTGCTTACTTCTGGTACATTCCTACATTCTTCATTCCTCTTCGGCATGTTTGCTTACTTCTGGTACATTTTTTCCTACATTCTGCATTCCTTCGTCGGCATGGTATCTGCTTACTCTGGTATACATTCCTACTATATTCTTCATTCTCCTTCGGCATGTCTGCTTACGTCTGGTTAATTCCTAATTCTTCGTTCCTCCTTAGGCATGTCTGCTTACTGCTGGATAATTTCCACATTCTACATTCCTCCTTCGGCATGTTTGCTTACTTCTGGTACATTCCTACATTCTTATTCCTCCTTCGGCATGTCGGCTTACTTCTGGGACATTCCTACATTCTTCATTCCTCTTCGGCATGTATGCTTATTTGGAACATTCCTTCATTCTTCTTTCCTCTTCGGATGTTTGCTTACTTCTGGAACATTCTACATTCTTAATTCCTTCTTCGGCATGTCTGCTTACTTCTGGACATTCTACATTCTTCAGTCCTCCTTCGCAATGTTTGCTTACTTTGGAACATTCCTACATTCTACATTCCGTCTTCGCATGTGTCTGCCTACTTATGGAACATTTCCTACATTCTTCATTCATCCTTCGGCATGTCTTGCTTACTTCTGCGAACATTCCTGTGCATTCTTATTCTCTGCGGCAATGTCTGCTTACTTCTGGGTCATTCTACTTTCTACATTCCTCCTTCGCAGTTTGCTTACTTCGGGAACATTCCTACTTCTTCATTCCTCCTTCGGCATGTCTGCTTACTTCTGGAACATTCCTACATTCTTCATTCCTCCTTTCGGCATGGTCTGCTTACGTCTGGAACATTCCTACATTCTTATTCCTCCTTCGGCATGTCTGCTTACTTCTGGTACATTCCTACATTCTTCATTCCTTCTTCGCATGTTGCGTACTTCTGGAACATTCCTACATTTTCAATCCTTCTTCGGTGTCTGCTTACTATGGAACATTCCTACTTTCTTCATTCCTTCTTCGGCATGTCTTGCTTACTTCTGGTACATTCCTACATTTCTTCATTCCTCCTTCGGCATGTCTGCTTTTTTTCCTTCTGCTACATTCCTACAGTCTTCATTCCAACCTCCTTCTCGGCATGTTGCCTTTCTTCTGCTAATTCCGACATTCTTCATTCCTTCTTCGGCAGTCTGCTTACTTCTGGCTACATTCCTACCATTCTTCGATCCTTCTTCGGCATGTCTGCTTACTTTGGTACAGTCCTACATTCTTATTCCTCCTTCGGCTTGTCTTGCTTTTTCTGTACATTCCTACATTTTCAGTCTCCTTCGGGCATGTATGACTTTCATCTGCTACATTCCAACATTCTTTCATTCCTTCTTCGGCATGTCTGCTTACTGCTTGGAACATTCCTACATTCTTCATCCTTCTTCGGGCATGTCAGCTTACTTCTGAACATTCTAATTCTTCATTCCTCCCTTCGGCATGTCTGCTTTTCTTCTGCTACATTCCTACATTCTTCATTCCTCCGTCGGATGTCTGCTTTTCTTCTGCTACCTTTCCTTACATTCTTCATTCCTTTTGGATGTCTGATTACTCTGGTACATTCCTACATTCTTCATTCCTTCTCGGCATGTTCTGCTTACTTTGGTACATTCCTACATTCTTCATTTCCTTCTTCGGGCATGTCTGCTTACTTCCTGGAACATTCCTTACATTCTTCATTACTTCTTCGGCTTGTCTGCTTATTCTGCCTACATTCCAACATTCTCATTCCTTCTTCGGCATGTCTGCTTACTTCTGGTACCATTCCTACAATTCTTCATTCCTTCTTGCGGCATGTCTGCTTTCTTCCTGGTACATTCCTACATTCTTCCATTCCTTCTTCGGCATGTTGTCTTACTTCTGCTACATTCCTCAGTCTTCATTCCTTCTCGGCATGTCTGCTTACTTCTGGGTACGTTCTAATTCTTCTTCCTTCTTCGGCATCATGTCTGCTTACTTCTGCTACATTCCTACATTCTTCGTTCCTTTCGGCATGTCTGTTACTTTGGTACATTCCTTACATTCTTCATTACTTCTTCGGCATGTCTGCCTATTCTGCTACATTTCCTACATTCTTCATCCTCTTCGGCATGTTGTTACTTATGGTAATCCTACATTCTTCATTCTTCTTCGGCATCATGTCTTGCTTACTTCTGCTACATTCCTACATTCTTCATTCCTTCTTCTGCATGTCTGCTTACTTCTGGTACTTCCTACATTCTTCATTCCTTCTTCGGCTGTCTGCTTACTTCTGCTACATTCCTACATGCTTCAGTCCTTCTTCGGCGTGTCTTGCTTACTTCTGGTACATTCTACATTCTTATTCCTTCTTCGGCATGTCGGCTTATTCTGCTACATTCCTACATTCTTCATTCCTTCTTCGGCATGTCTGACTTACGTCTGGTACTTCCTACATTCTTCATTCCTTCTTCGGCATGTCTGCTTTCTTCTGCTCATTCCTACATTCTTATTCCTGCTTCGGCATGTCTGCTTAACATCGGTACATTCCTACTCTTCATTCCTTCTGCGGCATGTTGCGTACTTCTGAGTAATTTCCTACATTCTTCATTCCTTCTTCGGCATGTCTGCGTATTCTGGAACATTCACTACTTTTTCATTCCTTCTTCGCATGTCTGCTACTTCTGCTACATTCCTACATTCTTCATTCTTCTTCGGCATCGTCTGCTTACTTTCTTGGTACATTCTACATTTCTTCATTCTTCTTCGGCATGGTCTGCTTATGCTGGTACATTCCTACATTCTTCCATTCCTTCTTGGCATGTCTGCTTACTTACTTCTGACTACATTCTACATTCTTCATTCCATCTTCGGCATGTGCTCTGCATACTCTTCTGGTAACATTCATACATTCTTCATTCCTTCTAGCGCATGTCTGCTTCAACTTCTGCTAATTCCTACATTTTCATTCCTTCTTCGGCATGTCTGCTTACTTCTGGTACATTCTACATTCTTCATTCCTTCTTCGGCTGTCTGCTTACTTCTTCTTTATTCTACATTCTTCATTTTCTTCTTCGGCTGTCCTGCTTATTTGGTACATTCCGACATTCTTCATTCTTCTTCGGCTGTCTGCTTACTTCTGCTACATTCCTACATTCTTCATTTTCTTCGGCATGTCTGTTATTCTGGTACTTCCTACATTCTTCTTTCCTTCTTCGGCATGCTGCTTACTTATGCGTTACATTCCTACATTCTTCTTCCTTCTTCGGCCAGTCTGCTTACTTCTGGTACATTCCTAATTTTCATTCCTCTTCGGCCATGTCTGCTTACTTCTGCTACATTCCTACATTCTTCATTCCTTCTTCGGCATGTCTGCATACTTCTGGGTACATTCCTACATTCTTCATTCCTTCTTCGGCCTGTCTGCTTTACTTCTTGGTACATTCCTACATTCTTCATTCCTCTTCTTCGGCATGTCTGCTTACTTCTGGTACATTCCTACTCTTCATTCCTTTCTTCGGCCATGTCTGCTTACTCTGGTACATTCCTACATTCTTATTCCTTTTCGGCTTGTTCTGCTTACTTCTGCTTACATGCCTACATTCTTCATTCTTCTTCGGCATGTTCTGCATACTTCTGGTACATTCTTCATTCTTCGTTCCTTCTTTCGGATGTACTGCTTACTTTCTGCTACATTCCTACATCTTCATTCTCTTCGGATGTCTGCTTACTTCTGGTGCATTCCAACATTTCTTCATTCCTTTTCGGCATGTCTGCTTTCTTTGCTACATTCTTCATTCTTCATGCCTTCTCCTCGGCATGTCTGCTTTCTTCTGGTACATTCTACATTCGTCATTCCTCTTCGCCCAGCATTGTCTGTTAACTTTGGTAACATTCCTTCATTCTTCATTCTTCTTCGGGCATGTCTGCTTACTTCTGGAACATTCCTTACATTCTTCATTCCTTCTTCGGCATGTCTGCTTACTTCTGCTACATTCTACATTCTTCATCATTCTTCGGCATGGTTGCCTCCTTCTGGTACATTTCCTACATTCTTCCTTCCTTCTTCGGCATGTCTGCTTACTTTGCTACATTCTACATCTCTTCATTCCTTCTTCGGCATTCTGCTTATTCTGGTACATTCCTACATTCTTCATTCCTTCTTCGGCATGTCTGCCATACTTCTGCTACATTCCTACATTCTACATTCCTTCTTCGGGCTTGTCTGCTTATTCTGGTTACATTTCCGACATTCTTCATTCCTTCTTCGGCATGTCTGCTTTTACTTCTGCTACATTCCTAATTCTTATTCCTCTTCGGCATGTCGGCTTTCTTCTGGTTCATTCTACATTCTTCATTCCTTCTCGGCATGTCTGCTTACTGCTGTCATTCCTACATTTTAATTCCTTCTTGGCATGTCGGCTTACTTCTGGTACATTCCTACATTCTTCATGCCTTCTTCGCATGTCTGCTTACTTCTGCTACATTCCTACATTCTTCATTCTTCTTCGGCATGTCTGTTACTACTGGTACCATTCCTACCATTCTACATTCCTTCTGGCAATGTATGTTACTTCTGTCTCACTTTCTACATTCTTCATTCCTTCTTCGGGCATGTCTGCTTAAACTTCTGGTACTTTCCTTCATTCTTCATTCCTTCTTCGGCATGTCTGCTTACTTCTGCTACATTCCTACATTTTTCATTCCTTCTTCGGCATGTCTGCTTACTTCTGTACATTCCTACATTCTGCATTCCTTCTTCGGACTTGTCTGCTTTCTTCTGCCTACATTCCTACATTCTTCATTCCTTCTTCGGCATGTCTGCTTAACTTCTGGTACCATTCCTTCATTTTCATTCCTTCTTCGGCTTGTCTCATACTTCTGGGTACATTCTACTTTCTTCCTTCCTTCTTCGGTTGTCTGCTTACTCTGAACATTCCTACATTCTTCATTCCTTCTTCGCATGTCTCGCTTACTTCTGCTACATTCTACATTCTTCATTCCTTCTTCGGCTTGTTGCTTACTTCTTGGTACATTCCTACATTCTTCATTCCTTCTTCGGCATGTCTGCTTTTTTCTGGTACATTTACAGTCTTCATTCCTTCTTCGGCATGTCTGCTTTACTTCTGCTACATTTCCTACATTCTTCATTCTTCTTCTGCATGTCTGCTTACTTCTGGTTACATTCTACATTCGTCATCCTTTTCTTCGGATGTCTGCTTACTTCTGGCTTAATTCCTACATTCTTATTCTTTCTTCGGCATGTCTGCTTTACTTCTGGTACATTCCTACATTCTTCATTCCTTCTTTGCATGTTCTGCTTACTTCGGCTACATTCCTACATTCTTCATTCCTTCTTCGGGCATGTACTGCTTACTTCTGGTACATTCCTCATTCTTCATTCCTTCTTCGGCATGTCTGTCTTACTTCTGCTACATTCCTTACATTCTTCATTCCTTCTTCGGCCTGTCTGCTTTCTTCGGGTACATTCCTACATTCTTCATTCCTTCTTTCGGCATGTCTGTTTACTTCTGCTTACATTCCTACATTCTTATTCCTTTCTTCGGATGTCTGATTACTTCTGGTACATTCCTACATTCTTCATTCCTTCTTCCGGCATGTCGGCTACTTTGTAACATTCACTACATTCTTCATTCCTTCTTCGGCATGTATGCTTTCTTCTGGATACTTCCCTACATTCTTCATTCTTCTTTCGGCATTGTCTGCTTACTTCTGCTTTACATTCCTACATCTTCATCCTTCTTCAGGCATGTCTGTTACTTCTGGTACATTCCTACATTCTTCTTTCCTTCTTCGGCATGTCTGTTACTTCTGCTACATTCCTTACATTCTTCATTCCTTCTTCGGCATTCTGATTACTTCTGGTACATTCCTACATTCTTCATTCCTTTCTTCGGATGTCTGTTACTTTGCTACATTCCTAATTCTTCATTCTTCTTCGGCATGTCTGTTACTTCTGGTACATTCCTACATTCTTCATTCCTTCTTCGGCAGTCTGCTTACTTTTGCTACATTCTACATTCGTATTCTTCTTCGGCATGTCTGCCTTTACTTCTGCTACATTCCTACATTCTTCATTCCTTCTTCGCATGTCTTGCTTACTTCTGGTACATTCCTCTTTCTTCATTCCTTCTTCGGCATGTCTGCTTACTTTTCCCGGTTCATTCTACATTCTTCATTCCTTCTTCGGCAGATTAGCTTACTTTGGTACATTACTACATTCTCATTCTTCTTCGGCATGTCTGTTACTTCTGCTTAATCTACATTCTTCATTCTTCTTCCGGCATGTCTGCTTACTTGGGTTACATTCCTACATCTTCATTCCTTCCTTCGGCAGGTTGCTTACTTCTGCTACATTCCTAATGCTTTTCTTCCTTCTTCGGCATGTCTGCTTTCTTCTGGTACATTCACTACATTCTTCATTCCTTCTTCGGCATGTCTGCTTACTTCTGCTACATTCCAACTATTCTTATTCCTTCTTCGGCATGTCTGCTTACTTCTGTACATTTCATACATTCTTCATTTCCTTCTTCGGGTATGTTGCTTACTTCTGCTAAATTCCTACATTCTTCATTCCTTCTCGGCATGGCTGCTTACTTCTGGTACATTCCTACATTCTTCAATCCTTCTTCGGCATGTCTTGCTTACTTTGCTACATTCCTACATTCTTCATTCTTTCTTCGGCATGTCGCGTACTTCTGGTACATTCCTAATCATTCTTCATTCCCTTCTTCGGCAAGTCTGCTTACTTCGGCTACATTCTACATTCTTCATGCCTTCGTACGGCATGTCTGCTTACTTTGGTAATTCCTACATTCTTCATTCCTTTTCGGCATGTCTGCCTTACTTCTGCTACATTCCTACATTCTTCATTCTTCTTCGGATGTCTGCCTTACTTCTGGGTACATTCCTACATTCTTCATTCCTTCTTCGGCATGTCTGCTTACTTCTGGTACATTCCTAATTCTTCATTCCTTCTTCGGCATGTCTGCTTAACTTCTGGGACATTCCTTACATTTTCATTCCTTCTTCGGCATGTTGCTTACGTCTGGTACATTCTACATTCTTCATTCCTTCTTCGGCATGTCTGCTTGCTTGGGGTACCATTCCTACATTCTTCATCCTTCTGCGGCATGTCTGATTATTCTGGTACATTCCTACATTCTTCATTCCTTCTTCGGCATGTCTGCTTACTTTGCTACATTCCTACATTCTTCTCATTCCTTCTTCGGCATGTCTGCTTACTTCTGGTACATTCCTACATTCTTCATTCCTTCTTCGGCATGTCTGCTTACTTCTGCTACAATCCTACATTCTTCATTCCTTCTCGGCATGTCTGCTTACTTTGGGTACATTCTACATTCTTCATTCCTGTTTCGGATGTCTGCTTACTTCTGTAACATTCCTACATTCTTCATTCCTTTTCGATGTCTGCTTACTTCTGCTACATTTCCTACATTCTTCATTCCTTTTCGGCACATGTCTGCTTACTTCTGGTAATTCCTACCTTCTTCATTCCTTCTTCGGCATGTCTGCTTACTTCTGGACATTCCTACATTCTTCATTCCTTCTTCGGCCTGTTTGCCTTACTTCTGCTTACATTCCTACATTTTCATTCCTTCTTCGGCATGTTGCTTACTTCTGCTACCATTCCTCATTCTTCATTCCTCCTTCGGGCATGTTTTGCTTTATCTTTCGTTCATTCCTACATTCTTCATTTTCTTCGGATGTCTGTTACTTCTGCTACATTTCCTACATTCTTCATTCCTTCTTCGGATGTCTGCTTACTTCTGACTACATCTACATCTTCATTTGTTTCTTCCCTTTCCTTTCCTCCCCTGCTCTCTGTTTTACCCTAACAATACGTAGAAAAGCGCTCGAATCCAATCGTCTCTCCAAAGTTTTACTTTAAAACTCATATATTGAAACAAAAAACAACATGTAAACATAGTTTTACTAATACAAGAGGTCCAATGTGGGATTGCCAATTGTTAGAAACAGCATACCACACAATGCGATTATTTCAACTCGCTATTTGTTTTCTGCCGTAATGGCAAGACTAACCTAGCTGAATGGCAAGTTTGTTAGATTACTACAGACGACTGCAGATGGACATTAGTTCACCGTGCACTTCTTCACTGACGAATTTGACTAGCCTAGGAAGACAAAAGCCGATTCAAGCCAGAGGTTAACAAAGTGTTTCCGTCATTGGATGGAATCACAAATACTATGATCATGTTATGAACCAAATAATACCCTATAATTAGATAACTTTTCCCCACATTTTGAAGGTTAAAGGCTAACCGCCTCGAGCCTAGTGACCCTTGGGCTATGAAGCGGTGTTTACAGTGTAACAGCCTAACTGACCCTTGGGGCAATGAAGCGGTTGTTTACATGTGTTTACAGCCTAGTGACCCTTGGGGCAATGAAGCGGTGTTTACAGGTGCTTACAGCCCTAGTGATCCTTGGGGCAAATGGAGTCGGTTGTTTACAGGTGTTTACAGCCTAGTGATCCTTGGGCAAAGAAGTGGTGTTTACTTGTGTTTAACAGCCTCGTGATCCTTGGGGCAATGAAGCGGTTGTTTACAGGTGTTTACAGCCTAGAGGCCCTTTGGCGGCAATTGAAGCGGCTTTACAGGTGTTTACAGCCTACAGGCCCTTGGCAATGAAGCGGTCTTTACAGGTTAAAGCACTCGAGTGTATACACCACTGGGCGGAGTGAACTATCACAGGTTTACTATTTATCTGATTATCGGTATCCAATTACCTGCTAAGTGGAAAGAACAAACAAACAACAAACGATCCGTGAGTGGTTCGAATCCATGGGGCCGCGTCAGCTCTGTTCATCCAGTTGCTGCATAAGCTGATTAAGTTATTTCTATACTTGTTATTACTTCGCTTAGTGTTCTATTTTCTTCATTCTAATAGCAGAGAAAAAAATATGTATGTCATACTACCATTTCCTTGAAAGTTACTTATTGTGGCCTGCATCATTTTATTTAGTGCAGACGCAATGGTGAGCGACATGCTCGTTTAACATATATAAGGATAATGAAATGATAAGCAGATAGACAAAAAGATATAACAGACACATTAATAAAACAGTATAAATGACTCCTAAAAGAGTCAATAAATTAGTAAGCAAGTATTGAATGAAATTAAACAGATAAATAGACAAAATTGATAAATCCATAAATTAAAAAATGGTACTTACATACATAAATACATCGGTTAAATTAAATGAATGAGTAAATTAATAATAACAAATAAATAAATAATAAATGATAAATAAATAAAAATGGAATAAATAAATAATATGAAACGTCGATGACTAAAATAGCAAAGAACTCTTTCAGTTTATGTAAGAAACTAATTTAGCGACCCAACAAACTGCAAAATGTAATTGCGTAAATTGAAAATAATTAGAAAACGAGTAATATGAATCAATAAGGAATATAAATGAATAAACTAACTAATAACGTTTAAACCCAAAATCATTATATTTTACGATTCATCTGACACGCTTAGATTCCCATTAACATACGATGACAATGTAAGAGGTTTTTGGGTTGTTGGTTTTTTTTTTTTTTGTGCTCCCAGCTGAATGACAGGACTTCTGTGTGCAACCCCTGAAGGCTGAAGGATGTCAGCTTTAGGGCAAGGGGCCAGCGTGGTGGGAAAAGGTCAAGCTGTTCTTGCCATGTCCTCCAAGTCCCCCCCGCGTTGACTGCAAGTTGCGACACTTGGCTAGAGTCCGTGTTTCCGAAAAAATTTTGGGTTGTCCGAACAGGATGCAGCTTTCCTCTGATGAGATGGAATGAAAAAACCATTGGGGGACATTGTTGATTGACATGGCTTTCCATTTCCTCACAATGAAACGAGAGAGAAAAGAGAGAGAGAGAGAGAGAGAAGAGAGAGACAAATGGATAGATAGAAAGGCAACTAGCCAGCCAGCCAGCCACCAATAGATAGGTAGATAGATAGATAGATAGATAGATAGATAGATAGATAGATAGATAGATAGATAGATAGATACTCAAAAAAGAGACATACAATTCAAGTCGTGGTGGACAGTCATGTTTCGCTCTCCATATATAAGCGGAATATACTGGAGTGCCCGGCTTATCTGTCGGCTTCTATTTGCCAAGGTGCTTGGCCCCGAAACGGTTAATAGTGCCGACCCCTCCGTCTTCCTTGCTGCCATTACGAAGGTGGAGCGGGGTCGATTTTCCTCGTCAGAACCGGTTCCTCCCTACTTACTTCGCCGACCGTCTGTTCAGTAGCATTTGCAGGGTTAATCGTGTGTGTGTGTGTGTGTGTGTGTGTGTGTGTGTGTGTGTGTGTGTGTGTGTGTGTGTGTGTGTGTGTAAGAGAGGGGGAGAGAGAGAGAGAGAAGAAGAGAGAGAGAGAGAGAGAGAGAGAGAGAGAGAGAGAGAGGGACTTGGAACTTGAGTTTTTGACACTTTGACATTTTATTGTTATTATCAAAAATGGCTTTTGACAAAGGGAGAGGGGGTGATAAAACAATAACATTTGCTTCTTTCTTTCCTTGTAAACAAATTGTTGCATATCTATTCACAGTGTGTATCAAATCGAAGTTACCCAAAACAAATGAAATCGGAAAATCTCCGTATGTCCTCCCACACAGTAGTAACACAGTAACGTTAGAAAGAAAACAAACAAACTGAAATTGTAAAACTGACTCGACCATCCACTCAATCAAATGATGATTTGTATCTTATCGATTTCCTCCACATGCGATGAATGGTTTTATTCATTCACATATCTCTTATAATGCATCATCCTAAATTTGACTATCCATCTGTCTAATTTGCAAGGCTTCTGCGATGAATGTGAAAACTGGTTTAATTACAAGGTCGTCGTCTGATGATAACGCGACAGCAACATCTTGTCTTTTAGCTATGTCTAACTGGAAAAATGAACAATTCGCCCACAATTTCTGATGTGCAGCACAGTGGGACCAGAAAGTGTTTTTCGCCGTCAATAATGTGTCTGCATGCAGGACAGGGTGGTTCTTTGGATGATTTCAGCAAAAATTAATTTTCCGTTACGCATAGGAAGAATCTTTTAGAAAATGAAAAACAAAGTGCTGTTGAAATTCTGACATCCCTAAGAAAACGGGATTGTACTGCCTGTGGTATATTTTGGAAAATGTGTGATAACAGATAAAACCTCTTCTTAGTTTTGCAGCTGAAATTTGGGTCTTAAATAAAAATTCACAGTTGGAAAAAAAATGCACCCTATGAAGCATTTCCTTTAAGAGCCAGTTCGTCATCCAACACTGTTTTATTTGGAGAGATGGGCAGATACTCTATTGTATACAAGTACTTTATTTGTGCAGATGCTCTTTGTGTATACGTACATTATTTTGTGAAATATAATAAGCACAGGTTGAAGATCTTGAAGTTATCCACTCCCCGTTTGAAAAGGCAGGCCTGTAGTATGATGCTTTTACAAATGGAAAATTCATAAAGTAAAGAATCTACTTTCAGAACAGGGCTTTTGGGTCGTGCGGATGACTCAGGAAGTAGGAAATGAGCAACAGTTCATTGCAGAATCTAAAGACAAGGCTTATTTGTTCATGTAAACATATTTGGCACTCAGATATGGAAACTAAAGAAAAGTATCGCTGGTTTTTCTCATTTCAAATGTGTTTCATTCTGAAATGTTTTCTTAATGTTATAACAGAAAAATGCACAGAATAAATTACGCAAGATTCAGGCTGAGAATTTAGGTTTTAATGGGAATAAAAGATGGTTAGGAAGAGAGAGAGAGAGAGAGAGAGAGAGAGAGAGAGAGGAGAGAGAGAGAGAGAGAGAGAGAGAAGAGAGAGAGAGAGAGAGAATGGTTTATTCAATATAGTGCGCGCGCGCGCGTGTGTGTGTGTTGTGTGTGTGTGTGTGTGTGTGTGGTGTGTGTGTGTGTGTGTGGTGTGTGTGTGTGTGCGTGCGTGTTACGCGATGTATAGTATGTAATGCCACGATGTGCAGAATTAAGAAGACCCATGATGCCTGTAAAAAATGTTTATGTTAAATCAGTTTATAATTCTGCAGATTGGTCTGTAGTGTTAACAAATTCTTCCATCTGGATAGATCTATCAGATTTAGAAGGAATTGTTGAAGTTTTGTTGATTAGACTGTTTCAGTCTCTTTCATTTTGCTCTCTTACGAATGTGGTTTTCAGACAATGCGCCTTGTTTACTTCGACAACCTTCTATGCATTGTGTTGTTTTAGTTGTTTTTTTATTTACAGTTTACAACCCCTCATACAGCAGAGTGGTTACAGGATTAAACAGAAATATCAAAATTTGTATGTGTGTGCGTGCGTGCGTGCGTGCGTGCGTGCGTGCGTGCGTGCGTGTGTGTGTGTGTGTGTGTGTTGTGTGTGTGTGTGTGTGTGTGTGGTGTGTTTGTGTGTGGTGTGTGCGTGTGCGTGTGTGTCTGTGTATGTGTGCACGCCTGCGTGCTGATGTGTGTGTGTGTGTGTGGGGGGGGGGGCGTGCGTGTGTGCGTGTATGCGTCTGCTTGTGGGGGGGGGGGGGTGTGCGGGGTGCGGGGGGGGGGGGGGGGGTGCGTGCGTGTATGTGTGTGTGCGTGTGCGTGTGTGTGTGTTGTGTGTGTGTGTGTGTGTGTGTGTGTGTGTGTGTGCACGCGCGCACGCGTTTAAACTGTGTGCAGTGCGTGTGAATGTGGGTGTATTTTTTCTTCCTGAAATCCAAATCGTTGTTTTCGTGGAAGTAACCACACGCACTTTGCCCTGTGGGAATTTCCAAGGGATCGAAAGCAGAAAACAACCCCCATCCACACCCCTTCCCTTTTAAAAAAATCAACTTTTCTCCGATGGAAAGCAGAAAACCAACCCACCCCCAAACCAATTCCCTTAAAAAATCAGCTCTTCCCCCAATGACGGTAATCTGCTCCCAGGGGTTGGCAAGCCTGAAATTTCAATTCAACGGTTGACAAAATTCGATAACGGTTTCCGAAGGCCCAGCAGAGGCCGCCCAACAATAGTTCACGACAGGCGACAAGCTCCGCTACCTTCACGCATACAGGGTCCCCCCCCCCCCCCCCCCCCCCCCCCCCCCCCCTCCCCCTTCTCCGTGTGTGCCCTCAATACTCTTGAACTCCATCGACCCGCACGAATTTTGTTGTCGACCGCCACTACGGCGCTAAAAATCGAAAGGAGACGAAGCTAAAGGGGAAAGCCACCAGAAAAGAGAGAGAGAGGAGAGAGAGGGAGGGAGCTTGGCGCGACCCAAAGAGAGATCACTCCTGCTAAACCGGGGAGGGGCAGCAGACGATTGCGCTGACAGTTTGTGAGGAGCGTGAGAGTTGGGGCGGAGCAAAATGCAGCTTTGGTTTTAGCGAGTCCAGGGGAACGTTGGACGGGAAGTTTTCTCGTGAGCTGTATTGTCCGCCCCTGTCTGTGGTGATAAAGACCAGGGAGGGCTGCGGTTTTGATTCTTCTCGTCGCTGGGGTTTGTGCCTGAAAGGTTAGTGCCTTTTTTTTTTTTGAAAGGGCAAAGGCAAATAAATTTGCCAAAATCAATGTTATATATCAACAAAAAAGTTTGTAGCAACCCCGTGCCTGTATATCGGTTTTTGTGGCAATTGTTTTTTTTTTTGGCTGTAGTTATTTTCACTGTTATGCCTTTAAAAAAATATTTGGTTGGGCGGTCATGCATTAGTAGTCAAAGAATTCATTAACCAATTCATCCATCTGTCAGTAAATCGATCAGTTCGATAGAAAAAGTCGGTCAAGGTGTCAGTCCAAACAACTATCTATTTAAACTATCCATTTCCTATCTAATTAGACACACAAAACACACACACACACACCCACACACACACACATACACACTCAATATGTATTTTTTATATATGCATGTATGTAAAACACACAGCCAACACATATGCACACACACACACACAACACACACACACACACACACACACACACACACACGCCCGTGCGCACGCCACGCACGCACACATATCAAACTATCTATGCACGCACACACACACACACACACACACACATATAATATATCTTTTATCTATATCTATATAGAAAAGATATTATAATATATATAATATATATATTATAATATATATATATATATATATAAATTTTAAAAATATATATTAAAATTTTGTGTGTGTGTGTGGTGTGTGTGTGTGTGGTGTGTGTGTGTGTGTTATTTCTTTTTCCCCTTTCACTATAAACAGTCGTTCTCACCCATCATTATTCTCTGCTTTTTCTTTTCCTTGTTACCTCCTTTGTTTTCTTTACTGCTTCCTTCTTCGGCATGTTTGCTTACTTCTGGTAACATTCGTACATTCTTCATTTGTGTCTTCACTTCTTTTCCTCCCTGGGCCATCTTTTTTATTACCTAAAAAAACGCAGAAAAGCGCTCAAAACTCAATCGTCTCTAACAAAGTTTTTACTTTAAAACTCATATATTGAAACAAAAAACAACATGAAACATAGTTTTACTAATACAAGAGTAGTGGGATTGCAAATGTAGAAACAGCCATACCCACAATGCGATTATTTCAATTCGCTATTTGTTTTCTGCTGTAATGGCAAGACTACCACTCAGCTGTAAATGGTAAGTTATGTTAGATACTACGGACAGACTGCAGATGGACCATTAGTACCGTGCACTTCTTCACTGACGAATTTGCCTAGGAAGACAAAAGCCGATTCAAGCCAGAGGTTACAAAGTGTTTCCGTCCATGGGATGAATCAACAATACCTATGAATCATGTATGAACAAATAATACCCTATAATAGATAACTATCCCACATAATTGAAGATTAAAGGCTAACGCCTCAGAGCCTAGTGACCCTTGGGCAATGAAGCGGTTGTTTACGTGTGTTTACAGCCTAATGACCCTTGGGGCAATGAAGCGGTGTTTACAGGTGTTTACAGCCTAGTGACCCTTGGGGCAATGAAGCGGTGTTTACAGGTGTTTACAGCCTAGTGATCCTTGGGGCAGTGAAGCGGTGTTTACATGTGTTTACAGCCTAGTGATCCTTGGGGCAATGAAGCGGTGTTTACATGTGTTTACAGCCTAGTGATCCTTGGGGCAATGAATGCGGTGTTTACAGATGTTTACAGCCTAGTGGCCCTTGGGGCAATGAAGCGGTGTTTTACGGTGTTTACAGCCTACTGCCCTTGGGGCAATGAAGCGGTGTTTTACAGGTTAAAGCACTGAGTGTCATAACCACTGGGCGGTGAACTATCACAGGTTCACTATTTATCAATTATCGGTATCCATTAACTGCTAAGTGGAAAAACAAACAAACAAACAAACAAACGATCCCGTGAGTGGTTCGAATCCATGCCGGTCAGCTCTGTCCATCCCAGTTAGCTGCATAAGCTGATTAGTTAATTTCTATACATGTTATTACTTCGCTAGTGTTCATTTTCTTTCTTCTAATATGCAGGTTAAAAAAAATCACGTATGGCATACTACCTTTCTCTAGAAAGTTACTTCTTGTGCCTGCATCACTTTATTTTGTCACAGCACGCAATGGTGAGCAACGTGCTCGTTTTAAACAAATTCATAAGTAAATGAATGAATAAGCAGATAGACAAAAAGATAAAATAGATACATAAATAAACAGATAAATGACTTTAAAAGAGTCATAAATTAGTAAGCAAATAATTGAATGAATTAACAGATAAATAGACAAATTTTATAATACATAAAATAAAAATGGATACATACATACATAAATACATCGTAAATAAATGAATGAGTAAATTAATAATAAACAAATAAATAAATGATAAATAAAAAAAAATGAATAAATAAAATATGAAACGCCGATGACTAAAATAGCAAAGAGCATGTTTCTGTTTATGTAAGAAACAATCTAGAGACCAACAAACTGCAAAATGTAACTGCGTAAATGAAATAAATAGAAAACGAATAAGATGAATCAATAAGGAAAATAAATGAATAAATACTTAATAACGAAAAAAACAAAAATCAATATATTTTAAGATTCATCTGACACGCTTAAGATTCCCATACATAACGATGACAATGTCAGAGGTTTTTTTGTTTTTTTTTTTTTTTTTTTGGGGGTGTGTGTGCTCCAGTAATGACAGGACTTCCTGTGTGCAATCCCTGAAGGCTGAAGGATGTCATTCTTTAGGGCAAGTGACCAGCGTTGGTGGGAAAAGGTCCACCTGTCTTGCCATGTCCTCCCAAGTCCTGGTGGACATGCAAGTTGTGGCACTTGGCTAACTCCGTGTACGATGTTGACCGACAGGGATGCAGTTTTCCTCTGAAGAGATGGAAGAAACCATTGCATGTTGGTGACATGACTTTCCATTCTCACAATGAAACCATGGCATTGTTGGTGACATGACTTTCCATTCCTCACAATGAAACCATTGGCATTGTTGGTGACATGACTTTCCATTCCTCACAATGAAACCATTGGCATTGTTGGTGACATGACTTTCCATTCCTCACAATGAAACCATTGGCATTGTTGATGACATGGCTTTCCATTCCTCACCTCTTCAGATACATGTTAGTCTCCTACCCCCATCGTAACCCCTGTAACCCACTTCCCAATTCTGAAGATTCCCTCACACCTACACCCCCCCTCCCACCCTCCCCCCACACACTCACACATTTCCCTACCTTCCACGCGAACGCTTGACTCTCCATCTCCTCCCCAATCCCCCAAACACATACACCCCTCCAGAGTGATAAACATACACACACACGCACGCACACACACACACACACACACACACACACACACACACACACACACACACACACACACACACACACACACACACGCGCGCGCGCGCGCGCGCGCGCGCGCAAGCAAGCACGCATACACACATTCTGCTGCAGGCATTTATCGAACTCGACTTTTCCAACACCAGAAATGCCACTTTGATCAGTTTTAACCTGCTTTATACCCCCCCTCCCCTCCTCTTCCTCTTGTACGCCCCCCCCCCCCCCCCCCCGCCCCTCTTCTTCTTGTGCCCTCCCCGCCTCCCCCGGCCTCTCTCTCACGCGCACTTTCTATATACCGACGGACGGAGATGCATGTGTGGCCCCTGTTCAGTTAGTCTACGTGTTATAGCTCAGGGCTGTCACCACACAGAGAGCAGTGCGGAAACAACATTACAACGATAGCAGTACACCAGATTCATATTAATTAGTAATGCTAACACACTACTACCTAAACCACTCAACATTCTGGGGGCAGACAACTTTTGTGTTGAAGCCGCCAGTCAGACTAGTGACTTCACAGCTTGATATTACAATTATTGGTTAAGAAAAGTTGGACGGGGGAGGGACGTGTGCATTTACTGAAGTAGGTTCGGGCAGGAGTGAGTAAGGAAACATGCATGTGTATGCGAGAGCGCGCGCGAAGAGAGAGAGAGAGAGAGAGAGAGAGAGAGAGAGAGAGAGAGAGAGAGAGAGAGAGAGAGAAGGAGAAGAGAAGAGACCGACAGACAGGCAGGCAGACAGACAGAGACACAAAGAGAGAGAGAGAGAGAGAGAGAGAGAGAGAGAGAGAGAGAGAGAGAGAGAGAGAGAGAGAAAGAGAGAGAGAGAGAGAGAGAGAGAGAGAGAGAGAGAGAGAGAGAGAGAGAGAGAAAACCAATGTTAGGTTGGCACTCAAGGTCTGACCAGCGCATTGGGTTAATGCGTAGGTCAGACATCTGCTAAGCCGTAGCCACGAGACCCTCTTCTTCGTGTCTCTCATCTTAGTTGTTACTTCATTTATCCATCAGTATAAAATCATGCGTAGTGTGGTCTCGAAACTTAGCGGATGTGGTGTAGCGCATATGGACTAGTCCGCACACAGTGACGCCTCCTTAATGAAACTGAAACTGAGAGAGAGAGAGAGCAGTTGAGAGAGAGAGAGAGAGAGGCAGACAGACAGACAGACAGAGAGACAGACAGACAGAGAGCAAGACATGCAGACACAAAGAGAGCAAGACATGCAGACACACACAGAGAGAGAGAGAGAGAGAGAGAGAGAGAGAGAGAGAGAGAGAGAGAGAGAGAGAGAGAGAGACAGAGAGAGAGGGAGAGAAAGAGAGAGAGAGAGAGAGAGAGAGAAAAGAGAGAGAGAGAGAGAGAGAGAGAGAGAGAGAGAGAGAGAGAGACGGTGGTGGACGGGGCAGGAGACGGAGATCAAGTCACCTTATTTACAGCTTCATGACTGAGGGTGTGGAGGGGGAGGGGAGGGGGGAATAAGGTTAGGGGGTCAGGACGTATAAAACGGTCCATGTTAACGTGCAGTGACATGCGGCAATCAAATAGTGGAGGGCAATATTGTCTGATTGAAAGAGCCAGGAAATTGCTTCATAAACAACTGTTTATTGTCCCCGGGTTTCCCCATTACATTGTGAGAGATGATGTGCTCAAAATAATAAATGGATCCTTGTCACCGGAAACTGATGATGCAGAAAATAGCTCATTCCCTGGTCTCAGCCATTTTCAACATTTACATTCTTGTGGGCAGATATTTTGGCACATGATGGCATAAAACGGGATGATATTTCTTTCTCGGCTATCGTTTCATTTAAATAAATACGGTGCATACATGCATTTCATATAAAACAAAAACAAATAAACAACAACGAGATTTTTTAACGTATATATGTATACACATTTACTACCCGCCGTTACAGAGGGTAAATAGGAGGTCGTAGTTCGATTTCCATTGGAATCTTTTTTTTTTAAATTTTGGTCATTTTTTTCGGTTTCGATTGACTCCTTTCCAGAGCTGAGTCGGTATGGACTCAGATGGGAAGATAGCTGCAAACACAAAGTCAAGTCCTACACACTTCATGGAGGCGTCTACACAGAAATGAAGGTGTGTGCATCTGTCGGGCTTAGTTGATGCCGGGATGCTTCATAACTAAGGGCACGAAAAGCCAGCTACCATGGCGTTGTGGTTAGTATCGCGGATTGCAGGTCGAAGTTCGATTCCCGTTAGAGCCACGTAATATGTGTGGGACTTTTCGGGTTACGAACGGCTCCTGTCTGATTTGAGTTTGTTATGGGGTCATTGGGAAGACTGGAACCACACAGTCGAGTTTCATTCACTCAATGGATGAGTTACTGATCAGCTGTAATCTCTTGCACGTGGTTGACGCCTGGATGTATGATGGAAGTAAGCGCAGTGTACAACCCTGCCATGCAGTCTCAGACCAGAAGGAATTTCCATGGCAAACTTCATGATCCTGTTCCTCGTCTATGAGCAGTGGAAAATATTCCATGGCCCTTCATGACCTGCCGTCATGGTGACGCATGTCTGTGCCCTTGGTGCGATCGTGTGGAGGTCGCCGACATTGGCGAGGTCATGGGACCATCGTCTGGACACACGCGGTAATGCCCTCAGGGGGTTACGTTCACTCACCCCGGCTCCGAATAAGCTACCATTGGCGTCAGTAGGGAGGGTAGAAGGTGGGTTTTTTCGTGTGTTTAATCGACCCAGGCTGTACTGAACACCACAGAACTGATTCGGCAGCAACGCAGTGTCCTCCCCGGGTGGGTTGCCCTATGACAGTGTGACACTGGCTTTTCAGGTGGATTGTCTGTTCCGGGACTATAACGCGACGAACCAGGTGTGACTGTAGACGATAAGCTCAATTAAGCGGCATACAGGGAATATCACTGGAGTTGGGCAGAAGACGGGGAAGGGGGGTGGGGGGGGAGAGAAACACGGAGGGAACATAGGGTATAGCTCTGTCATGTAGTCCCCTGACTACAATGGACCAAACAAGCATAATCTTCATCATCTTCATCCTCACTGCTCAGCAAAGACAAAGTATCGGACTCGGCGGCTTCTGCCCACTCTGTTAATCACTTCAGTGTGGGTTTATCTTCTGCCCACTCTGTTAATCACTTCAGTGTGGGTTTATCTTCTGCCCACTCTGTTAATCACTTCAGTGTGGGTTTATCTTCTGCCCACTCTGTTAGTTACTTCAGTGTGGGTTTTATCTTCTGCCCACTCTGTTAGACACTTCAGTGTGGGTTTTTCTTCTGCCCCACTCTGTTAGTCACTTCAGTGTGGGTTAATCTTCTGCCCACTCTGTTAATCACTCAGTGTGGGTTTATCTTCTGCCCACTCTGTTAGTCACTTCAGTGTGGGTTTATCTTCTGCCCACTCTGTTAATCACTTCAGTGTGGGTTTTATCTTCTGCCCACTCTGTTAGTCACTTCAGTGTGGGTTTATCTTCTGCACACTCTGTTAGTCACTTCAGTGTGGGTGTATCTTCTGCACCACTCTGTTAGTCACTTCATTGTGGTTTAAATCTTCTGCCCACTCTGTTAGTCACTTCAGTGTGGGTTTATCTTCTGCACACTCTGTTAGTCACTTCAGTGTGGGTTAATCTTCTGCCACTCTGTTAGTCACTTCAGTGGGTTTCCTCTCCCATCAAGTTATTTCATGAGTTTTTCTGCCCGGCGTAGGCACGTTAAGTTGGATAACTTTGTCGCACTTATATTACAACTTTGTGGCTTTTATACTTTGCAGACTTGGGTTAGTCACGTTCATGTGGACCTTTGATGGCACTTCAATGTTTTTAACTTTGGTGTTCAGTTTATAGGATTTCCAGCTTTGGTGGCACGATTGTTGGACACTTATGGTGCGTTTATCTGTTGGACAACTTTGTTAGCACTATGTGGGTTGGAAATCTTGTGCGCCTTTTACCGCAAGGATTTCTCCCACATCCTGATTTCCTGCGACCACGTAGGTTGGACAACTGATGGCACTATAACAGACTGGTGGCCTTTTTTACATATATGGTGGCTACAACTTGGTAGCTGTTTGGTCACGTTGATAGTTACAACCGGTAGCTGTTGTCAATCTGATGGCACGTACCAGTAAGCTTTGTCATGTTATAGTTAACAGACTTTGGTCATCTATAGCTACAACCAGTAGCTGTTTGTCATTTTTGATGGAGCTCCCGAGGGACGCTCCCTCATACTGGCCTCTTAAACCAGGTAGCTGTTGTCATCTGATGGAACTACAACCTGGTAGCTGTTGTCATCTGATGGAAAGCTACAACCTGGTAGCTGTTGTCATCTGATGGAACTACAACCGGTAGCTGTTTGCATCTGATGGAACTACAACCTGGTTGCTGTTGTCATCTGATGGAGCACAACCTGGTAGCTGTTGTCATCTGAGGGAAAGCTAAAAACCTGGTAGTGTTGTCATCTGATGGACAACAACCTGGTTGCTGTTGTCATCCGATGGAATACAACCAGGTAGCTGTTGTCATCTGATGGAGCTAAAAACCTGGTAGCTGTGGTAATCTGATTGAGCTCAACCAGGTAGCTGTTGTCATCTATGGACCAAAATGAGTAGAGGTCTAGCCCGGTAATGTTGTCTGATGAACACAACCTGGTGGATGGATAGAGAGCAGGTACTTTTGTATTTGGGGCCTGAAAACAGGTTGATTTTTTGGGGGCTTCCTGGTGGTTGGCATCTGATGAACTTAAGGTAGCGTGCTTGTCAGCGGGAATCAACCAATGTTGGACATATGATACATCGGGTGACTGTTCGAAAATCTGATGTCAATTAAACAACCTGGTACTTTCTCTCTTCTCTCACCTGGTCTGTTCTCTCTATGAACTCAACCTGGTACTTGTCATCTATGACTCAACCGGTGCTTGTCATCTGCTCCTCTCCTGTAGTTTCTCTATGCTCCTGTTTATCTGTTGTCTCTCTGGTCTACAACTCCTGTAGCGTTGTCAAATATGGAGAACAACAAGGTAACTTTTCATTGATGTATCCCATGTAGCTGTTTCTCTTATGTGTATAACCCGGACTGTTTATCTGTGGCACAATTGGGTTGATCTGCGTGTGTGTGTCACGTTATAGATACAACTTTGGTGTGCACTGACGGAACTACAACCAGACTTTGTTGGTGGCACGTAAACTTGGACAGACTTTGTATTGGGAACTTTAAAGGGTTGTGATCAGATTGGTACACCGTTGTGTTGGTCATCTGTTGGAACCTCCCAGGTAGCTGTTCATCTGATGCTCGACAACCAGGTGCTGCTGTCATCTGATGGAGCTACAACCAGGTGGCTGTTGTCATATGATGGAACTACAACCTGGTAGCTGTTGTCATCTGATGGAGCTACAACCAGTGGCTGTTGTCATCTGATGGAACTACAACCAGTAGCTGTTGTCATCTGATGGAGCTACAACCAGGTAGCTGTTGTTATCTGATGGAGCTACAACCAGGTAGACTGTTGTCATCTGATGGAGCTACAACCAGGTACTGTTGTCATCTGATGGAGCTACAACCAGGTAGCTGTTGTCATCTGATGGAACTACAACCAGGTAGCTGTTGTTATCTGATAAGCTAAAAACCAGGTAGCTGTTGTATCTGAGGGAGCTACAACCATGTAGTGTTGTCATCTGATGGACTACAACCGGGTAGCTGTTGTCACTGATGGAGCTACATACCTGGTAGTTTGTCATCTGATGGAGCTACAACCAGGTAGCTGTTGTCATCTGATGGAACTGCAACCTGGTAGCTGTTGTCATCTGATGGAGCAAACAACCAGGTACTGTTGTCATCTGATGGAGCTACAACCAGGTAGCTGTTGTCATCTGATGGAGCTACAACCTGGTAGCTGTTGTATCTGATTGAGCAACATCCAGGTAGATCTTGTCATCTGATGGACAATAGTAGGTTGTGGCCCGCGTATGTTGGATCAACACAGGACCATCGAGGTGGATGGACAGAGTGCAAGTGTCTCTTCTGGTAGTTTGCCTGATAACAGTTTGATTTTTGCTTTCTGTGGATTGGCGCTGCCATGACTGGATGAGACGGTCAGTGAGCGGGAGCAACAATGGTGGACACATGATACATGTCAGTGAAGCTGTTCGACAGATCAGATGCATTAAAATACTCTCTCTCTCTCTCTCTCTCTCTCTCTCTCTCTTCTCTCTCTCTCTCTCTCTCTCTCTCTCTCCCTCTCTCTCTCCTCTCTTCTCTCTCTTCTCTCTCACTCCTCGTGCGACAAATGGAGAAACAACAAGGCAACTTTCACTTGATGTATTCGTTTGCTGAATTCTCTTAATGTTTAACGAACTGATTATTGGTGGTCCACGATAGTTGATAGTGTGTGTGTGTTGTGTGTGTGTGTGTGTGTGTGTGTGTGTGTGTGTGTGTGTGTGTGTGTGTGTGTGTGTATGGGTGTGTGTGTGAGAGAGAGAGAGAGAGAGAGAAGAAAGAGAGAGAGAGAGTGAGTGAGTGAGTGAGTAAGACAGACAGCCAGACAGCCAGCCAGCCAACCAGAGACAGAGACAGAGACAGAGGCAGACATATAGAGTAGGTGGGGACAGGGGGGGGGGGGGGGGGGGGGGGGGGGAAACAGACGGACATAGGCACAAAGGCAAGACACACCAAAAAAAAACACAGGCTAAAAGAAGGGAAAAGACAGATTGGCAGACACTTCGATGGAGAAACAAATGCTCCTGTGTTTTGAATTTTTTTCATGCCAAGTTAGCGCGCGACTGTGTATCAATATTACCCTTCACTTTCACGTACTGGACAGAGAGGAACAAAAAGCCTTAGCATACGTGCCGGTACTTGAAGAGCCGTCACATTTCCAATTGACTGTGTGTAGTCTGAAGGGAAACACTGGAAGGAATTCTGCTGCCTTGGCAGTAAGAGCGGCTGAAAGAGACGCTGCTGACAGGGCTGACAGCCTGGATTCAATGAGGTCTGCTACGTCTCTGGAGAGGGAGTGACCGTCTGAACATTATGGAAAACACACTTCCCACTTCTCACTCCAGCCCCCCACCCCCACCCCCGCCCCTCCCCAATTTCTTTCCCATAAGTACCTCTAAGTGTCAATGATTTTGGTTTTTTTTTAATTTTTGACAGCTAGGTGCTCTCTCTCTCTCTCTCTCTCTCTCTCTCTCTCATCTCCTCCTCATCTCTCTCTCTCTCTCTCTCTCTCTCCTCTCTCTCTCTCTCCTCTCTCTCTCTCTCTCTCGTTTATTATTTGTGTTTAAAACAAGTCATATTGTATAAAGTCAGATTTTTTCTGTTCTCTCCCCCCCCCACCCCCCCCACCCCCCCCCCCCTCAATTACAACAAGCTAACACAAAAGCGAAACAAGCAAAGTCCTCCCCTGTACCCAGCACACACACACACACACACACACACACACACACACACACACACACACACACACACACACACACACACACACACACACACACACACACACACACACACACACACACACAGCTATGTTGCTATCGGCACAGTCTCAAACTGATTCGATTTATTGACGAACATTGCAGATTTCGAATTCATATATTACAAATGTACAATGCTTTAAGTTCAGAGTTGACCTAGCGCAAGAAGAAGCAGGCTAGTGGGGAAAGTCTGCACAGTACATCTGACCTGGGCATGAAAGGGAACACGAGACTGGCATCGCGCATTCGTCCGTATTACTACGGTTTATACACGCAGGATGTTGGTTGCATTAACTGCTCTTTTGCTTGCTTAAACAACGAATAATAGACTATAGTAGTTATAAACTGTGGTTTACATATTCCATATTGCAATATATTTTCTCTACCTAGATTGTTGAAAACATAATTATTCAGTGGAAGTTGAAACTCACTGGTGTATTAATATAAATAGGTGTTGTTTCAAATCTGCAGTCACATAGCTCGACTTTGTGGTCTTGGGCGCTGGCTATAGATCACAAAAGATATAAAGTCGATGCAGAGAAAGATCGGTTATCTCGTTTATACCAACCATCAGGGAAGGTGAACACCGCTTTGTATTGTTAGCGCTAGTTCTAGCATCTGGGAAAACAACAACAACAACAACAAAAAAAAACAACAACAACAACAACAACAACAACAACAACAAAAATTCCTTCGTATCTGTATCAATGTCTTTGATATCATTTGTAGTTTCCTTTTCTCTTACCGTCAAGGAATCGAAATAGAACGAATAGTTTTGTTTTTGTATGCTTACAAGCTCTCCAGAAACGAGAAGTTGTTTGACATGAGAAAACGTGTGATTAGACCCAAGTACGTTGGTAAATTACTTTTTTTTCTCATAGATTCTCTTTATATTTGTTTTGTTCAAATCGGGTAATTGACTAACATTGTGACTCTCTGTCTCTGTCTCCATCTCTGTCCGCTTGTTCTCTGAGTCTCTGTCTCCTGTGATATCTCTGTCTCCCTCATTCTCTCTCTCCCTCTCTCTCTCTTCTCTCTCTCTCTCTCTCTCTCTCTCTCTCTCTCTCTCTCTCTCTCTCTCTCTCTCTCTCTCTCCTCCCTCCCCATCTGTGCGCGCACGTGCGTATGTGCAGGTATATGTATCGGTTTATGTATCTGAAAGAAAATATCGTACAGGACTGCCGTGTGTGTGTGTTGTGTGTGTGTGTGTGTGTGTGTGTGTGGGGTGTGTGTGTGTGTGTGTGTGTGTGTGTGGTGAGTGAGTGTGTGTGTGTGTGGTGTGTGTGTGTGTGTGTGTGTGTGTGTGTGTGTGGTGTGTGTGTGTGTGTGTGTGTGTGTGTGTGTGTGTGTGTGTGTGTGTGTGTGTGTGTGTGCGCGCGCGTGTGTGTGTGTGTGGATACGAAGGCTAATTTGTGTGCGTTTGATAACTGGTTGGTGGTGGGTAAATGGGTAGGTGGATACCAAGGCAAATGTTCGTGTTCGTTCACATTCGTATAATTATGTCTGTGTGTGTTTAGGATAGAACTGGAAGTGATTACTATTCACGCTACCGTCCACCGTCTTTCACAATCGCAGCTGTCGGCAGACTTCATCCAATCAGACTGTTAGCTCCGTCATCACCCCACCCCCCACTACTGTCACCTCGCCCTCCAGACCCATCCTCCTCCCTATCTCCACGGACGTTAGGCGATAACGAAGGCAGAGAACACAAAGGGGCACGTCTCTGCAGACCAAGCATATGTGCCGTGCCTGGATCCTCGGGTACTTCATAGAGAATGGCAGTCATTAACATTTGTGCCGTCCTGACTCCTCAGTACTACATATGGGCCGTCCTGACTCCCCGGGTACTACATATGGGCCGTCCTGGCTCCCCGGGTAGTACATATGGGCCGTCCTGGCTCCTCGGGTACTGCATATGGGCCGTCCTGGCTCCTTGGGTACTACATATGGGCCGCTCCGACGCTCGGGTACTGCATATGGGCCGTCCTGGCTCCTCGGGTACTCCAGATGGGCCGTCCTGGGTCCTCGGGTACTGCATATGGGCCGTCTGACTCCTCAGGTACTGCATATGGGCCGTCCTGACTCGTCGGGTACTGCATATGTGCCGTCCTTACTCCTCAGGTACTGCATATGTGCCGTCCTGGCTCCACGGGTACTGCATATGTGCCGTCCTGGTCCCCGGTACTGCATATGTGCCGTCCTGGCTCATCGGGTACTGCATATGGGCCGTCCTGACTCCTCGGGTACTGCATATGGGCCGTCCTGGCTTATCGGGTACTGCATATGGGCCGTCCTGGCTCATCGGGTATCTGCATATGTGCCGTCCTGACTCCTCGGGTACTGCATATGGGCCGTCCTGACTCCTCAGGTACTGTATATGTGCCGTCCTGACTCCCCGGGGACTGTATATGGGCCGTCCTGGCTCCTCAGGTACTGCATATGGGCCGTCCTGGCTCCTCGGGGTACTGCATATGGGCCGTCCTGACTCCTCAGGTACTGCATATATGCCGTCCTGACTCCTGGGTACTGCATATGTAATAATAATAATAATAATAATAATAATAATAATAATAATAATAATAATAATAATAATAATAATAATAATAATAATAAGGAACATTTAGTGCGCTTAATCTTAAACAAAAGCCCTAAGCGCTTACAGCAATAAGCCCTAACACACACACACACACACACACACACCACACACACACACACACACACACAACACACACACACACACACACAAACGCACACACCCACGCACACACCCACACACCAGCGAAGGAGCAGAAAAATTATGTTTTGAAGAGAGTTGTTTTGAGGGAGGACTTGAAAGAAGAAAGACTGTTTGAGTTTCAGAGTGCAGAAGGGAGATTGTTCCAGCAGGAAGGAGCCTGAAAAGAAAAAGAACGTTCACCAAGTGTTCTGGCCCAAAAACGAGGGATCTGCAGAATGCGAGTGTCAGAGGAAGAGCGAAGCTGTCTGGAAGGAGTATAGGTCGACAGAAGTTTAGAGAGGTAAGATGGAGCGAGGCCATCCAATGCCTTGTAACAGAGCAAAGAAAGTTTGTACTTGATGCGTTTTTCAACTGGAAGCCAGTGCAAAGATTTAAGCAAGGGAGAAACATGAGAGGTTTTCGGAGATTTCGAGACAAGGCGAGCAGCATTATTTTGGACTTTCTGCAGTTTTGCAAGAAGATTCTGTGGACAGCCAGCAAGAAGAGAATTACAGTAGTCAAGTCTTGAAAGAATGAAAGCAGAAACCAGAGTCTTGGTGGCTTCTTCAGACAGAAGGTGGCGCACAGAACTGATTCGCCGAAGTTCCAAGTAGCAAGCACGGCAGATAGAAGAAATCTGATTTTGAAAAGAGAGTGTCTGATCAAGTACAACGCCTAGATTTCGCACAGTGGTAGAGGTCTGAATGAGAGAGGTACCAAGTGGACAGAAGAAGGAACAGAGATTGTAGACATGAGCCGTTTTGGGAGAATGAAGATCAGTTCAGTTTTGTCATTGTTTAGCTGAAGTTTGTTGCAAGTCCTCCATGCCTTTATGTCAGAGATGCAGAGCTGTGAGCGATCAATGATGGAGGAGAGGAGAGAGATGTCACCAGAAATGTAGATTTGATTGTCATCAGAGAAGCAGTGGTGTGAAATGTCATGATGGGCTAACAATGTCAGAGATGGGTTGGGTATATAGAACAAACAGAATGGGACCAAGGACAGAGCTTGGGGAACACCATAATTCAAGCCAGCAGAGCTTGAAGAAAAACCATTGACAGAGACAGTTTGGGTTCGACCAGAAAGGTAAGAATAAAACCATGCCAAAGCGTGAGAGAAGAGATGCCAAAAGTATGTTGAAGTCTAGTGAGGAGGGTGGAGTGATCAATGGTATCAAAGGCAGCGGACAAGTCAAGAAGAGAAAGCAGTGAAACATGACCATTATCCAGAGCAGAGAGAAGTCGTTTATTATTTTCAGCAGAGCAGTTTCTGTACTGTGTCCAGTGCGATAGGCGGACTGCAACGAATAGAGCAAGTTGTTTTGGTCAAGGTGGTTTTGGAGTTGGAGAAGTGCTATCTTTTCAATTATCTTTGAAAGAAAGACAAGTTGGAGACAGGTCGATAATTTTTTTAGGTTTTCAGGGTCAAGAGGGGTTTCTTCAAAAGAGGTCGGACAACAGCAGCTTTCAGTGCAGGTGGGAAACAACCAGAAGTGAGAGATTCATTTACCCACACTAGTGATATATGGCAACAAAACATCCATGCATGCAGATAATAAAGTAGATGTGCCGTCCTGACTCCTGGGGTACTGCATATGTGCCGTCCTGACTCCTGGGTACTGCATATGGGCCGTCCTGATCCTGGGGTACTGCATATGGGCCGTCCTGATCCCTCGGGTACTGCGTATGGGCCGTCCTGACTCCTCGGGTACTGCATATGGGCCGTCCTGCTCCCTCGGGTACTGCATATGGGCCGCCTGATCCCTCGGGTACTGCATATGGGCCGTCCTGATCCCTCGGGGTACTGCGTATGGGCCGTCCTGATCCCTCGGGTACTGCATACTGTTGGATGATTGGGCCGTCCTGACTCCGGGTACTGCATATGGGCCGTCCTGACTCCTCGGGTAACTGCATATGGGCCGTCCGCCCTCGGCTGCCGTCCTACTCTGGGTACTGCATATGGGCCGTCTGCTCCTGGGTACGCATATGGGCCGTCTGACTCCTGGGTACTGCATATGGGCCGTCCTGACTCCTCGGGTACTGCATATGGGCCGTCTGACTCCTGGGGTACTGCATATGGCCGTCCTGACTCCTCGGGTTACTGCATATGGGCCGTCCTGACTCCTGGGTACTGCATATGGCCGTCCTGACTCCTCGGGTACTGCATATGGGCCGTCCTGACTCCTCGGGTACTGCATATGGGACCGTCCTGACTCTCGGGTACTGATAGGTGGACAGTCATTTTTTTGTTTTATCCGGTGAGGGTGACTATGGCATATGGACCGTTCCTGACTCCTCGGTGTCTATGAGAGACAGTCTTTTTCTCTTCTCTTCTCTCT
>CM031602.1:100053363-100054628 GCA_018398815.1 Conus ventricosus | reverse complement strand
AACCCCCCCTTTCCTTTTTATCCAAGCGAAAAAAAGCAAAAACCCCCACACCCCCTTTTTTTTTTTAACCACCAAAATTTTCCTTTTTAACAACTTTTCCACACCCCCCCGACTGAGGTCTGTGAAGTCGTCGGGGGCAGGCTACCCCCCTGCGGACCCGATTCTCAACCACTTTTTCAAAACCACACCACTGCCATAAGAATTCCAACGAATCGAAAGCAGCAACCAACCCCCATGCACACCCTTTCCTTTTTTTTTAAAACCCATCCACACCCTTTCCCTTTTTTAATCAATTTTCTCCGACGAAAGCAGTGTCACACCGACCCCTGAAGTCCTGCCCGACAGGATCGGTCTAATGGGAGTGAAGGGAGTGATCCCACCCCCCCGCCCACACCAGCCCCACCAAGCAAAGCTTCCAACACAACACCCCCCTTACTTCACACCCACACACATACCACAAAACAGCATTCCAACCACACAACACCACATCACAATTAACATTTCAACCACACAACATGTCATATCCAAACAAGCATCCAACACACCCCACATGCACAATCAAAATAACATTCACCCCCAGCCCCCCTCCCCCCCCCCCCCCCCCCCCCCCCCCCCCCCCGCACACACCATAACCATAATCATAAATAATCATTCCCAACAGTCATTCCTTTCCTTGCTTCATGTGGTTTCCCCCACACTCTGTCTCTCCAAAGTCCTTCGAGAGCACCGGGTTGACTCAGGCGCCCCCAAACCGGGTCTGTTCCTGAATAGAGTTTCAAGGCCAACACCCTTGATACACGCGCACCCCAAAAGGGCACGACACAGAGTTACCACACACCGGTCATGTGCACTGCGGAGGTCCGTGGACGGTGGAGAATGGCTCCCGTGGGACAGGGCGTTGTCGCGGAAAGTCCCGGACAGGGCCAGGACCATCCAGCCAAGTCCACGTGCTCCTCAACCAGTGCGCGGCCCAACAGCGCAAGCAGCGGGTGGAGCCCCGGGAGGAGAGAAGGAAGGAACTGGAAGGGAAGGAGAAAGAAGGAAGAAGGGCACACGCCGGTCACGTGCGCTGCAGAAGGTCCGTGGGCAGTGGAGAACGCCTCCGGTGGGACGAGGCGCCGCCGCGGAAAGTCCCGGACAGGGCCAGGAACATCCAGCAAAGTCCACGTGCTCCTCAACCAGTGCGCGGCCCCAACAGCGCCAGCATCGGGTGGAGCCCCCGGGAGGAGAGAATAAAGGAAGCACTGGAAGGAAAGAAGAAAGGG
>CM031602.1:100033363-100048363 GCA_018398815.1 Conus ventricosus | reverse complement strand
CCTCACAATGAAACCATTGGCATTGTTGGTGACATGACTTTCCATTCCTCACAATGAAACCATTGGCATTGTTGGTGACATGACTTTCCATTCCTCACCTCTTCAGATACATGTTAGTCTCTACCTCCATCGTAACCCCTGTAACCCACTTCCCAATTCTGAAGATTCCTCACACCTACACTCCCCCTCCCACCCTCCCCCACACACTCACACATTTCCCTACCTTCCACGCGAACGCTTGACTATCCATCTCCTCCCCAATCCCCCAAACACATACACCCCTCCAGAGTGATAAACATACATACACACACACGCACACACAACACACACACACACACACACACACACCACACACACACACACACACACACACACACACACACACACAAGCAAGCAAGCACGCATACACACATTCTGCTGCAGGCATTTATCGAACTCGACTTTTCCAACACCAGAAATGCCACTTTGTCAGTTTTAACTGCTTTATACCCCCTCCCTCCTCTTCCTCTTGTACCCCCCCCCCCCCTTCTTCTTTGTCCCCCCCCCCCCCCCCCCCCCCCCCCCCCCGCCCGCCTCCCCCGGCCTCTCTCTCACGCGCACTTTCTATATACCGACGGACGAAGATGCACGTGTGGCCCTGTTCAGTTAGTCTACGTGTTATAGCTCAGGGCTGTCACCACACAGAGAGCAGTGTGGAAACAACATTACAACGATAGCAGTACACCAGATTCATATTAATTAGTAATGTTAACACACTACTACCTAAACCACTCAACATTCTGGGGGCAGACAACTTTTGTGTTGAAGCGCCAGCAAGGCTGTGACTTCACAGCTTGATATTACAATTATTGGTTAAGAAAAGGTGGACGGGGGGAGGGACGTGTGCATTTACTGAAGTAGGTTCGGGCAGGAGTGAGTAAGGAAACATGCATGTGTATGCGAGAGCGCGCGCGAAGAGAGAGAGAGAGAACGAACGAACGAACGAACGAATGTTGTTTAATGAGGGAAAAGAATAAGCACCAGTCAGTGGCTTTTTTCAATCCAGCCCTCAAACAATAAATACATGGTAGAAATCATTGCATCGAACTGCATATAAACTCACAAACAACAATGAATACATGGCAATTTAGAATAAGAGAATGCACAATATAACTAGAGGAAGAGAGTGTGGGAGAGAGGGAGGGATGGGGAGCGACACAAAGAGAGAGAGAGGTGGGGACTTGGAGACACAGAAGAAAGAGACGGAGTCTCTGACACAAGGAGAGACAGAAGAAAAGGAAGAAGAAGAAGAAGAAGAAGAGAGAAGAAGAAGAAGAAGAAGACTAAGGAGAAGAGAAGGAGGAGGAGGAGGAGGAGGAGGAGAAGGAGGAGGAGGAGGAGGAGGAGAAGCATATAAAAAATGGCACATGACAAACTACAATGAAGAAGAGTGGTATAAACATCAAGTCATGGAATGAAGGGGGGGGGGGGGGGGGAAAGCTGAAGACACCAGACATGCCCAACTCGGCAGCAAGCAACAATTCCATACACGCCCCCCACCCCCCACCCCCCAACTTCAAGAACGACAAGAGAAGGAAGAAGGAGATCAACATAGGATGACAAATATTGAGAGAGAGAGAGAGAGAGAGAGAGAGAGAGAGAGAGAGAGAGAGAGAGAGAGAGAGAGAGAGAGGAGAAGAGAAGAGACCGACAGACAGGCAGGCAGACAGAGACACAAAGAGAGAGAGAGAGAGAGAGAGATGAGAGAGAGAGAGAGAGGAGAGAGGAGAGAGGAGAGAGAGAGAGAGAGAGAGAGAGAAGAGAGAAAGACGGAGAAAGAGAGAGAGAGAGAGAGGAGAGAGAGAGGAGACGAAGAGAGAGAGAGAGAGGAGAAAACCAATGCTAGGTTGGCACTCAAGGTCTGACCAGCGCATTGGGTTAATGCGTAGGTCAGACATATGCTAAGCCGTAGCCACGAGACCCTCTTCTTCGTGTCTCTCATCAAAGTTGTTACTTCATTTATCCATCAGTATAAAATCATGCGTAGTGTGGTCTCAAACTTAGCGGATGTGGTGTAGCGTATATGGACTAGTCCGCACACAGTGACGCCTCCTTAATGAAACTGAAACTGAGAGAGAGAGAGAGAGGAGAGAGAGAGAGAGAGAGAGAGAGAGAGAGGAGAGAGAGAGGCGAGAGTGAGAGAGAGAGTTGAGAGAGAGAGGAGAGAGAGAGAGAGAGAAGAGAGAGAGAGAGAGAGAGAGGCAGACAGACAGACAGACAGAGAGACAGACAGACAGACAGACAGAGAGCAAGACATGCAGACACAAAAAGAGAGAGAGAGATGAGAGAGAGAGAGAGAGAGAGAGAGAGGAGAGAGAGAGAGAGAGAGGAGGAGAGAGAGAGAGAGAGAGAGAGACGGTGGTGGACGGAGGCAGGAGAGACGAATCAAGTCCCCTTTTTTAATCTTCAGACTTTGGGGGTTTTGGGGGGAAGGGGGGAGGGGGGGGGGGGATACCGTGGGTGACCAATGTGGCGGGGTCAAGCGACTCTCTGCCCTCTGTCCAGTGATGAGACAGCAGAGAGATGCGGAAAAAAGATGGGAGTGGATGTGATGTCCTCCCTACAGGCGACTGTAGGAAGAACGGTATCCGACCGTACTTCGACGAAGTTGTTGTAGAAACCAAAAAACAGAGCAGGCGCTCTCAGGACATCTTCCGCTCGAGTGAGAGAAACCTCCTCAACCATGGCAGCCACATGCCCACGCTTACGTCACAGTGAGCATACCTCAAGCTAAGAGGAATGTTACACGTGGGCAGTTTTAAAAGACAGGTGAGAGGCCGATAGAAGACAGCGAGTTCAAGCGAAAAGGTTCCCAGCCACCCGTGATCTGCAGGATGAATTGCACTGGCAGTGGAATTTAGAGAGAGAGAGAGAGAGAGAGATCTGGAGAGATGGAGGTAGACGAGAGAGAAGAGAGAGAGGAGAGAGGAGACGAGAGAGAGAGAGAGAGAGAGAGAGAAAGTAACTAACTGAGTGAAACGACATTAAGGTGCCAATCGCACCACAAGCCACATTAAGGGACGGATAACCGAAACAAACATCGACAATAAATAAATGACATACTTCCACCAGCCAAGATAGGCCAATGTCATAGGGCCTCATGACAAACTCGTGAACATGCAGCAACAAAACCCCATCCAAAACATTTCCCTTTAAACAATCAGCTCTTCTCAATGACGGTAATTCTGTCCAGGTGGTTGGCAAGTGAAATTTTCCAATTCAACGGTTGACAAAATTCGATAACGGGTTCCGAAGGCCCTGCAGAGAACGCCCATCAATAGTTCACGACAGGCGACAAGCTCCGCTTCTTCACGCATATAGGTTGCCCCCCCCCCCCCCCCCCCCCCCCCTCCCCTTCCCCCTTCTCCGTGTGTTGTCTCAATACTCTTGTGAACTCATCGACCGCAACGATTTTTGTTGTTTCGGGACCGCCACTACGGCGCTAGAATCGAAAGGAGACGAAAAGCTAAAGGGGAAAAGCACCAGAGAGAGAGAAGAGTGCGAGGGGGTGCTTGGCGCGTCCAAGAGAGATCACTCTGCTAACCGGGGAGCGGGCAGCAGACGATTGCTGTGACAGTTGTTGGGAGCGGTGAGAGTGGGGGCGGGAGAGGGAGCAAAAATGCAGCTTTGGTTTTAGCGGGTCCAGGGGAACGTGGGACGGAATCGTTATTCTCGTGAGCTGTGTTGTCGCCCTGTCTGTGGTGTTCAGACCTGGATGGCTGCGGTTGGATTTTCGCGTCGCTGTGTGTGTTGCCTGCAAGGTTAGTGTGCCCTTTTTTTCACAAGGCATAGGCAAATAACTTTGCCAAAAGTAATGTTTTATATCAACAAAAAGTTAGTTGCACCCCGTGCTGTATAGCGGTTTTTCTGGCATTGTTTTTCTTTTGGCTGTAGATTTTTTTCACTGATATGCCTTAAAACATTATCGGTAGGGCAGTCATAACATTAGTAGTCAAAGAATTCATAACCATATCCAGGGTCTGTCAGTTAATCGATCAGTCCGATAGAATAGAGTGGTAAAGGTGTTCAGTCCATCATCTTCTATTCATCTAACCATCTGCCTATCTAAATAGACACACACACACAACCACACACACACACACACAACACACACACACACACACTCAACACACATCACACTCAAATATGTTTTTGTATAAATGCATGTATGTACACACACAGCCACACCACACACACACACCCACACACACACACACCCCACACACACACACACACCACACACCTCACACACACTCACAACACGCCTGCACGCAACATATCTATCTTATCTATGCACACACACACACACCAACACACAACACACACACACACACACACAACACAATATATATATATCTATATATTTATATATATATATATATATCATATAATATATATATATATATATATATATATATATATATATATATATATATATGTGTGGTGTTGTGTATGTGTGTGTGTGTGGTGTGTGTGTGTGTGTGTGTGTGTGTGTGTGTGTGTGTTTCCCTTACACTTTCAGTCGTTCTCACCCATCATTGTTCGTTCTGCCTTTTCGTTGCTTCCTTCGCTACTCCTCCTTGGTTTCTGTACTGCTTTCCTTCTTCGGCTTGTTTGCTTACTTCTGGTACATCCACATTCTTCATTCCTCCTTCGGCAATGTCTGCTTACTTCTGGTACATTCCTTACATTCTTCATTTGTTTCTTCACTTCCTTCGTCCCTGCTCTCTGTTTCACACTACAAGACGTTAGAAAAGCGCTCAAATAATCTCAATCGTCTCCAACAAAGTTTTACTTCTAAAACTCATATATTGAAACAAAAAACAGCATGTAACAGAGTTTTACTTACAAGAGAAGTGGGATTGCAATTGTAGAAACAGCCAGACCCACAATGCGATTATTTCAATTCGCTATTGTTTTCGCCGAATAAAAGGGCAATGCTACCACTCAGCTGTAAATGGCAGTTTGTGTAGTACTACAGACAGACTGCAGATGGGACCATTAGTACGTGCACTTCTTCACTGACGAATTTGCCTAGGAAGACAAAAGGCCGATTCAGCCTAGTGGTTTACAAGTGTTTCCGTCATCGATGAATCAACATTACATATGATTCATGTATGATCAAATAATACCCTTTAATAGATAAAAACTATCAACATTAAATTGAGTTAAAGGCTATCGCCTCAGGACTAGGGACCCTTGGGGGCAATGAAGCGGTTGTTTACAGGTTGTTTAAGCCTAGTGACCCTTGGGGCATGACGCGGTGTTTACAGGTGTTTACAGCTAGTGTTCCTTGGGGCAATGAAGCGGTTGTTTACAGTGTTTACAGCCTAGTGATCCTTGGGGCAATGAAGCGGTGTTTCAGGTGTTACAGCCTAGTGATCTTGGGGCAATGAAGACGGTGTTTACATGTGTTTACAGCTAGTGATCCGTGGGGCATTGAAGCGGTGTTTAAGGTGTTTACAGGCTAGTGGCCCTTAGGGCAATGAAGCGGTGTTTACAGGTGTTTACAGCCTACTGGCCTTTGGGCAATGAAGCGGTTGTTTACAGGTTTAAGCACCTGAGGTGTATAACCACTGGGCGGTGAAGTACTATACAGGTTCACTATTTTATTCAGGATTATCGGTCTCCATTACTGCTAAGGTGGAAAAACAAACAAAACCAACAAACGATCCGTGAGTGGTTCGAATCATTGCCGGTGTCTGCTATGTCCATCCCAGTTAGCTGCATAAGCTGATTAGTTATTTCTATACATGTTATTCTTTCGCTAGTGGTCTAATTCTTTCTTCTAATAGCAGAGATAACAAATGAATGTAGTCATACTACCTTTTCTAGAAAGTTACTTCTTGTGCCTGGCATCACTTTTATTTTGGTCGCAGCAGCAATGGTGAGCGACCCGTACTCGTTTTAAACAATTCATAAGTAAATGAAATGATAAGCAGATAGACAAAAAGGATAAAATAGATACATAAATAAAAGATAAATGACTTTAAAAGATTCAATAAATTAGTATAGCAAGTAATTGAATTGATTTAACAGATAAATAGGACAAAATTGACAAAATACATTTTAAAAAAATGGTTACATAATACATAAATACTTCGGTAAACAAATGAATGGAGGTAAATTAATAATAAACAAATAAAAAAATAAATATGATAAATAAATAAAATGAATAAATAATAATATGAAAAGCCGATGACTAAAAATAGCAAAGAGCTGTTTCTGTTTTGTATGAACAATCTAGAGGACCAACAAACTGCAGAAATGTAAACCTGCGTAAAATGAAATATTAGGAAAACGAATAAGAGAATCACTAAGGAAAAAATACATGATAAATACCTAATAACGAAAAAAAAACAAATATCAATATATTTTACGATTCATCTGGACACGCTTAAGATTCCACTTACATAACGATGACAATGTCAGAGTTTTGTTGTTTGTTGTTGTTGTTGTGCTTTCAGTAATGACGGGACTTCCTGTGTGCAGCCCTGATGGCTGGAGGATGTCATTCTTTTAGGGCAACGTGGACCAGCGTTGGTGGGAAAAGGTTACACCGTCTTGCCATGTCCTCCTAAGTCTGGTGGACATGCAAGTTGTGGACACTGGCTAGATTCGTGTACGATGTGACCGACAGGGATGCAGTTTCCTCTGAAGAGATGGAATGAAAACCATTGGCATTGGTGGTGACATGGACTTTCCATTCTCACAATGAAACCATTGGCATTGTTGGTGACATGCCTTTCCATTCCTCACCAATGAAAACCATTGGCATTGTGGTGACATGGACTTTCCATTCCTCACAATGAAACCATTGGCATTGATGGTGACGACTTTCCATTCCTCACAATGAAATCATTGGCATTGTTGGTGAATGATTTCATTCCTCACAATGAAACCCTTGGCATTGTTGGTGAATGACTTTCCATTCCTCACCTCTTCAGATAAATGTGTCTCCTACCTCCATCGTAACCCTGTAACCCACTTCCCAATTCTGAAAGATTACCTCACACCCTACATCCCCTCCCACCCTCCCCCCACACACTAACATTTCCCTACCTTCACACGCGTACGCTTGGACTATCCCTCTCCGCACAATCCCCCAAACCACATACACCCTCCAGAGTTGATAACATACATACACCACATCCTCGCACACACACACACACACACACCACACACAACACACACACACACACACACACACACACTCACACACACACACACAAGCAAGCATGCACGCCTACACACATTCTGCTGCAGGCCTTATCGGAACTCGACTTTTTCCAACACCAGAAATGCCACTTTGACAGTTTTCTAATGCTTTATACCCCCTCCCCTCCTCTTCTCTTGTACCCCCCCCCCCCTCTTCTCTGTCCCCCCCCCCCCCCCCCCCCGCCGCCTCCCCCGGCCCTCTCTCTCACGCGCCACATACTATATACCGACGGACGAAAGATGCCAAGTGTGGACACTGTTCAGTAGTTACGTGTTTTATAGCTCAGGGCTGTCACCACACAGGCGCAGTGTGGGGAAAAACCAAACATTACAACGATGCAGTACACCAGATTCATATTATTTGTAATGTTAACACACTACTACACCTAAACCACTCAACATTCTGGGGGCAGACAATTTTGTGTTGAAGCGCCAAGCAAGGGCTTAGTGAGCTTCACAGTTGATATTACAATTATTGGTTAAGAAAAGGTGGAAGTTTGGACGGGGGGTGGGTCGGTGTGCAGTTAAGAAGTAGGTTCGGGCAGGGGGAAGTGGAGTAAGGAAACATGCATGTGTATGCGACGAGCGCGCGCGAAGAGAGAGAGAGAGAACGAACGAAACGAAAGAACGAAATGTTGTTTATTGAGGGAAAAAAGAAATGAAAAAACACCAGTCAGTGGCTTTTTTTTCAATCCATCCTCAAACATAAATACATGATAGAAATCATTCGCATCGAAATGCATATAAACTCACAAACAACAATGAAACATGGCAATTTAGATAAGAGAATGCACAATATAACTAGAGGAAGTGAGTGCTGGAGAGAGGGGATGGGATGGGGAGCGACACCAAAGAGAGAGAGAGGTGGGGACTTGGAGACAACAGAAAGAAAAGATACCGGAGTCTCTGACACAAGGAGAGACAGAGAAAAGGAAGAAGAAGAGAAAGAAGAAGAGAGAGAAGAGAAGAGAAGATAAGGAGAAGAGAAGGAGGAGGAGGAGGAGGGAGGAGGAGAAGGTGGAGGAGGAGGAGGAGGAGAAGCATATAAAAAAAATGGCAAATAAAAACTACAATGAAGAAGAGTGGTGTAAACATCAAGCATGGATTGACAGGGGGGGGGGGGGGGGGAGAAGCTGAACTGAAATACACCCAGACATGCCCAACTCGGCAGCAAGCTCCAATTTCATACACGCCCCACACCCCCCACTCCCCAACTTCAAGAACGACAAGAGAAGGTAAGAAGGAGATCACATAGGTTGGACAAATATGTGAGAGAGAGAGAGAGAGAGAAGAGAGAGAGAGAAGAGACGAGAAGAGATGAGAGGAGGAGAGACGAGAGAGGGAAGAGAAGAGACGACAGACAGGCAGGCAGACAGAGACACAAGAGAGAGAGAGAGAGAGAGAGAGAGAGAGAGTGAGAGAGAAGAGAGAGTGAGAGAGTGGTGTGAGGAGAGAGAGAGAGAGAGAGAGAGAGAAAGATTCGAGAAAGAGAGAGAGAGAGTGTTGAGAGAGAGACCGAGACGAGAGAGATGAGAGAGAGAGGAGAAAACCCAATGCTTGGTGGCAGCAAGGTCTGAACCAGCGCATTGGGTTAATGCGTAGGTCGACATATGCTAGCCGTAGCCACGAGACCCGCTCTTGTGTCTCTCATCAAATTGTTACTTCATTTTCCATCAGTATAAATATGCGTAGTGTGGTCTCAAACTTAGCGGATGTGGGGTTGTTTGTAGGTATATGGACTAGTCGCACCATTGTCGCCTCCTTATGAAACTGCAATGAGAGAGAGAGAGAGAGTGAGAGAGAGAGAGAGAGAGAGAGAGAAGGGGAGAGAGAGAGAGAGAGAGCGAGCAGTTGAGAGAGAGAGTGAGAGAGAGAGTGAGAGAGAGAGAAGAGGAGGAAGAGGAAGAGTGGAGAGAAGAGAGAGGCAGACAGGACAAGACAGACAGAGAGACAGACTGGACAGGACAGACAGAGAGCAAGTCATGCAGACAACAAAAAACGAGAGAGAGAGAGAGAGAGAGAGAGAGAGAGAGAGAGAGAGAGAGAGTGAGAGAGAGAGAGTCCCGAGAGTGAGAGAGAGAGAGAGAGTGAGACGGTGGTGGACGGAGGCAGGAGACGGAGATCAAGTCACCTTATTTAATCTTCATGAATGAGGGTGTGGAGGGGAGGGGAGAGGGGGGGGGGGGATAAGGTTAGGGGGTCAGGGACGTATAAAACGGTCCATGTTACGTGCCACTGACATGCGGCAATCAAATAGTGGAGGGCAATATTGTCTGAATTGAATGAGCCAGGAAATTGCTTTCATAAACAAAATGTTTATTGTCCCTCGGGGTTCCAATATTACATGTGAGAGGGATGTGCTCAAAATAATCATGGATCTTTGTCACCGGAAAAATGTTGATGCAGGAAAATAGTTCATTCCCTGGTCTCAAGCCATTTTCAATCGTTTACATTCTGTTGGCAGATATTTTGGCACATGATGGCATTTAAAACGGGATATTTCTTTACTCGGCTATCGTTCATTTAATATTAAAGACGGTGCCTCATGCATGTCATATATAAAACAAAACAAATAATACAACAACAACGAGATTTTTTAACGTATATATGTATACCTTTACTACCCGCCTTTACAGAGGGTGAAATAGGAAGGTCGTAGGTTTGATTTCCATTGAATCTTGTTTTTTTTTAAATTTTGGTAATTTTTTTTTCGGTTCCGATGACTCCTTTCCAGAGCTGAATCGGTTTGACTCAGATGGGAAGATAGGCTGCAAACACAAAGTCAAGGTCCTACACACGTCATGGAGGCGTCTACAAGAAATGAAGGTGTGTGATCGTCGGGCTTGGTTGATTCCGGCTGCTTCATGAATAAGGACACGAAAAGCCAGCTCTCATGGCGTTTGTGGTTGTATCGCGGTTTGCAGGTCGAAGTTCGATCGTTAGTGGCACGGATATGTGTGGGACTCGTTCGGGCTTACGAACGGCTCCTGTCTGATTTGAGTTTGTATGGGTCATTGGGAAGACTGGAACCACCAGTCGAGTTCATTCACTCAATGGTTGAGTTACTGATCAGCTGTATTTCTTGTACGTGGTTACGGCCTGGATGTATGATGGAAAGTAAGCGTAGTGTACAACCATGCCATGCAGTCTAGACAGAAGACTTCATGGCAAACTTCATGATCGATGTTCCTCGTCCTATGAAGCAGTGGAAAATATTTCCAGGGCCCTTCATGACCGCCGTCATAGTGGACGGTATGTCTGTGCCTTGGTGCGATCGTGTTGAAGGTCGCCGACATTGCGAGGGCTTGGGGTCCATCCGTCTGGAACACGCGTTTTTAATGCCCTCAGGGGTTATCGTGCACTCTCGCCCTGGCTTCCCGAATAAGCTACCAGTGACGTCAGTAGGGAGGGTATAGAAGGTGTGTGTTTTTTCGTGTGTTTAATCAAATCAGGCTTGCCACTCCGTACACCACAGAACTGATTCGGCAGCAACGCAGTGTCCTCCGGGTGGGTTGACCCCATGACAGTTTGACACTTGGCTTTTCAGGTGGATTGTCTGTTCGGGGACTATTACGCGATGAACCAGATGTGACTGTTAGTCGATAAGCTCAATTTAAGCGGCAAACCGGTGAATATCACCTGGAGTTGGGAGAGGGTTGGGGAAGGGCGGTGGAGAGAAACAAGGAGGAACATTAGGGTATAGCTCTGTATGTGTCTCTGTCTACTATGACCCAAACAAGCAATCATCTTCATATCTTCATCATCACTGCTCAAACATGACAAAGTACGGACTCGGCGGCTTCTGCCCACTCTGTTATCTCTTCAGTGTGGGTTTATCTTCTGCCCACTCTGGTAGTCACTTCCATTGGGGGTTTATTCTGCCCACTCTGTAGTCACTTCAGTGTGAGTTTATCTTTGCCACTCTGTTAGTCACTTCAGTGTGAGTTTATCTTTTGCCCACTCTGTTAGTCACTTCAGGTGAGTTTATTCTTCTGCCCCACGTGTTAGTCCACCCTTCAGTGTGAGTTCTATCTTCTGCCACTCTGTTAGTCACTTCAGGGTTGTGGATTTATCTTCTGCCCTCTCTGTTAGTCACTTCAGTGTGGATTGCCCTTCTGCCCAATTGTTTGTCACCTTCAGTGTGGATTTATCTTCTGCCACAAAAACTCTGTTAGTCGCTTCAGTGTGGATTTATCTTCTGCCCACACTGTTAGTCACTTCAGTGTTGGGTTTCCCTTCTGCCACTCTGTTAGTCACTTTCAGTGTGGATTTATATTCTGCACAACTCTGTTAAGTCACTCAGTGTGGATTTCCCTTCTGCACACTCTGTTAGTCACTTCAGTGTGGGTTTATCTTTCTGCACACCTGTTAGTCACTTCACTGTGGGGTTTATCTTCTGCACACTCTGTTAGTCACTTCACTGTGGGTTATACTTCTGACACTCTGTTTGTCACTTCACTGTGGGTTTATCTTCTGCACACTCTGTTAGTCACTCAGTCGGATTTCCTCTCCACATCAAGTTATTTCATGAGTTTGTGCCGGCGTAGGCAGGTATAGTTGGACAGGATTTTGTGGCACGTTATAGTTGGACAAACTTTGGTGGCACGTTGTAGTTGGACAGACTTTGGTGGCACGTTTATAGTTGGGACAGACTTTGGTGGCACGTTTTAGTTGGACAGACTTTGGTGGCACGTTATAGTTGGGACAGACTTTGGTGGCCACGTTCATAGTTGGACAGTCTTGTGGCAGCATCGGTATAGTTGGACAGACTTTGGTGCAACGTTATAGTTGGACAGACTTTGGTGGCACGTTATAGTTGGACAGACTTTGGTGGCACGTTATGTTGGACAGACTTTGGCTGGCCCACGTTATAGTTGGCAGGACTTGGTGGCACGTTTTTAGTTGGTACAGACTTTGGTGGCACGTTATAGTTGGGACAGACAGACTTGTGGCACGTTATAGTTGGACAGACTGTGGTAGGCACGTTATAGTCTGGACAGGACTTTGGTGGCACGTTATAGTTGGACAGACTTTGGTGGCGCCGTCGCAGGGGACGCTCCTCATCCTGCCTCCTCGACCACATCTAGCTTGTTTGCTTACCCCACCCCCAATCTCCCCCCCCCCCCCCCCCCCCCCCCGATGGACCTATAACCAGGTTGCTGTTGTCAGATTGATGGAGCTTACAAACCTGGTAGCGGTTGTCAGCTGATGGAAGTTACAACCAGGTAGCTGTTGTTCATATGATGGAGCTACAACCTGGTAGCTGTTGTCAATTGATGGAGCTACAAGGTAGCTGTTGCCTTTGATGGAACTACACCTGGTAGCTGTTGTCATACGATGGAGCTACATACCTGGTAGCTATTGTCTTCTGATGGAAGCTAACCCTGGTAGCTGTTGCCATCTGATGGAACTACAAACCTGGTAGCTGTTGTCATGTTGGAGCTACAACCTGGTGCGGTTGTCATTGATGGAATACACCTGGTAGCTGTTGTATCTGATGGAGTCTCCACACCTGGTAGCTGTTGTCATCTGATGGAGCTACAACCAGTAGCCGTTGTCATTCTGATGGGAATACAACCTAGGTAGCAGTTGTTTTTTTTTTCCCATATGATTGGAGCTACAACCTGGTAAGCTGTTCTCATCTGATGGTGCTACAACGAGGTAGTGTTTGTCATCTGATGGAGCTACATCCAGGTAGCTGTGTATCTGATGGAGCTAAACCAGGTCGTGTTGTTCATCTGATGGAGCTACAAACAGGTAGCTGTTGTCATTGATTGGAGTTACAACCAGGTAGCTGTTGTCATTCTGATGAGCTACAACCAGGTATATAATGAATCTTATATTAGAATACTTTTATAGTGAATATTATATAGCGCCTATTCTCGGCTTGAGGCCAAGGCTCCAAAGCGCTTTTCCAACAACACTCGTACTACACAACGGGCTGGCTACCTGGGTAGTGCCGACTGTAGAGCTGCCAGTGGCGCTTCATTCAGTCGTTTCCCGTGTCATCAGTCCGTTTCGATTCAATATCGAGCACTCATTTTTCCTTACTTCTTTCTTTCTTTCTTTCTCCACGCGGGTGATGATATGTGTAACGGTGTCATCCATACCAACGGCCAATGCCTATATCTCCGAAAGTTGGTTGCTGGGTTTTACGTGTGTGCAAGATGTTTGATGATGCGTTCACACACGGAACGCGGTTTATTAGTTCATTCGAAGGGATGTATGGGAAATCGGACGTCAGAACCAAATGTTAACTCCGAGGGAAAAATCCCCCTTGTACCGAAAACGCCCCGGCGGAGCTTCGAACCCGCAACACAGGATCCCTAGATTTAGGTCAGGCGCTCTACCAACAGAGCTATTCCGGCTTATGTTGGACCATAGCTGTTTGTCATCTGATGGAGCTACAACCATGGTAGCTGTTGTCATATGATGGACCTACAACCAGGTTAGCTGTTGTCATCTGATGGAGCTACAACCTGTTGTCAACCTCGGTGTAATGTCAGTGGAGGAAGGACTAGCGCACAGCCCAAACACACTCACAGCTTGCTTACGATCTCATTCATATATCATGCATTCGTCACATCAAACCACTAGTAAAGTCTATAACTTTACTACACATGTTCATAGAACGAAACATCAATGCATATGGAATCAAATGAAATAAAACATTCTCTCTTTCCTGATCTTCACAAAATCATTTATCTAAAACATCATTAACTAACCCGGGTATAAATAGATTTCTACTTTACATGGCCAGGTGATCTTGACTATTCACGATCACTGTCTTTTCTTTTCTTTTCTTTTTTTTCACTGTCACTTTCACAACACGACACAACTGCTGGCACTGGTTTTGGTCTGATGGCGCCTGGTCAGGTGAGATTGTTGGCGTTGGTCTGTGGTTCTGCTTGGCGAAGTGACGCTGCCAGGTATGAGGTCGAACCCCGGTTAGGGTAGAACAGTGACTATCAACATCGATCTGTTCTCCTTTCTTTCTTCCTGCATTAACGCATTGCACTCTCTCTCTTCTCTCTCTTTCTAGTCTGCTCTTATCAAATGGACATGGTTGCTTTTCTTTTCTTTTTTTCTTTTCTTTCTTTTTCTCTTCATTAATATAGCAACTCTCTCTCTCTCTCCACATCTCTCCTCAGTCCTTCCTCTGCAGACTATCTCATGCTAATCTCTCAACTTGGTTCTCTTCTCTCCTCCCCTCATCTCTCCTCTCTCTCTGCCCTTCTCTCCTGCAGAGCTCCACTCAGAACCTCTCTCTCTCTCTCTCTCTGTTCGTTCTCTCTCCCGTTCTCCCGTTCTCTCTCTCTCACATCTTTCTTATTCGTTCCGATCTGTCCGAAAAGGGCGAGTACCATTGGTCAGTATTTTTACCGCCCTGACACCCGAAGTTATCCCCTCTAATTCCATTGGATGTTCAAATCATGACAGTCACGCCTACACACGTTACTCTCTGTGGTGGTCAATTGGTCATTTAATTGATTAGCCAGATTTCACCCCACCACACACTACCTTCCCCCTTTCCTACTTGACTGGCGCCGTGTGGCTTAAGTCGTGGACACTGGTCAGTGTAAATTGGCCAGCTGAGTCTGGGTGGGCACCACGACGTCTGAGTAACAATGACGCTGTTCCCAAAAGTGGCCAGATGAGTCTGAGCTCGGCTCTGCGACTCGTCTCGCTGACATCGAGGCGCGGAAAACGGCTTAGTCGTCTGGGGGGTCGGGTCCCCTCCCC
>CM031602.1:100012931-100024382 GCA_018398815.1 Conus ventricosus | reverse complement strand
CCATCATCAGGCAGAGGTGACACAGGACTCGCATGTAAAGCATTAACCCCTGTTAAACGTCGCTGACACATCATAGGAAGGTGACACAGGATTCACATGTAAGCATTAACCCCTGTAAACGTCGCTGACACGTCATAGGGAGGTGACACAGGACTCGCATGTAAAAAATTAACCCATGTAAACGTCGCTGACACGTCATAGGAAGGTGACACAGGACTCACATGTAAAGCATTAACCCCTGTAAACGTCGCTGACACGTCATAGGGAGGCGACTCAGGATTGACATGTAAAGCATTAACCGCTGTAAACGAAGCTGACACGTCATAGGGAAGCGACTCAGGATTCACATGTAAAGCATTAACCGCTGTAAGCGTCGCTGACACGTCATAGGGAGGTGATACAGGACTCGCATGTAAAGCATTACCCGCTGTAAACGTCGCTGACACGTCATAGTGAGGCGACTCAGGATTGACATGTAAAGCATTAACCGCAGTAAACGACACTGACACGTCATAGGGAAGCGACTCAGGATTCACATGTAAAGCATTAACCGCTGTAAGCGTCGCTGACACGTCAAAGGGAGGTGATGCAGAATTCACATGTAAAGCATTAACCGCTGTAAACGTCGCTGACACGTCATAGGGAGGTGACACAGGATTCACATGTAAAGTATTAACCCCTGTAAACGTCGCTGACACGTCATAGGCAGGTGACACAGGATTCACATGTAAAGTATTAACCGCTGTAAGCGTCTCTGGCAAGTCATAGGGAGGCGACACAGGACTCACATGTAAAGCATTAACCGCTGGAAACGTCGCTGACACGTCATAGGGAGGCGACACAGGATTGACATGTAAAGCATTAACCGCTGTAAACGTCGGTGACACGTCATAGGGAGGTGACACAGGATTCACATGTAAAGCATTAACCGCTGTAAGCGTCGCTGACACGTCATAGGGAGGTGACACAGGATTCACATGTAAAGCATTAACCCCTGTAAACGTCGCTGACACGTCATAGGGAGGCGACGCAGGATTGACATGTAAAGCATTAACCGCTGTAAGCGTCGCTGACACGTCATAGGAGGTGACACAGGATTCACATGTAAAGCATTAACCCTGTAAACGTCGCTGACACGTCATAGGCAGGTGACACAGGATTCACATCTAAAGCATCAACCGCTGTAAACATCGCTGACACGTCATAGGGAGTCGACACAGGTTTCACATGTAAAGTGTTAACCGCTGTAAGCGTCGCTGACACGTCATAGGGAGGCGACGCGGGATTCACATGTAAAGCATTAACCGCTGGAAACGTCGCTGACACGTCATAGGGAGGTGACACAGGATTCACATGTAAAGCATAAGCGTCGCTGGCAAGTCATAGGGAGGTGACACAGGACTCACATGTAAAGCATTAACCGCTGTAAACGTCGCTGACACGTCATAGCTAGGCGACACAGGATTCACATGTAAAGCATTAACCGCTGTAAACGTCGCTGACACGTCATAGGGAGGCGACACAGGATTGACATGTAAAGCATTAACCGCTGTAAGCGTCGCTGACACGTCATAGGGAGGTGACACAGGACTCACATGTAAAGCATTAACCCCTGTAAACGTCGCTGACACGTCATAAGGAGGCGACGCAGGATTGACGTGTAAAGCATTAACCGCTGTAAGCGTCGCTGACACGTCATAGGGAGGTGACACAGGATTCACATGTAAAGCATTAACCGCTGTAAACGTCGCTGACACGTCATAGGGAAGCGACGCAGGATTCACATGCAAAGCGTAAGTGTCGCTGACACGTCATTGGGAGGTGACACACGATTCACATGTAAAGCGTAAGCGTCACTGACACGTCATAGGGAGGTGACACAGGATTCACATGTAAAGCATTAACCGCTGTAAACGTCGCTGACACGTCATAGGGAGGTGACACAGGATTCACATGTAAAGCATTAACCGCTGTAAACGTCGCTGACACGTCATACGGAAGCGACGCAGGATTCACATGTAAAGCGTAAGTGTCGCTGACACGTCATAAGGAGGAGACACACGATTCATATGTAAGGCGTAAGCGTCGCTGACACGTCATAGGGAGGTGACACAGGATTCACATGTAAAGCATTAACCGCTGTAAACGTCGCTGACACGTCATAGGGAGGTGACACAGGATTCACATGTAAAGCATTAACCGCTGTAAACGTCGCTGACACGTCATAGGGAAGCGACGCAGGATTCACATGTAAAGCATAAGTGTCGCTGACACGTCATAAGGATGAGACACACGATTCACATGTAAAGCGTAAGCGTCGCTGACACGTCATAGGGAGGTGACACAGGACTCACATGTAAAGCATTAACCGCTGTAAACGTCGCTGACACGTCATAGGGAGGTGACACGGGATTCACATGTAAAGCATAAGCGTCGCTGGCAAGTCATAGGGAGGCGACACAGGACTCACATGTAAAGCATTAACTGCTGTAAACGTCGCTGACACGTCATAGGGAGGCGACACAGGATTGACATGTAAAGCATTAACCGCTGTAAACGTCGCTGACACGTCATAGGGAGGTGACACAGGATTCACATGTAAAACAGTAACCGCTGTAAGCGTCGCAGAGAATGTAAATATGTTCGTTCAAGCTCACCCATCTTATTTTGCACGAAAACCCCCCTTTTCACATACAAATCATGTCCATCTCATATCACTTTTGGCTAAAATAAACACCTTTTCACAAACAAGATTAACACGTAAAAACCTCTAAAATCGACGTAATTAGTACATTAAAATGGGGGCTTACGTGCAAGATAAGATTTGGTGATCGTGAACAAACATATTTACATTCTCTCCAGGGACATAAAAATCTAAGTTTAACAAAAAATAAATACTTTTTTTTAACTAACATGCACTGTCTAATTGCTGCCAGAAAAGGCCAATGCATTAACAATAGCTCCTCCCACCATCAGAACCAATCCAGGCATCTTTTATAAATCAATATTTTCTAGATTAATCTTTCTATGTATTAATATTTTCTGGGATAATCCCCTGTGTTACAAGAAAGTCTTTTGACGCAATCCCTGCAGTATTTACAACTATAAACCTTAACAACATCCTCAATGTCTAACCTTCCTAGGTCGGCCGGTTTCATTTTAAACATGTTTTTTGCTAACACGCTATAGCCTATATACAAGACCGCTAATTACGACAGAATGGTAAATCGTATTGATAATCTTTTTTCACTCATCTTTTTACTAACTAAAAAAATAATTAAAATAATCATAATACGAAAGACTGTCTATGTGCTTTTTAATCAGATAATCTTTTGTTGTTAAAGCTAAAAATAAAGTTGCAACTAGTTTTGGCGAATCTTCTATCTTTCCCATGTTTGGCGGTTTTATTCCTAACAAACATTTTGCAATGGTTGAATAAACTATAACACCAACAACAGGCACTGCATAATTAACCAACGTTAAACTCATGGTTTTAAAAGTATTATATTATTTTTTATTGCTTTTTAAAATGGATTGTGACGAACTATTAAAGTGTGAGGAGCAAGCAGACTACTCTGTAGACCACTGCCATAAAGAAAGATTATACTCTCTAGCTGCGTGTGGAAAAACTACAACAGTATTTAGGCACTGAACTAAGTATTGAACAGATTCAGCAACTGTCTACTTCAGACGTTGAGAAGTACTACGCTAGGTACGAAGCACAGCTAGGGTCAAAAATGGTTAGATCAGTGGGTCAGACAATGATTAGTCTATATGCTAAGTTAGTAAGTAAGATGGCGCCAGTTGATTCAGAAGAAGATTTAAAATATGACTTATCACAAGATCCGGTTTTAAACAAGTCCCTAGAAACTCTTGCATGTGACATGTATTACAGATTTGGGACGATGTTATGCCCATTCATCATGGGATTAATTACTTTTAATCATATTAATTTTGATCATATTAAATTTAATCGCAATAAAAGAAATGAGCGATCAGGAGAAGAAGGCGCCGCAGGACAGTCCACAGGAGCAAGTGAATGTGCCACAAGTGAGTGCTCCGCAAGGGAATGTACCACAAGTGAGTAATGTTACTAAGACTAAAAATCCTGGGCGTGTTGAGGCTGGGCGTAAACTAGCTGAATGGAACAGACTGCAAAAAGCAAACCAATCAGCAAAACAAAAATTGTTTGATAGTAATACAACATCGCCGCCAACAACAACAACAACACAATTAACAACAACACCACCACCACCAACACAATTAACAACAACACAATCGCAATCAAACAATAAGATGTAAACATTATGTATTGGGAGCTGCTGTTGTTGGTGGTTTTTTGGCATACAAATACCTAACACCATACCTAACAACAAAGTCACAAGCCCCCAAAGTAAAAGAAGAAGAACCAGCTTCTGCAAAAAAAGTGCAACCTCCTGCTGTAGACCCATTTTCTATGGAATAGTTTTTAAGAACTAGATAAAGTACAAGTTAAGAACTAGATAAGTACAAGTTAAGTTAGTTATAGAAAGTACTTTTTAAGTTAAGTGCAAGTAAATTATAAGTTAAGTGCAAAAAAATTAAGTTCTAGTTTTAAGTACTAGTTAGGTTCTTAAGTTAATTACTAGTTATGTTCTTAAGTAAGTACTAGTTAGGTTCTTAAGTTAAGTACTAGTTAGGTTCTTAAGTTAAGCACTAGTTATGTTCTTAAGTTAAGTACAGACCAAGTCAGTCAAGTTAATCTTTTAAAGTTCTCCAATGCCCTACAGCATATGAAAACTCAGGATTGACGTAAGTTCTCTTGTTATTGTTAGAGACTAGTGATTTCTTATTAACAGCAGTTGTGTTTACTTGATGAAGAGTAGAGCGCAGATTAACATTTGTGTGATAAAATACTTTGTTTTCAAAGAGAGCTTGCTTGTAGTTATCGTGAGTTATATTTTTTTTGACAACTTCTTTACTTATGCCCTTAGCTTTTTCATTACAGAAGTCTGGCTGGCAACGCTATACATCTTCGACCGCAAACCAACATATTCTTTTATAACTGTCCCATTGAGTTCATCCTTCATCTTTCCAATTACTTTCTTGTTTACAGTTGAATGTAAAGGCGAATCTTTAAGATAGTCGCATGTGTCGTACCGCCCATCGGCTCCTTTGGCTACTTTTGTTTCTAAATCTTATAGAGTTTCAGTTGGGACGTTCTAGAATAAAAAGAGTCGGTGTCTGTGTTAAAGGAATCTAGTTCTGGGTTACAGTGGTTTTTTTTAAAGTAGTCGTACGAAATTATAGCATCAATAAACTTGACAACTCAATTCGGTAAAAGCCGATAAACACCGTTTGTCTAACTTAACATCCTTTTTCTTCCCATCATACTTGCAACAAGGGCTGTCGTTAAATCTTCTAATGTCTTTCGATAGTTAGGTTTAGAGACCAGCTTAATTGCTGGTTTTCTTTTGTAAACTAATTTCACCATTCTTTGCGATTGTGTACGTTCTCCATCGTTTACCAAAACAACTGTTGTTCTTTAACTTAAAGAAGGTCTTTTTCTGAGGCGTCAGTGGCCTTGGGTTCTAAGATCAGTATTCTTCTTGATGTATGGCCTCATAAAGGGCTCTTGGTCCGCATATAATTATTCTGTGAACAGCTGGTCAGCTTAGTCCGTGTCTTAAGTAAAACTGTAGGAGTCTACTGTAATTGGCCAAATATTTGTTTATGTCTAAGATTAGGCACATGTTTAGGTGGTTTCGATGGGATAATCCTTTAATTTTCTGCGGCTAGTGGGTATTCGTTGTGGAGATCGGTGTAATTCTTTAGGATATTCTAAGTCTACTGTCCAAGCTTAGTCTGCTGGATTATCAGGCGTAAGCTGTGACAGAATGCCTAACACTGTGTTAACATCATGGCGGCCCTCGCACATCTTAAGTTTCTCAGTGGAAGTGTGTTGACTCATGGGCCCATCCATACAGATTGTTGGCGTCTAAGTACATTAGATTTTAAAAATTGGATGGTTTAGTTGGGTCAATAATCATCTAAGTACTTGTTGTTGGTTTGATAGTAAGGATGTGAGGCCATTGCTAATACCCCCCCCCCCCCCCCTTAGCCGTCTTCAATCATTGAGTGTGGGTAAATCAGAAAATTGTCAATCTTGATGTTTGTAGACTTCCAAGAAAGCATCCCCCAACGTAAGGCACTGTGGGCACGAGATGTATGGGATGAGTCTAAACAGTAATGTTTAATGCATGTAGATCTGTAATTCTGAAAGAACCGTCTGCCAATAAAACACACGTTCAGCCATTAGATTGTAATCGTGATAAATCGCCCATTGTTTGACAGGTAATCTGTCCAGGCTTTCGGTCATGCGTTATTCATAGTCAGCATCGTTATGTCTTTGCCTCTAAGAATAGGAAAAGAGCGCCTTTAGGAAAGGAAGCGAGTCTTCTTTCAACTATCCGTGAGTTTCATGTATTCATAGCTCCGATAGACGCTTTACGTACTAAGGATGGTCAAAAAATTGTTTAGTGATTGGAAAGTCTTGTAAACAATCCTGCTACTTATCTAAACTAGCCATCAGATGTTGGGCCGAGTCATAAAAGGATAAACAACAAGAGTAAAAGTCATGTACTTTTCTGAAGACCACCTGTGCAATGCAGGTAACCCTCTTATATTTCAGAAGGCACGGCTTGCATGATGATAATGAGAATCGTAGCCTCGTAAGTTATGAAAGAAGATAAGGCAGTTTTCCATTTTTTGGGGTTCATCCTTTAAGTTGAAGATTACATTTGTTGTGCGCGGCCCCTCTGAAACTTTCCAGTAATGTTGATCGTGTCTCTTTACTGTCGTTCTTTACTGTTAGGAGTTAGCTCTTAAGCCGCAAAATCCTGCAGTGTGTAGGACGGTCATAAGTTCTTGGTCTTCAGAAGTATAACAATGCATGAAAGATTAGTTGGTTGGATAAACTGATGCGATGTTGTTTCTTCTGCCTCTAAAAATCTACTAGCTGCATTGGGACCTCTGTAAATCTGGCGTGTGTGATGCCCCATCTGACCTAACCAACAATAAACGCATAAGAACAGATCTGATGTTGGTTAATTAAGGTTGTTTTTTTTGTTCTTGGTGTGGTGCGGAACCATAGTACTGCGGTTAAGAGCGATTCAAGTCAGCATAAAACACATATGGACTCTCTGCATTTTGTGTAATTCCTTAAAACTAACTTTAGACCTGGTTAGGTGTGAGAAGTTTGGTTTCACAGACCTACAAAACTTTTACAATAAGTTCTTTGGTCGGCAGCTGCTTATATAGTAGGGATTCTGAGCAAACACCTTACTACAAAGCACTTTTTTGCATTGATTCTTTGATGTATAAGCCATAAGTCTGCTTATTTTATGATTAATACATAATGACTCTTTGTACTATCTGCAAACAGGATCAAGTCTACATGCTTGTCTAAGTGATTCGCCTAAAGTGGGAGCGTTGGGAGAAACCCTTAGAAGGTTACTAGATCTTCCTCTACTGAACCCTTGTGAATAGTTTACAGGATTGTTTGTTTTGCTCTTCACTGAGAATATACTTCTATACTTACTGGAAAGGTTATGTTATCCAAAAAGTTCAGCTCTCGTTTGTATTGTCTAATTAGAGACTTCTTCTGCGTTCTTTCTATACAGGGATGTAAATGCGCCTAAAATGCACCACATAAAAACTGCTGTCAGGATTTTTTATGTTTAAGACAGCGCGTTTTAAAACTAACTCTCTTGGACGAGGAAGGTAAGAATGGCCAACTATGGATAGAACTTTGTTTGCTTAATCTGATTTTCAGGACCGTTCCTTCAGGACCATCCAGAACCGCGCAATTTTGCCTCCCTCACTTGCATGGTTAAACTGTGTAAGCATGTAATCTCAGCCATTCAGAATTAAAGTCGCGTTAGCCAATACTTCTTTCTGTTTAGTTGAAAACCCAGACTTCCATGTTACTATCATCGGCGTTATATAATCAATCAAGAACGGCCAACAACACTTTTACTGGCGGCTCCATCTGAAGGAGACTCTGGATTTTAGAGATAGCATGTGCTACGATTCCTGAATGTTCGAGGGCGTTAAAGATGTCCATGTCTAACTTCAATAAATCATATCTGCTTAATTGTTTGTCACTTACCCTTTCACCAGTGCTCTGGTTGGCAGTTTTTCAAACTCAGTCACGTTGGTGAGGCCTCATTTTTTAACTCAAAAATTTACGTAAATTAAAAAAAAAAGTTAATAAAACTAAGTAAACGCCGCTTTATTCTTCGCCCAAAGCGTTGCAACACTTCAAGACAATGTTAATCCTTACATAACACCTGCTAATAGTTTAGCTTTTTCTGAATCACTACAGTTTCAATGTTTATCACTTTGATTGCTTCGTTAAATAGTTCAACTATGATCTTTTTTTATATTGTTTACTTCATCTCAGACCCAAATTCACTAAAATCAATGTTTAATACTTTCATTGGTTCGTCAAAATAGTTCATTACAATTCTTTAAAATCAGATTCACTGAGTTCGGCGGCCATTTTTTAAATCTAAAATTTAAATAAATTAAATAAAATTGAAATCTGCAAAAACATTCATTTTTTGTTAACGTCAACGTCCCACTCAACGATCAATAACAAACACTTATAGCGCACACCCCAACGCACGCACGCCACGCTAGACACAGAGGGGTAAAATCAATATCTACCTGCTGGCTTCTAAGGGAGCCATAATCTACGTAACACTGGACGCTATGCCCTTCACTGGGATGTGATTGAGAATCAGAATCATTTGTTAAATTTTGTAACGAGAATATTTCTTGAGTAACACAATCTTAACTGGCACCTCGTTGCTCTTACTTCTTTTGAAAGATTCCGTGTCTATCCATGTCTGGGATTCTAGCAAACTCGATTTTATTATCTTAATTTATATTACACATGCGCACTCAACAAATGTTGTTTCGATTTCATCATGTTAATGTATGCCACTAAGGTTAGACATTGGCGCATCCACAAAAGTTGTTTTCGATTTCATCATGTTAATGTATTCACTAGGTTAGCACATGCGCACTGGAAAAAAAGTTGTCACGGTTCTCGGCTAACAAATAATTTAGAAAATGATTTACTCGGCCAACTACTTTCTACAAAAGTTTGTACAGGAAGAACCGTTTGACAAAAATTTTTCATTGCGCATGTCTCGGGGGCTGGTGAAGCAGACGACAACTCTGGGCCCATGGCGCCACAGGTACACCTCAGTGCAACTGCATTAAGTTCGCTCAAGCGCTTTCGCCTTTTGACCCAGCTAGGCAGTAACCAGTCAGCCACCACTTCAGACGCCGCTTCACGAAGATGCTAGTACTTGCTGTGTGTGCTGAGTGTGGCGCTTCGAGACCTGTGCAACATCATTAAAGTTATATTTTACTGCGCAGTTGTTTTTAGACTTAATTTCTGTGTGTAGCAATAGTCAGTAAACGGAGTACTTGAGAATGTGACAAAACTGGCATTTAGACCAGCTCTGTGAGACCATAATTAAGCATGGTGTTTAAAACTTTCTGGACAGAACTTCGGACCGGGCCTACGCAGTGTGTGGCGTCGTTGGCTGATGTGCTTTTAAAGCCGAAAAGAGTAGGTTCCCCCCCCCCAAGTCCATCTCTTTGTGAACGATAAGTTGGCATTTGTAAAGGGGTCGTATTTACACCTTTGTATACACACATATTTCTTCATTGTTGCTACATTTTATATGTACTATGGTTGAGTAGAGCAACGTAGGCCTATTAAAGGGAAAACGTAGAGGATAACATAATTACTACAAGCAAAATTTCACTACTGATAACAGTAATGGTAGTAGGCCTAACAGTAATAAGTAAACAAATTATCATAATTATAATAATACTTCATTACCAATCACTACTACTATTTCTATGGCAAATTCAATTAAGTGTGCTGGTGGTTGTACCTTTAGGGTGTTTTTTCTTTGTGTGTGTTGTGTTGTGTGTGTGTGTGTGTGAAGTGTGTGTGTGTGTGTTGTGTGTGTGTGGTGTGTGTGTGTGTGTGTGTGAGAGAGAGAGAGAGAGAGAAATGAGAGAGGAGAGACATGAGAGAGAGAGAGAGAGGGGGTGGGGGTGGCCGAAAGGTTTGAACAAACGGTCTTTCTCTCACTGTAAATTTAGAACGTTTAAAGGCCTTTTGTAGGACTGTGTGGGAAAGGTCTAATGAGATTAAAGAAAGATAAAAAAAAATCAGTGGTAACATGTTTGAGTGTTGCTTCTGAAATAAATGTGTAATCTTCAGTGTGAAACTGTTTGGAAGATTAGGGAGGAAGTACATTCAAAAATAGTCTGTGTGTTTTTGTGCAAGAAACTTTGGAAAAATTCTGATAAACCGCAAAAATTCAACTACAGCAAAGAGCCGTGCATTGGCAGAATTTGAAATAGCCCTCAAAATTATGGCACCTGTTTTGACCCCAGTTTATCTGTCAGTCAGTGTGCGCTATGCGCTTCACTTTCTACCGCAGAGCCAGAGGAAAGGTGGGTGACCATGAGAAAAAAGATAAAAGAAATTTCCGTTCTCAAACAGTTTCCCACCAGCAAAAACGAAGTGCCAATTCAAACTTGATCTTGATAGTGATATTTCCATTTTCTGTCTCATCTGAGCCACCATCAACTCCGGCAAAAAGTCACTAGAACTGTATCAGTGCAGACTGTCCAGCTGGCTCAATGAAGATTATCTCCAGCAAAAAAACAAGTTTCCTTTTGTGTCCATTCTGATTGCCACATCAACTCCACCAAAAGATCAAGAGGCGCATCAGTGTCAGGACCCGTCCAACTGCGCAATTGACAAAGCATTGTCTCCATTCAGAAAAGAATCCTCAGGCCTTTGAGTCAGCTGAAGGCCACCACTGACAAACATCAGAAGATGCTTATTCACAAAACTTGCCGCATTAAGCTCTCACGTCCAGTGATAAAATGATGTACATGCCAAACTGTGTGGACAGCGATTGTGCTGAAAAAATTACAAAAACCTCGGAAAGCATTCAAGTGAAGCGCGAACACCATTCAGGATCGAAGCGTGCAATTGAAATGAACAAAATTCGTTTGAATGTATCAGGAGACACGAACAAGATGCGGCCGAACAGCAGGGCACAGAACTGAAGACGGGGGGCAAGAAAAGTTACGCAAACAGCTGTTCTTAATGAAGCCGAAATGATGGTCAAGAATCTGTAACTGCAAAACAAGGTCTGCCTTCGTGCGGCACTTGGCCTCAGTTTGACAAAGTACAGGATGCACAAACCAGATTCTTTAGGAGGCTCGGGGTACAGTTGCCAGTGAAACTGAATAAAGAAAAGAACAAGTCAAAGCACAGTGTGCAGAAGTAGAATGTCAGATGGATGTGTGGAGGTCTGGGAATGAGATCGATGGGATTATGGAACTGGTTCCAACACCTTCTGCAGG
>CM031602.1:100002931-100007931 GCA_018398815.1 Conus ventricosus | reverse complement strand
TCTCCTCTGCATGCTTTTTATTGATTTTGTGTGTACAAAGGGATCCGTGCATGTCTGTTTCTTTATGTATGTATTCTCAATCAGTCATCCTCCCCCCCCCAATCTCTCCCTCCCTCTCTCCCCTCTCTCTCTTCTCTCTCTTCCTTCTCTCTTTTCTCTTCTCTCTCTCTCTCTCTCTCTCTCTCACTCTCTCTCTCTCTCTCTCTCTCTCTCTCTCTCTCTCTCTCTCTCTTTCCCCTCTCTCTCTTCTCTCTCTCTCAGTTTTTGCAAAGCGGCGGTGTACCCCTGTGATGTTTCTTTTCTTCCCTATTGATTTTATAAGTGGTAAATTTGCGTGCAGTGTCTTGTTGTAGTATGTTTACCCCAACCATTACTCTCTCACTCTCTTTCTCGTTCTCCTCTCTCTCTCTCTCACAGACAACACGCACACAACACCACACACACACACAACCACACACACACACAACACCACCACACACACAAAACACATCACACACACACACAACACACCTCAACTTGGGTTGCAGCAGTTTTCGTCAAGCGCTGGTCTTGTTTTTTTTTTTTTTTTTTTCCATTAGTCAGGCTGTTAAAAGTTCATACCTAAACCCACATCTGTAATGTTAATAATCATAATGAGGGTATTGACGGTAAGTTTCTGCTTTTATGTACATATTGTGAGTGCGCGCGCATGTGTGCATGCGTGTGCGCATGTGTGTTTTGTGTGTGTGTGTGTGTGTGTGTGTGGTGTGTGTGTGTGTGTGTGTGTGTGTGTGTGTGCGTGCGCGCGCGCGCACGCGTACGTGCGTGCGTTCGTGTATGTGTGTAAGAATTCAAGCGCTTCTGAACAGATAAGCTTACTTCGTTCCGGCACGCGAAGGATGGTGAATCTGTCTGGTACTTGACGTCACTAATAACCTTCGCAGAAAAGCGCTCACAGGGTGTTGTGGACAGAGACAATTCCGCTTTTCTCGGTGTTCCCTCGCCTTGCTGTGTGCAGTCGTTGTGTAAACATTGGTCAGCTATAGGCGCGATACAGACACCAAAGCATGTGTGTACTTCGCTATTCTCCACGCTTTCAGTACAAGCCTTCGGCCCTTATCTCCTGACACTCTAGGGCAGATACAAGACCGCTAACAGAAACAGACCCGGCTGGTTGGGTGCGCACGCACAATTTGTTTCTTTGCTTTCCCGTCTCACGCTTTTGAAGAATTTGACTCAAGCGACTTAATGCAGCAGTCAGAACTGCCGTGTGAAGCAGAAAACAAAAAAGAAAACTTCAACGTCATCAAGCGAGACCACTGACACCATTTAATCATGCGGAACCTATGTGGATGAAGACACCAGTGGATGCTGAAGCCACAGTGGTGAGCCAGTCACTGACGCTTTCAACACAGAACTGCAGATCCTACATTGTACAGATACAAATGGGAAACAGAGAAGAAATAGATATCACCTTCGAAGCTGAGATTACCAACAACCGACAAGGATGACAAGCCTACCAGAAGCTGCATCAACCGTTACCTGTCATCGACCCAAAGACAGACGGACGATTTTGTGCAGTGAGATACTGACCCTGATGAACGAGACATGTGTGAAAACACTTCTTTCGAACCAAACCGTTACCACAACGAAAAGTGGTTGTCATTTGAAAGTTCCACAGAATTTAAATTTGTAGGCTGTGCTGACTTTAAGAAAAAGAAAAGGTATGAGATTAACATTAAACATAGAATGCACTTACCAGGGATAAATTCACACCGTTCGGAAGAGGAACATTAATCCGATTGATTGACAGAGATTGTTTTCAAACATTATTTTCAAACCTCAGAAAGGGGGATGTAGTGTTCTGTGTCGTCTGCTAAAACTTAACAAAGCCTCGATCTGGCATTCATATTATTAGCCATTCGGAAGACATTGTCGATATTGACCAGTCGAAATGTACATTCATTCGTCAACGTCTACTATTAACTACCACAATAATAACCCACATTCAGCCAATCCTACAAATACCAGTACCGAAATCGTCACGACATCGATATCAGAGCCGACACCGTCACGAAACTAGTTTTCAGCTCATGAAGCGACTCATGCCGTGTCCGCTTTGTTTTGTCCGTGTAGGCTAAGGACTTTATGTGTTGTTTTGTCCGTGTAGGCTAAGGACTTTATGTGTTGTTTTGTCCGTGTAGGCTAAGGATTGTATGTGTTTTGTCCGTGAAGGCTAGGACTTTATGTGTTGTTTTGTCTGTGTAGGCTAAGGACTGTATGTGTTTTGTCCGTGTAGGCTAAGGACTTTATGTGTTTTGTCCGTGTAGGGTAAGGACTTTGTGTTTTGTCCGTGTAGGCTAAGGACTGTATGTGTTGTTTTGTCCGTGTAGGCTAAGGACTGTATGTGTTGTTTTGTCCGTGTAGGCTAAGGACTTTATGTGTTTTGTCCGTGTAGGCTAAGGACTTTATGTGTTGTTTTGTCCGTGTAGGCTAAGGACTTAATGTGTTGTTTTGTCCGTGTAGGCTAAGGACTTTATGTGTTGTTTTGTCCGTGTAGGCTAAGGACTTTATGTGTTTTGTCCGTGCAGGCTAAGGACTTTATGTGTTGTTTTGTCCGTGTAGGCTAAGGACCTTATGTGTTGTTTTGTCCGTGTAGGCTAAGGACTTTATGTGTTGTTTTGTCCGTGTAGGCTAAGGACTTTATGTGTTGTTTTGTCCGTGTAGGCTAAGAACTTTATGTGTTTTGTCCGTGTAGGCTAAGGACTGTATGTGTTGTTTTGTCCCTGTAGGCTAATGACTTTATGTGTTTTGTCCGTGGAGGTTACGGACTTTATGTGTTGTTTTGTCCGTGTAGGCTAAGGACTTTATGTGTTGTTTTGTCCGTGTAGGCTAAGGACTTTATGTGTTGTTTTGTCCGTGTAGGCTAAGGACTTTATGTGTTTTGTCCGTGTAGGCTAAGGACTTTATGTGTTTTGTCCGTGTAGGCTAAGAACTTTATGTGTTTTGTCCGTGTAGGCTAAGGACTTTATGTGTTGTTTTGTCCGTGGAGGCTAAGGACTTTATGTGTTTTGTCCATGGAGGCTAAGGACTTTATGTGTTGTTTTGTCCGTGTAGGCTAAGGACTTTACGTGTTTTGTCCGTGTAGGCTAAGGACTGTATGTGTTGTTTTTGTCCGTGTAGGCTAAGGACTGTAGATGTTTTGTCCGTGTAGGCTAAGGACTTTATGTGTTTTGTCCGTGTAGGATAAGGACTTTATGTGTTTTCGTCCGTGTAGGCTAAGGACTTTATGTGTTGTTTTGTCCCTGTAGGCTAAGGACTTTATGTGTTTTGTCGGTGTAGGCTAAGGACTTTATGTGTTTTGTCCGTGTAGGCTAAGGACTTTATGTGTTGTTTTGTCCGTGTAGGCTAAGGACTGTATGTGTTGTTTTGTCCGTGTAGGCTAAAGACTTTATGTGTTGTTTTGTCCGTGTAGGCTAAGGACTGTATGTGTTTTGTCCGTGTAGGCTAAGGACTTTAGTGTTTTGTCCGTGGAGGCTAAGGACTTTATGTGTTTTGTCCGTGTAGGCTAAGGACTTTATGTGTTGTTTTGTCCGTGTAGGCTAAGGACTGTATGTGTTGTTTTGTCCGTGTAGGCTAAGGACTTTATGTGTTTTGTCTGTGTAGGCTAAGGACTTTATGTGTTTTGTCCGTGTAGGCTAAGGACTTTATGTGTTGTTTTGTTCATGAAGGCTAAGGACTTTATGTGTTGTTTTGTCCGTGGAGGCTAAGGACTTTATGTGTTTTGTCCGTGTAGGCTAAGGACTTTATGTGTTGTTTTGTCCGTGTAGGCTAAGGACTGTATGTGTTGTTTTGTCCGTGTAGGCTAAGGACTTTATGTGTTTTGTCCGTGTAGGCTAAGGACTTTACGTGTTGTTTTGTCCGTCGTGTAGGCTTAGGACTGTATGTGTTTTGTCCGTGTAGACTAAGGACTTTATGTGCGCGCTCACTTCTCGCAACATTTTTTTTCTCTATTCTTTTCTTTTTTGTTTTGTTTTGTTTGAAGAAATGTCAGTTGTTGAAGATGCAATCGAAGCCGTTGTTGTATTTCTACACACGCAATCCTGTTCACGACTGTCCGATGCAACCAAACCCGAGGATAGGTATTTTACCATCAGATGCACCCAAAACCTTCGTTTTAATTGCTACATTAATGCTTGACTCACTATAACGACACGCTCATACTCTTACTTAGCTCTACCTGTCAAAATATTTCTGAGGTCTATAGGCTATCAGCGCTACAATAAGCAGTACAGGAATCACCCTAAGCTTTGTAGAAATTACATTGCATAGCCCGATCGTGCTATTCCGAGCAGGCTGTAGGCCTATGTTATGTCACAGATCGAATTTCGCATGCAGACTGCACTATTTTGATGTTTTTCCCCCACTACTTAATTGTTCAGCATTATATTGTTTGGTCAATCAGTGGGAGATTGCATCTCTTAGGAGATCCAAGTAAAGGCTGTTCTGTACAATTCTTAGCCACTCACAATGCTTGGGTTATTGAACAGCAGAACTGACCATTCAGACTGTTCCACATCTTTTGATCTTCCTTGCATCCTTGAATGGATCCTCAAGCATAGGCTCAAAGATTGTCCTATACATTTTGCATAATGCTTTTGTTTTTCAGCAACTTTTGTCCTCTCCACACTTTCGTTTTATTCCATTTTACTACCCTTCGCTGGCTGCTTTGGGGGTGCTGTTGGATTCTTTTTTGAAACCCTTGGTGGTGAGAACACCGCAGAATTATGGACTGTGGTGTGTCTCTATTTGACACCAAGGAACAGACACAACCAGCCGTGTCTCCTGATGAGTCCGATCCAGCGGACGAAAGGCCTAGGAGCAGGCAATACAAATAAATGTGTCTTCGAGAGGGATTACGGTGGTTCCCTCAGGCAGCAGTGAAGGTTCAGTTTAATAATTCTCATTTTTTCATCTAAAAAATTTTTTTTGTTTTTTTTTAAGTCAAATTTGCCAATCAA
>CM031602.1:99995885-100001931 GCA_018398815.1 Conus ventricosus | reverse complement strand
CAAGTAATCTTAAGAAACGAGATTCTTCTCAACAACGTTTAGTTTTTGTAGTAATCCATGGCTGGTGGTTCTTGCTTGAAGTTATTTTAGTAGGTATGTGGTCATCCATAATAAAATCCAAGTTAGTTTTTATACACTTCCAAAGGTCACTGACATTATCTTTAACACTATGGGACCTCAAAAAAAGACGACTGAAATCATGAGTATCCCTGCGCAATTTTGGTAAATCTGCTTGGTTCCAGAGTCTGATGGTACGTTTAGGGGGTTTTCTTCGAAAGGGTTGAAAGTTGCTCTCTAAAAGAATTATGTCATGATCACCTAGGCCTGCAATTAATTCCTGATTGCCTAAAGCGCCTGGACAATTGGTAAAAAATAAATCCAGGAATGCCTTACCACGAGTTGGTGCTTCAACTGACTGCACTAATCCAAGGTCTTTGGTGGTATAAAAAAACTGAGTATTAATATTTTTACTGTATTGATTACCAAGTATGGCATCTTCACCCCAATCAATATCTGGTAAGTTAAAGTGTCCACCAATCCATAATATTGCCTTCCTATTGGCCAAAACAATGTTAGAAATGTCTCTGCAGATAGACGAACATACATTTTCATCTGAGTCTGGAGGTCTGTAAACTGATCCAACAATGACAGGTCTCTTATTCTTAAAATTAATCCTACAAATAAACTTTCACTGTTGTTGCCTTGATATAAAAACTCACTAGCTAAGTTCTTCCTAATGGCAATCAAGACTCCCCACCTCTTTTTCCAAGTCTGTCCTTTCTATAAATATCAAAATCCTCCATTAGAAGTTCACTGCTGGATGTTCTAGTTTCTAGCCAAGTTTCTGTTCCAATTACAACATCAATGTTTTTTTCGGTGACTAAATTACTGAGTTCTTCCTTTTTCTTGATAAGAGATTGAAAATTTACGACTATACATTTAAGTTTATCTTTTCTCTTAATGATTTGGGGGTTCAGTTGCACTTTATGATTTGGGATTTTATCAGTTTTAGAATCTGGGGTGGATGCAAACTTAGGCCACAATTTCAAGTTTTCTTTTGGGGATCGGTCTGGTGAGATAGGGTCAAAACGGTTGCTTTCTGAGCTGCAGTCTTCAATAGAATCTTCAAAAAGTCTCGAACTAAAGTTTGGAAGCCCACAGGTAAAACAAGTCCAAGATATATCACTATTGCTTTAAAGCTTCATAAACTGCTGAATTCATTAACATACATTTAGTGTGATACCATGTATTGCAGACGTCACAGGCAACTGCTTTATGTTTTCATGTGACTCTCAAATTGCAAACTCCGCTGACTGACATCATCACGACACCGATATCAGTACTGACATCATCACGACACCGATATCAGTACTGACATCGTCACGACACCGATACCTGTACTATCAGTACCGACGTCACGACACCAATACCAGTACCGACATCGTCACGACACCAATACCAGTACCGACATCGTCACGACACCGACGCCAGTACCGACATCGTTACGACACCAATACCAGTACCGACATCGTTACGACACCGATGCCAGTACCGACATCGTTACGACACCGATGCCAGTACCGACATCGTTACGACACCGATACCAGTACCGACATCGTTACACACCGATGCCATGCCGCATCGTTAAACGACAAACCGATACCAGTACCGACATCGTTGCGACACCGATGCCAGTTACCGCACGTTACACGAACCGATAACCAGTACCGACATCGTTTGCAACACCCGATACCATACCGACATCGTTGCGACAGAAACCATACAAGTACTGACATCGTTACACAACCAATACCAAGTAACCGACATCCGTTACGAAAACACCAATAACCACATACCGGCATCAGCCACGACACCATACCAGTTTCCCGAAATCGTCACTACACCGACAAACCATACCGACATCGTCCACGACATTGATATCACTGCCGACAATCGTCACGACCAACCCATCCAGTACCGACATCTCCACGACACCCATTACCAGAACCGACACTCCACAACACCCATACCAGTACCGACATCTCCCACGACACCCTTACCAGTACTCGACATCTCCACGACACCCATACCAGAACCGACATCTCCCACGACTCCCATAACCAGTACCCGACATCTCCACGACACCCATACCAGTACCGACATCTCCCCACGACACACCCATTACCAGTAACCGTACATCCTCCACGACACCCATACCAGTAACGACATCTCCACGACACCCCATACCAGTACCGTGCATCTCCCAGCGACACCCATACCCAATACCGACACTCCATGACACTAACATGAATACCAGTGCAAACATCGTGACGACACTGATATCATATCCGAGAACATTTCCATGACATTAACATGATTATCATGTGCTCCGACATCGTGACGACACCGATACCAGTAGCCGACATTTTCACGACAAAAAAAAAAGAAAAAGAAAAAGAAAAAAACAAGCATATGGTCTCGCCCCCTATTTCCGTTGTCTATTATAACCTAAGAGGTTCCAGCAAACGTACAAAAGTCCTGAACCTGAACCTGACATTAACATGAATACCAGTGACGTCATCGTGACAACCATACCAACACCGACATTTCCACAACACTTACATGAGGTGAAATGCAGAGACTTGCCCCAACTTGTGTTCCGACCTGGTTTGTCACAGCAAATTGAAAAGAAAATTGCAAATTGCTGCAATTTTTGTAAAAGAAAAGACAAACGGCGACCAAGAGCCACTGATTCCAACATAAAAATACCTCAATGCCCGTGGCACAAAGAGTAGTGCTGATTGCTTGCCATGAAAACTCATTCATACCTCTTATACCTACCTTTCCAGGTGGATAGAAATACCATCTGCACAGACCACTTCATCTACTGTCATTGAGTACATGCAGTCAAAATCTTTGCTCGCCACGGAATCCCTGAGACAGTCAGTTTCAGACAATGCTCCACAATTCATCTAAAGAGATTTTGTTAAGTTCTCAACTTCATATGGCTTCACCATCTGAAGAGCAGTCCCAAACATTCACAAGGGAAAGGGAAAAGCTAGAGAGCATTCAAAACTAATCAAAATGCTTTCTGACAAAAGCTGATGACGCCTACATAAGCTCTCTTGAACTACCGCTCCGACACCACTGCATACATGGATCCAGTCCAGCTGAGTTACTCCAGAAGAAAACTTCGATCGGAAAAGTACCAACCCAGTCAGGACATTCTGCAAGCCCTAAGGAGATCTTCCACCCTGTCAGCACATCTGCAACCCAAAGGAGATCTTCAACCCTGACAAGTCACATCTGCAAACCCAAAGGAGATCTTCAACCCTTGTCAGCACATCTGCAACCCAAAGGAGATCTCCACAGAAAGTACCAACCCTTGTCAGCACCATCTGCACCCAAAGAGATCTTCCACAGTTTCAGCACATCTGCCGCCCTAAGATATCTTCCACAGTTTCAGCACATCTGCATCCACAAAGAGATCTTCAACCCTGTCATCACATCAGCAGCCCAAGAGGAGATCTTCAACCCTGTCAGCACATCTGCAGCCCCCAAGGAGTCTCATAAACCCTGTCAGCACATCTGCAGCCCAAAGGAGAACTTCCCACCCTGTCAGCACATCTGCAGCCCGTAAAAAAAAACCCAAAGGAGATCTTCCACAGTTTCAACCCTGTCAGCACATCATGCAGCCCAAAGGAGATCTTCCACATTTCAGAAGAAAGACTGGTACCTGAACACGGCGGCTCCAGCCCACTGAGAGCCAAAGGCATTCAGTGGCTTCATCGCTTTGCCTTTATACCGGGGTGCAGCTAGCCCTAACGATTCAGCCAACGCAGTGCTATAACGTGCCATTCTTTGTTCCGGCGAAGACGCTGTGAGTGTTTGGACGCTTCGAGACTTTGCAACATCAATAAGTAGATATTTACTGTAATCAGATGGTTTTAGACTATAATTTTCCTGTACGAGAGCAATAGCGCAGTGAATACTTGAAGTGGACAAAAGCTGGCATTTCGATCTTCTCTGTGAGTACCCATAATTAAGTTCGTGTTTAAAACTTTCTGACAGAACTTTGGGCGACCGGCAAACCTATAGGCCTATAGCCTGCGTGCGCGCGGCGCGTGCATCGTTGGTCAGATGGTCTGGCACTGATGCGCGTTGGTGAGCCGAATTAGGACCAGGCGCTAGCGTTTGGCAGAAATCTTTGTGAATGAAAAGTTAGTTAGCATTTGAAAAGGGGCCGTATTTACACCGTTGTATATAATTATACATCTTTTCTTCATATGTTGCTACATTTTATATGTACTATGGTTTCATGTAGAGCAACGCAGGCCTAATTTAAAGGGAATGTAAGGATAACATAATTACTACATGCAAAAATAATACTACTGATAACAGTAATGGAAAGTAGGCATAACAATAATAAGTGAATAATTATTATAATTAAAATAATACTTTCATTTCCAATTACTACTACTATTTGTAATCGGCAAATTCCAAATAAATGTGTTGTTGGTAGTACCATTAGGGTGTTTTTGGTGAGTGTGTGTGTGTTTGTGCTGTGTGTGTGGTGAGTGTGTGGGGTGTGTGTATGTTGTGCGTGTGTGTGTGTGTCGTGCTGCGAGCGTGCGTGCGTGCGCGTGCGTGCGTGCGTGCGTGTGTGTGTGTGTGTTTGAGAGAGAGAGAGAGAAGAGAGGGGGGGGGGGATGGCCGAAAGGATTATGGAACAAAACGGTCACTCTCATCACTGAACATTTTGAACGTTTAAAAGGGCTTGTGTAGACTGTTGGAAAAGGTCTAAGAGATCAAGAAAGATAAAACAAATCAGTAGTAATCGTTGTTTGAGCGTTGCTTCTGACATAAACGTAATCTCAATGTGAATGGTTCTGGAAGATAGGGAAGGAAGTACATTCAAAAATAGTTTGTGTGTTTTGTGCAAAAACTTTGAAAATCTGACAAACCGCAAACATTTCAACTACAGCAGAGTCGTGCATTGCAGAATTTGAAAAGCTCAAAATTATGGCACCCCTGTTTGACACCAGTTTATTCTGTGACTGTGCGCTCATGCACTCACTTTCAACAGCCAGAGTAAAGGTGGGAGACCAATAAAGAAATCTGCCGTTCTCAACAGTATTCCCAACCAGCAAAAACGAAAAGTGCCATCAAAACTCTGATCTTGATATGATATTTCATTTTCTGTCTCATGCTGAAGCCACATCAACCTCCGGCAAAAGTCCCTAGAACTGTATCAGTGCAGACTGGCCCCAGCTGGCATCAATGAACATTATCTACAGTCAATAAACCACAAGTTTTCCCCTTTTGGTGTCACACCTGATGCCACATCACTCCACCCCAAGATTCAAGAGCGCATCAGTGGGCAGACCAATCAACTGGCATTGACAAAGCATTGTCTCCGTTCAGAAAAAAGAATCCTCAGGCCTTTGAGTCCTGCTGAAGGCCACTGACAAACACAGAAGAAGCTTATTTCCACAAAACTTGCCCGCATTAAGCTCTCACATCCAGTGATAAAATGACTGTCACATGCTCAAACTGTGGACAGCCGATTGAGCTGAAACAATTACAAAACCTCGGAAAGCATCAAGTGGAAGCTCCGAACACCACCCGCAGAAGAAAGCGAGCAAAAAAGAAATGAACAAATTCTTTTAATTGTATCAGGAGACACTGAACAAGATGCGGCCAAACGCAGGCACAGAACTGAAGACGGCAACAAAGTACGCAAACATTAGGTTTTCGTAATTAAGCGAAATGTTGGTAAAGTAAGCTGTAACTGGGAAACGACTGAATGAAGCGCCAGCTGCAGCCTCCTATGTCCGGCACTACCCAGGTAGGCAGCCGCGTTGTGTAAACGAGTGTTGATTGTAAAGCGCTTAGAGCTTGGCCTCTAGCCGTGAATAGCCTATATAACATTCATTATTATTAATTATTTATTAACTGCCAAAACAAGGGTCTCTGCCCTTCGTGCGGCACTTGGCCTCAGTTTGACAAAGACAGACTGCACAAACAGTACTATAGGAGGCTCGGG
>CM031602.1:99985885-99990885 GCA_018398815.1 Conus ventricosus | reverse complement strand
GAAGAGCTCGGCTCTCGCTTTGAGTTTCCGAGAGAGCGCGAGCTTGTTCAGTTCTGAAAGAGAAGCCAATGACAAGTGAAACAATTTTTTTCTCCTCTGATCAAGCTTTTCTTGATTTTGTTTATGTACAGCAAAGCTATCAGTGCATGGTTCAAGTACTTCTTATGTAATATTACTCATCCTCCCTTCCCACCTCCACTCACCTTCCCTCCTCTCCGCTCTGCATGCTTTTATGATTTTGTGTGTACAAAGGATCCGTGGCATGTCTGTTTCTTGTATGTATGTATTCTCATTCAGTCATCCACTCGCCCACCCCCAATCTCTCCCCTCCCCTCTCTCTCTCTCTCTCTCTCACTCGTCTCTCCTCCTCTCTCTCTTCTCTCTCTCTCTCTCTCTCTCTCTCATCTCACTCCTCTCTCACCTCTCCTCCTTCTCTCTCTCGCCTCTCCTCTCGCTCTCTCTTCTCTCCTACCTCTCTCCTCTCTCTCTCTCTTCTCTCTCTCTCGTCTCTCTCAGTTTTGCATCGCGCCGGTGTACACTGTGCATGTTTCTTTTCTTCTATTTGATTTTATAAGTGGGTAAATTTGCGTGCAGTGTCTTGTAGTAGTCATGTTTACTCAACCATTTTCCTTCTCTCACTCTCTTTCTCGTTCTCTCGATCCTCTCCCTCTCACAACTCACAACGCACACACACACACACACACACACACACACACACACACACACACAACACACACAACACACACACACACATACACACACACACACACACACACACACCAACTTTGGTTTGCAGCAGTTTTTTCGTCAAGGCGCTGGGCTTGTTTTTTTTATTTTTTTTTCTTTTTCCATTAGTCGGCTGTTAAAAGTTCATACCTAAACCCACATCTGTAATGTAAATAATCAAATGAGGGTATTGACGGAAGTTTCTGCTTTTAGTACATATTGTGAGTTGCGCGCGCATTGTGCAAGCGTGTGCGCATGTGTGTGAGTTGTGTTGTGTGTGTGTGTGATGTGTGTGTGTTGTGTGTGTGTGGTGTGTGCGTGCGCAGCTGCGCGCACGCGTACGTGCGTGCGTTCGTGTAATGTGTAAGAATTCAAGCGCGTCTGAACAGATAAGCTTACTTCGTTCCGGCACGCGAAGGATGGTGAATCTGTCTGGTACTTGACGACACTAATAACCTCGCATAAAAGCGCTCACCAGGTGTTGTGACAGAGACAAAGATTATAATTCACTGCGCTGTACATCTTCAGCCTGTGTTCCCACGCAGACTTCAGTCTTTCTAGACCTTGCTATTCGTGTAGGCACAGAAGCCACTCTTCTGTGTAACCAATATAACTCAGCGCGCCAGATCGTCAGCTATAGGCGCGATACAAACACCAAAGCATGTGTACTTCGCTAATCTCCACGCTAGTCCATGGAGGTAATCAAGGCACGCGCGGCCCTTTATCTCCTGACACTCCTAGGCAGATACAAGACCGCCCCTACCAGAAACAGACCCGCTGGTTGTGCGCACGCACATTTGTTTTCTTCTGCTTTCTCCCGCTCACAGCTTATGAAGAATTACTCAAGCGACTTAATGCAGCAGTCAGAACTCTGCCGTGTGAAGCAGAAACAAAAAGAAAACTTCCAACGTCATCAAGCGAGAACCACTGACACAATTTAATCATGCGGAACCTAAGTGGAGTGAAGACACCAGTGGATGCTGAAGCCACAGTGGTGAGCCAGTCACTGACGCGTTCAACACAAGAACTGCAGATCCTACATTGTACAGATACAAATGGGAAACAGAGAAGCAAAGTATCACCTTCGAAAGCTGAGATTACCAACAACCGACAAAGAGACAAGCAACCAGAAGCTGCATCAACCGTTACCTGTCATCTACCCAAAGAACAGACGGACGATTTTGTGCAGTGAGATACTGACCCTGATGAACGAGACATGTGTGAAAACACTTCTTCGAACTCAACCGTTACCACAACGAAAAGTGGTTGTCATTTGACTGTTCCACAGAATTTAAATTTGTAGGGCTGTGCTGACATTAAGAAAAAGAAAAGGTATGAATTACTTAAACATAGAATGCACTTACCAGGGATAAATTCACAATCACAACCGTTTCGGGACGAGGAACAGTTAATCCGAATGATTACAGAGATGTTTTCAACATTATTTCAAACCCTCAGTAAGGGGGATTATTTTCTGTGACCGTCTGCTAAAACATAAAGCAAGTCCCCCCCCCTCCTCGATCTGGCAATCATATTATTAGCCATTCGGAAGACATAGTCGATATTGACCAGTCGAAATGTACAGTTCATTCGTCAACGTCCTACTATTAACTACCACAAATAATAACCACATTCAGCCAATCCTACAAATACCAGTACCGAAATCGTCACGACATCGATATTCAGAGCGACAAACCGCACCACGAAACTACTAGTTTCAACAGCTCATGAAGCGACTCATGCCGTGTCCGCATTTTTTGTCCGTGTAGGCTACGGACTTTATGTTTTTTTGTCCGTGTAGGCTTAGGACTTTATGTTTGTTTTGTCCGTGTAGGCTTAAGGATTGTAATGTGTTTTGGTCCCTGAAGGCTAAGGACCTTTATTGTGATGTTTTTGTCAGTTTTAGGCTAAGGACTGTATGTGTTTTGTCCGTGTAGGCTAAGGACTTTAAGTGTTTTGTCCCGTGAAGGGTAAGGGACTTTGTGTTTTGGTCCGTGAGCTAAGGACTGTATGTGTTGTTTTGTCCGTGTAGGCCTAAGGATGTATGTGTTTGTTTTGTCCGTGTAGGCTAAGGACTTTATGTGTTTTGTCCGTGTAGCCCTAAGACTTTATGTGTTGTTTTGTCCGAGTATGCTAGGACTTAATGTTTGTTTGACCGTGTAGGCTAAGGACTTTAGTGTTGTTTGTCGTGTAGGCTAAAGACTTTATGAGTTAGTCCGTGCAGGCTAAGGATTTAATTTTGGTTTTGTCCGTGTAGGCTAAAGGACCTTAAGTGTTTGGTTTATGTCCGTGTAGGCTAAGGACTTTATGTGTTTTGTTTTGGTCCTGTAGGCTAAGGACTTATGTGTTGTTTTTTTGTCCGTGTAGCTAAGAAACTTTATGAGTTCTTTGTCCGTGTAAGGCTAAGACATGTATGTGTTGTTTTTGGTCCTGTAGGCCTTAATGACTTTATGTGTTTTGTCCGTGATGTTACGGACTTATTGTATTGTTTTGTCCCGTGTAGGATAAATGACTTTATGGTTGTTTTGTCCGTTAGGCTAAGACTTTATGTGTTGTTTTTTTCCGTGTAAGGGCTAGAGGACTTTATGTGTTTTGGTCCGTGTAGGCTAAAGGACTTATGTGTTTTGTCCGGTAGGCTAAGAACTTTATGTGTTTTGGTCCGTGTTAGGCTAAGGACTTTATTGTTTGTTTTGTTGTCCGTGGAGGCTAAGGGCTTTAAGTTTTTGTCCATGGAGGCCTAAGGACTTTATGTGTTGTTTTGTCCGTGTAGGCTAGAGGATTTTACGTGTTTGTCCGTGAAAGGCTACGGAACTGTAAGTGTTGTTTTTGTCTCCGTGGTAGGCTAAGGACTGTAGCTGTTTTTGGGCCGTGTAGGCTAAGGACGTTTTATTGTGTTTTGTCCGTGTAGGATAGGACTTTAATGTGTTTCGTCCGTGTAGGCTAAGGACTTTATGTGTTGTTTTGTCCGTGTAGGCTAAGGACTTATGTGTTTTTGTCCGTGTAGGCAAAGGACTTTATGTGTTATTGCCGTGTAGGCTAAGGACGTTTATGTGTTGTCTTTGTCCGTGTAGGCTAAGGACTGTAAGTGTTGTGTTGTCCCGTGTAGGCTAAAGACTTTATGTGTTGTTTTTGTCCTGTAGGCTAAAGGACTGTATGTGTTGTTTGGTCCGGTAGGCTAAAGGACTTTAGTGTTATTGTCCGTGATGCTAAGGACTTTATGTGTTTTGTCCGTTAGGCTAAGGACTTTATGTGTTGTTTTGTCCGTGTAGGCTGAAGGACTGTATGTTGTTTGTTTTTGTCCGTGTAGGCTATAAGGACTTTATGTGTTTTTTGTCTGTGTAGCTAGACTTTATGTGTTTTTGACCGTGTAGGCTAAGGACTTTATGTGTTGTTTGTTCATGAAGGCAAAGGAACTTAGTTTGTTTTTGTCCGTGGAGAGCTAAGGACTTTATGTGTTTTGTCCCGTGTAGGCTAAGGACTTTATGTGTTGATTTGTCCGTGTAGGCTAAGGACGTATGTGTTTGTTTTGTCCGTGTAGGCTAAGGACTTTATGTGTTTTGTCCGTGTAGGGCTAAGACTTTACTGTTTTTGTCGTCGTGTAGGCTTAGGAACTGTATTGTGTTTTATCCGTGTAGACTAAGGACTTTATGTGCGCGCTCACTTTCTCGCAACATTTTTTTCCTCTAATTCTTGCTTTTTTTGGTTTTGTTTTGGGTTTGAAGAAAGTCAGTTTTGAAGATGCAATCGAAGCCTTGTTGTATTTCTACACACGCAATCCTTTCACGACTGTCCATGCAACCAAACCCGAGGATAGGTATTTTACCATCATATGCACCCAAAACTTCGTTTTAATTGCTACATAATGCTTGACCATCACTATAACGACACGCTCATTATACTCTTATTAGCTCAACCCTGTCAAAATATTGTCAGAGGTCAATAGCCTATCAGCGCTAAACTAAGCATAGCAGGATAGAACACACCCCTAAGCTTTGTAGAAATTACATTGCATAGCCCATCGTGCTATTCCGAGCAGGCTGTAGGCCTTGTTATGTCACAGATCGAATTTCGCATGCAGACTGCACTATTTTGATGTTTTTCCCCCACTACTTAATTGTTCAGCATTATATTGTTTGGTCAATCAGTGGGAGATTGCATCTCTTAGGAGACCCAAGTAAAGGCTGTTCTGTACAATTCTTAGCCACTCACAATGCTTGGGTTAAATTGAACAGCAGAACTGACCATTCAGACTGTTCCACATCTTTTGATCTTCC
>CM031602.1:99968385-99980885 GCA_018398815.1 Conus ventricosus | reverse complement strand
TTCTCTTCAACTTGATTACTAACCAAACTGCTTCAATTCCAAACCTTCAAGATCATACAAACGTTGGGCATTTAATGTTTCATGAACGTAAAGTAATATGCCTGTAGATTTGGTTTCGGTGGGATCTCGCGTACAATATTGTAGCCAGAGATTAAGACAGTGGCATCAGGGACAATATCTGAAAGTCTTGATTCAGTGAAGCCAAATATATGAAAGGGTTTGTCTTGATTGCACAATATAGTGGGTACTTCCTGTAACTTGTTTTGTATATGGTTTATATTAAGATGTCCAATACGTAGTCCGTCTTCCTGTGGCCATTTGAAGATATTGCACCATTTGTGCAACAAAACAAATATAGCAACTAAAACAAATATAGCAAGGATACACTTGAATACAAACTCAGTGTGTCCCATATGGTATACACACACAACTATCTTCAATTCAAAAGGATAAGGAATATGAGAAACACGCAAGTGAAAACTACAAATAAGTGTGATACAACACACTTACACACCAAATCCAACAATGCTCAATGAAAAAGGATAATGAATATAAAAAAAAAAAACAAAATTTAAATTCACAAAGTCACGTAGCACGCTTGTGGCAAGTGTCACCGAAGCTTTATCCATACCACAGGTTTCTGAGCGTGCTCACACACCATTCAGGTACAAATAAAACTATGGTATAAAAGTCTCTCTTTCTTAAGAAATGCTAATACTGTAGTTCGCAACCATTTTTCTTCTCAGTTTATCAGATAGTGGGCAGATTCGGAATTACACAGTTCGCCAGATGCATATAGTTCAAACTCTGCACTTTCCACACGAGTGTAATAAAACATATAGCACACACGCACGCACACACACACACACACACACACACACAACACACACACACACACACACCCCACACACCACACACACTGATTCAAGTCTAGAACTGGCCATAGTTTGGTGGCAGTGGCATGAAGTGTGGCCACTGCCAAAAAGCGGGTGGGAAGCTACGAGGAAAAGAAGGGAATAACATAGGAGGATACACAGGCGGTGGCATCATGGGTGGTGGCTGTGGAGGCGAGGTGTAGGTCTCTCTACTACCATACAAATTTAGTTCCCCGCGTGGAGGGGGGCCTACTGTCCGGTCGTCGGAGTGGTGGGTGGGTTTAGAGTGGTTTAGGGGGGGGAGGAAAGACTTCCGAGTAGTGTGGGTCGGCCGGAGAATGGGGAAGAGTAGGGGGGTTGTCGGGTTGAGAGACTGGATGTGTGATTGTTTGTTGGTAACATGCGTGGAGTAGGTGAATGGACGGGAGGAGGAACGGAGCGGTGATGCAACACGGGGAAGAGGAGAGACGTCCAGTGGGGCGAGGCCTGTGGTCACTGCCCCTCTTTGTGCCGATGCTGTCTGCCTGTTTCCTAGCAAACATGTAACCCAGGTTCACAGCTTTTACCCAAAGAAACAAATCCAAACAATCTTCTATCTGACATTTATTGTTCATACAACCAATTAGGGAAACGGATTTTGTTTGTTAAATCAGATGCCAATAACCTCAACTCCAAACAATGTCAAAACAGGTGATTAGAATATAATGATTCAGAGGATCAGATACAAAAGAAAAACAAAAGACGATAGAACAAGCAGAACGGTGGCACTGAAACGGAGAATAGAAAAGAATAAACATGTCATCAAACCAAAATATAAAGAAACAAAACTCTAGAGCATAGCACGACAAATTCTTAATTAAAATGACTTCTCAACTGGACATTGAAAAGGAAATAGGCGGATGGACATATGTCCAAATCAGATTCCCTGGCAGGATCATTATTTTATGACCAAACACTATTCATAACAAAGTAGATGGTGTCAATGCACTGTGATCAAACCCAATTGTCAAACTGAGTTCAGCGGACTACACACATCTTGGCCAAACTGAATGCTGCTTGGCAAGCCCACAACTATACCCAAGTGTGGTTAGTTGGCAAACAATACTTCTATGCTTGAAGGCTGAAACCTTACAAACCGAAATACGTATACGCCCATCACATCTGCCATCTGACATCGGCCCAACATACCTTTAAGCTTGTCGCAAAAATATCAATTATTGCCTTCAAGCTTACTGATATTAACTGCTTGTAACACCAAGTATAAACATTAAATTATTAACTACAACAGTTAATGAGAACAAAACACAATAATTATTATTTCTTCATATGCAAGGACTCTTGCGAACATTCCTTACTAGACCAGCAAGAAAACATTCCTCCCACCCTAACGAGGAGTGGGTTCACGTCGCAGTTCCATCTGACTACTTAAGCAGCCACATCCTATCTTCATGCAAAAACTCAAATCAGAGGCAATTACATCAAGACTTATGAAATAAAAATAAACATATTATAGCAAGTAATAACTGAACACATGAGCAACCATCAGGAACATTGGGTATGGGTTTCCAGAAGCATATAATTATACCATCAATTTTAATCATCAACTCGTAGCCCATCAGACCTCCAATGGTCATATCAAGGCCATCACCGTTTAGCTCAGATGACAAATAAAATTCTCTAATATAGGGCTAAATTGTTTTGAAATGTGAAACAACTAATAATTTGCACTCAATGTACTTTACATAATAAATTCTACATAATTTGCTTATGCCAGTAGTAACTTTTAACCTAGAATTCACATACAATATCTTCAAAGTAAATATTGTATTCCTAACCTGAAAGCTTGTATAAGCCCCTTTTAATTCAGCAATAGCACACAAATAAATATGGGATAAATGTTTCAAAGGCAAATTAATAACATTTTATGGTTTCAGAAGAAAAGTACAGGTAATAATTAGGGCAAACCCTGGAAATGAGAAGGCAGTTTTGACCATGTGGTTTTATCAATTATCAACCACTTAATCCAACTGAGAAAATTGTCAGATAGTTCCCAACATAATTTTGTATCTATACCATGAATATGTTCACAACAAAAATTACTTCATCTCCAAAGCTAAACTAGCTCACTGAACCAATTACCGGTTTTGACTCAAAGGTGTGCTGCCAACACATGTTGCACATGCTTATGGAAAACAATACAAACATAAACGGAATCCGTTCAAATCTAAGCCATCATATCAAATGCAGTAAAATAAAATCATTAAATCAAAAAACAATACTACAAAACATTATTCACACACATATATCATCTAGTCATGTTAACTAACCTGATTTAGCACCGATGTTCGTTTCCCTGCCAACACCTGACTTACTGTCTCACTTACACATGAGAATGAAGTGAAAAGGTCTTGTTACCCAAATCTAACGGAAAATAACAGTGAACAACCAAATAACACAGTGAACAACAAAATAACAATCAAAATATTCTAAAACTCCTAGCTACCACATAATTAAATGACAGTAAATAGAAAAACCACATACTCTATTAAAAATAATAAAATTACTATTAACCTGACTGTGTCAGGCAGGTTACAGTGATTTTCAGCTAGGCGTGCTGTCCCTTTCCTCGTTGGGAGAATGGCATTTTGGTACAATGCCATTCTGGGTGCACCACTGCTGGGGGTGAAGACAAGCATGTGGTCCCTGTAGTGCACACCCATGCCGTCACACACCTGCTGCAGGTTCCTGTTGCTGTGACGGATGACTGAATGAAGGGGTGTCGTCCTCTGGCAGGCATGATAGCAGAAGCTAGCAGTGACGCTTTGGGAAAGACCCTCCGGCACTGGGAAAGAAGGTCTTTCCACTTGTCACTGCTGATGGCACTGTCTGCTGAGGCCTGGACTTGTGTACAGTCGTGGATCCCAACATGAACTGCAGCCATCTCACGGTAGTTGAGGGAGTCTGGCCACTGAGCCACTCAGTCAGCTGGGTCACTGTCAGGTCACTGACACACACTTTTTGGGGCTTGCTGTTGGGAGGTGAGGAGCGGGGGGGATCCACCCCTTTCACTACATCATCCCCCAGCAGAATGGTAGTGGTGTCCTTATTGACACTGACATGGTGGAGAGGGTTGGGGTGGTGTCCTTAGTGACACTGACATGGTGGAGAGGGTTGGGGGTGGTGTCCTTGGTGACACTGACATGGGGAGAGGGTTGGGGTGGTGTCCTTAGTGACACTGACATGGTGGAGAGGGTTGGGGGTGGTGGCCTTAGTGACACTGACATGGTGGAGAGGGTTGGGGTGGTGTCCTTAGTGACACTGACATGGTGGAGACGGTTGGGGGTGGAGGTCTGCTGACTGAGGGACTCAGACACTGCTGTGGAGTCTGCTTTGCCTGCGCTGTGTCCCCCGTCAGCATTGCTCTCTGTGGCAGCGGCATTCAGCGGGGTGGGCAAAATGGGAGATGATGATTTGGGGTGGATGATTTGGGGAGGGGGATTTGGGGGATGCAGTCTTGGAGGGAAGTTTGTGATTTGAGGAGCGGGGAAGAGGTTTTTGTGTGTTTTGGCTTGTAAGTGCAGTAACTGAGTGGTGATGGCATCTATGTCAATCTTAAATGTGTGTCTTGCTTCTTGTAGTGCTGCACGAAGGGCCGAAACTTCAGCTTGTAGGGATTGTGTTGTTTGTAAAAACTCTGCTTTGGACACACAGTCATCATGGCAGCAGCACACATCTGGCATGTTCCCTGGCTTTGAAGCTTGGTCACCGTCTTTGTCACTGGGAAAAGCTTTCAGTGTCTGTGGTGGTGTCGCTGCTAACGCTTCAGTAACTGCCGTGAAAGTGGTGTCTTGTTTGGGAGAGGGGAGGGGCATGACTGAGTCAGGTGGGGCAGGGGTTACAGTGGAGGATGGTGAGGAGGGGGGTGAATTTTCAGTAGAATGGGGGACTGTGAAGCCTGTGCACTAACGCCGACTGGACCGGTGACAGAAGATGGGCTCAATGAAGGGCAGTGGAGGGAGGAGGTTCTGTCACTGGTGAGAAGAACTGGCCTTAGCTGGTGAAGGGGGTGGGAGTGGAGGAGGATGCTGAGTGTTGGCAGGATGGAGCGGTCAAAGGGCAGTTTGTATCTCCTTCCTCTTCACCGCTTTCTGCCCGTGTAATTGGCGGGATAAGCACACAGCGCGTGTCTTCTTTCACGGTCGCACCAGTGCTGGCCTCATCCACTGCACACCCCCCAACGTCTTTCGCGCTGGCCGTCGCTGCTTCCATGTCTGGCACGCACATGTGTGGATGGAGCGTGGGTCAGAGCACGCAGGCACACCAAGTGTGTGTACAATAGTACGCAGCCTGTCGAACTCCTCATCGACCCACTGTAGACATGCTTTCCCCTTTTATAAGAATGGTACCCGTTGTATAGTATATATGCTCTTAAGAATCTTGACTTCCTCTGATCTCATCTCTATCGTAGACTGGGAGAGGTTAGAGGAATTGGAGAGATGGTAGTAAAGTCTTCAGAGCACTCATATTCTTTGTGTTGTGCACGGTAATTTTTCCATGTGCATTTTACTCCTGTAGGTATGTATTTCCCCATGTACCTGTGATGTAGTGCAAAACCTCCATGGGCATACACTGTTTAACACATGTAACTGTTTTCTGTATTGGATCAAGCGTGTCCGTATCTGCTCGAGGTTACCCCCGCACACAAATAACCGGTCTTTGGCCATGGATCGAGTAGTGGGCCCCATGGCGGGCATCATGGGTGGTGTAAAACCCACAGCCGACACATCTAGCTACGCCCTACAGCTCCTGCATGCCGCCGGCCGGCACGCACCACGCCATGGCCGGCCTACGCTGTCGGCTGGACTTTTTTTTTTTTCTCTCTAATTACACCACAAAAACGATCAGACGCGTCAGCACTACATTGCGGCTAACATCACATTTACACAGTATTTTTCGAAGTTCGATTTTACGTTCTTAACACTTACTTGAGTAAAGAAATCATGTATTTCCTGGACTGACGAAGACAACACGTCATGCCGCACGCGCGCGGAGAGAGAGAGAGAGAGACTTTAAATAGAGTAAAATTGAATATGCGCACGTTTTGTTGCTGCTGTTTATTTTATTTATTTTTTAATTACATCTTGCCCGTGATAGAGGAAACCGTAAAGAGAGTAAAATACGTATAAATATTTTTAAAATGTCTAAACCAATAGAAAGACAATCGTACCACACTGAAGCCATACAAGAAACGTATTTTGAGAGAGAGAGAGAGAGAGAGAGAGAGAGAGAGAGAGAGGGGAGAGAGAGAGAGAGAGAGAGAATGAATGAATGAATGAATGAATGAATGAATGATTTTTTTGTGTTAAGCTTAAAAAAGCCCATTTACAAAACTGGGAGACGATGGGTGGGGACTGTACAGACACAAAAATTAGAAATAAACATCAATACAACACAAGAAAGTACGTCGCGATTGATCCCAAGAGAGAGAGAGAGAGAGAGAGAGGAGAGAGAGAGAGAGAGAAGAGAGAGAGAGAGAGAGAGAGAGAGAGAGAAGAGAGAGAGAGAGAGAGAGAGAGGACTTTCAGTTGGTACAGAAAAGAAAGAAAACTAAAACAAGAGGGGGACAAAACACACACACACACACACACACACACACACACACACACACACACACACACACACACACACACACACACACACAGACACACACACACACACAAGCAAACGAACAAACAAACAAAAACAAGTATAACATATGGAAGTAGCACCAAAAAACCCCACAAAAAATCGTATACAACAGCATTACACACAATACGCATTCAGGCGTACATAGACAGGGACAAGAAGGCACACAACAGCGAGACGGAGAGACAGCAGAGACACAAAGAGGGATGAAAGGAAGTAATGTGTAGGTTAAACTGAAAAATTAATGCATTCATGAACAGTAAATGATGTGCTCTTTTAAAAATATACAGACTGACATGAACCTCAAGAAAGGCAAAGTACAATTCCACCAGAGGAGGAAAGGCTGAATGTTGAACATGTATCCTAGGGAAAAGGCTGAATGATTTCAATCTCTCTATAATTGAAAGGCTGGATGTTAAACATGCATCCTAGGAAGAGGCTGAATGATTTCAATCTCTCTATAATTGAAAGGCTGTATCCTAGGAAGAGGCTGAATGATTTCAATCTCTCTATAATTGAAAGGCTGTATCCTAGGAAGAGGCTGAATGATTTCAATCTCTCTATAATTGAAAGGCTGTATCCTAGGAAGAGGCTGAATGATTTCAATCTCCTATAATTGAAGGGCTGTATCCTAGGAAGAGGCTGAATGATTTCAATCTCTCTATAATTGAAGGCTGGATGTTAAATATGCATTCTAGGAAGAGGCTGAATGATTTCAATCTCTCTATAATTGAAAGGCTGTATCCTAGGAAGAGGGTGAATGATTTCAATCTCTCTATAATTGAAGGGAAAGCGCAGAGCGAAAGAATTATAAACATAACAAGATGCAAAGCATGCAAACGTACTCCCAGTTTATCTTGACTACGCGTGTATATGTCAAGAGCATGCTTGACACTTTTGAAACTGGTGTTGTAGTACTCACTGAGCTGAAAACCTGTGCACATACCAAATTTCATCCCAATCGGACAAAATGTCAAGAATGACGGGTTTTAACGGTCAAATTTTGAAACACTATATGAAGTGCCATTTGTATGTGATAACCTTTCTATATACCAAATTTTTTAAAACCCACCAATATATAAGAAATAAAGGCAAAATAACGGTTTTAATGTTATTTAACCGAGGTACACTTTTGAAACTGGTAATTTGGTCATCACTGGCTAAAGCCTGTGTAAACCTACCAAATTTCATCCAGATCGGACAAGATGTCAAGAAAACGGTTTTCACGAATTTAACCGGTCCATTTTTTATAACACCTATAGAGATTCCAACCACATTCAATCAAAAGACTAGTGCTGCAACAATGTGCACATTAGGAAACAATACAAACATAAACGGAATCCGTTCAAATCTAAGCCATCATATCAAATGCAGTAAAATAAAATCATTAAATCAAAAAACATACTACAAAACATTATTCACACACATATATCATCTAGTCATGTTAACTAACCTGATTTAGCACCGATGTTCGTTTCCCTGCCAACACCTGACTTACTGTCTCACTTACACATGAGAATGAAGTGAAAAGGTCTTGTTACCCAAATCTAACGGAAAATAACAGTGAACAACCAAATAACACAGTGAACAACAAAATAACAATCAAAATATTCTAAAACTCCTAGCTACCACATAATTAAATGACAGTAAATAGAAAACCACATACTCTATTAAAAATAATAAAATTACTATTAACCTGACTGTGTCAGGCAGGTTACAGTGATTTTCAGCTAGGCGTGCTGTCCCTTTCCTCGTTGGCAGAATGGCATTTTGGTACAATGCCATTCTGGGTGCACCACTGCTGGTGGTGAAGACAGCAGTGTGGTCCCTGTAGTGCACACCCATGCCGTCACACACCTGCTGCAGGTTCCTGTTGCTGTGACGGATGACTGAATTGAAGGGGTGTCGTCCTCTGGCAGGCATGATAGCAGAAGCTAGCAGTGACGCTTTGGGAAAGACCCTCCGGCACTGGGAAAGAAGGTCTTTCCACTTGTCACTGCTGATGGCACTGTCTGCTGAGGCCTGGACTTGTGTACAGTCGTGGATCCCAACATGAACTGCAGCCAGTCTCACGGTAGTTGAGGGAGTCTGGCCACTGAGCCACTCAGTCAGCTGGGTCACTGTCAGGTCACTGACACACACTTTTTGGGGCTTGCGTTGGGAGGTGAGGAGCGGGAGGGATCCACCCCTTTCACTACATCATCCCCCAGCAGAATGGTAGTGGTGTCCTTATTGACACTGACATGGTGGAGAGGGTTGGGGGTGGTGTCCTTAGTGACACTGACATGGTGGAGAGGGTTGGGGGTGGTGTCCTTGGTGACACTGACATGGTGGAGAGGGTTGGGGGGTGGTGTCCTTAGTGACACTGACATGGTGGAGAGGGTAGGGGGTGGTGGCCTTAGTGACACTGACATGGTGGAGAGGGTTGGGGTGGTGTCCTTAGTGACACTGACATGGTGGAGACGGTTGGGGGTGGAGGTCTGCTGACTGAGGGACTCAGACACGCTGTGGAGTCTGCTTGCCTGCGCTGTGTCCACCGTCAGCATTGCTCTCTGTGGCAGCGGCATTCAGCGGGTGGGCAAAATGGGAGATGATGATTTGGGGGTGGATGATTTGGGGGAGGGTGATTTGGAGGATGCAGTCTTGGAGGGAAGTTTGTGATTTGAGGAGCGGGGAAGAGGTTTTTGTGTGTTTTGGGCTTGTAAGTGCAGTAACTGAGTGGTGATGGCATCTATGTCAATCTTAAATGTGTGTCTTGCTTCTTGTAGTGCTGCACGAAGGGCCGAAACTTCAGCTTGTAGGGATTGTGTTGTTTGTAAAAACTCTGCTTTGGACACACAGTCATCATGGCAGCAGCACACATCTGGCATGTTCCCTGGCTTTGAAGCTTGGTCACCGTCTTTGTCACTGGAAACGCTTTCAGTGTCTGTGGTGGTGTCGCTGCTAACGCTTTCAGTAACTGCCGTGAAAGTGGTGTCTTGTTTGGGAGAGGGGAGGGGCATGACTGAGTCAGGTGGGGCAGGGGTTACAGTGGAGGATGGTGAGGAGGGGGGTGAATTTTCAGTAGAAGTGGGGGACTGTGAAGCCTGTGCACTAACGCCGACTGGACCGGTGACAGAAGATGGGCTCAATGAAGGGGCAGTGGAGGGAGGAGGTTCTGTCACTGGGTGAGAAGAACTGGCCTTAGCTGGTGAAGGGGGTGGGGAGTGGAGGAGGGATGCTGAGTGTTGGCAGGATGGAGCGGTCAAAGGGCAGTTTGTATCTCCTTCCTCTTCACCGCTTTCTGCCCGTGTAATTGGCGGGATAAGCACACAGCGCGTGTCTTCTTTCACGGTCGCACCAGTGCTGGCCTCATCCACTGCACACCCCCCAACGTCTTTCGCGCTGGCCGTCGCTGCTTCCATGTCTGGCACGCACATGTGTGTGATGGAGCGTGGGTCAGAGCACGCAGGCACACCAAGTGTGTGTACAATAGTACGCAGCCTGTCGAACTCCTCATCGACCCACTGTAGACATGCTTTCCCTTGTATAAGAATGGTACCCGTTGTATAGTATATATGCATCTTAAGAATCTGACTTCCTCTGATCTCATCTCTATCGTAGACTGGCAGAGGTTAGAGGGAATTGGAGAGATGGTAGTAAAGTCTTCAGAGCACTCATATTCTTTGTGTTGTGCACGGTAATTTTTCCATGTGCATTTTACTCCTGTAGGTATGTATTTCCCCATGTACCTGTGATGTAGTGCAAACCTCCAGTGGGGCATACACTGTTTAACACATGTAACTGTTTTCTGTATTGGATCAAGCGTGTCCGTTATCTGCTCGAGGTTACCCCCGCACACAAATATACCGGTGTCTTTGGCCATGGATCGAGTAGTGGGCCCATGGCGGGCGCATCATGGGTGGTGTAACCTACAGCCGACACATCTAGCTACGCCCTACAGCTCCTGCATGCCGCCGGCCGGCACGCACCACGCCATGGCCGGCCTACGGCTGTCGGCTGGACTTTTTTTTTTTTTCTCTCTAATTACACCACAAAAACGATCAGACGCGTCAGCACTACATTGCGGCTAACATCACATTTACACAGTATTTTTCGAAGTTCGATTTTACGTTCTTAACACTTACTTGAGTAAAGAAATCAGTGTATTTCCTGGACTGACGAAGACAACACGTCATGCCGCACGCGCGCGGAGAGAGAGAGAGAGAGACTTTTAAATAGAGTAAAATTGGAATATGCGCACGTTTTGTTGCTGCTGTTTTATTTTATTTTATTTTTTTAATTACATCTTGCCCGTGATAGAGGAAACCGTAAAGAGAGTAAAATACGTATAAATATTTTTAAAATGTCTAAACTCAATAGAAAGACAATCGTACCACACTGAAGCCATACAAGAAACGTTATTTTGAGAGAGAGAGAGAGAGAGAGAGAGAGAGAGAGAGAGGAGAGAGAGAGAGAGAGAGAGAGAGAGAATGAATGAATGAATGAATGAATGAATGAATGATTTATTGTGTTAAGCTTAACAAGCCCATTTACAAAACTGGGAGACGATGGGGTGGGGGACTGTACAGACACAAAAATTAGAAATAAACATCAATACAACACAAGAAAGTACGTCGCGATTGGATCCCAAGAGAGAGAAGAGAGAGAGAGAGAGAGAGAGAGAGAGAGAGAGAGAGAGAGAGAAGAGAGAGAGAGAGAGAGAGAGAGAGAGAGAGAGAGAGAGAGGAGACTTTCAGTTGGTACAGAAAAGAAAGAAAACTAAAACAAGAGGGGGACAAAACACACACACACACACACACACACACACACACACACACACACACACACACACACACACACACACACACCACACACCACAGACACACACACACACACAAGCAAACGAACAAACAAACAAAAACAAGTAAACATATGGAAGTAGCACCAAAAAACCCCACAAAAAATCGTATACAACAGCATTACACACAATACGCATTCAGGCGTACATAGACAGGGACAAGAAGGCACACAACAGCGAGACGGAGAGACAGGCAGAGACACAAAGAGGGATGAAAGGAAGTAATGTGTAGGTTAAACTGAAAAATTAATGCATTCATGAACAGTAAATGATGTGCTCTTTTAAAAATATACAGACTGACATGAACCTCAAGAAAGGGCAAAGTACAATTCCACCAGAGGAGGAAAGGCTGAATGTTGAACATGTATCCTAGGAAGAGGCTGAATGATTTCAATCTCTCTATAATTGAAAGGCTGGATGTTAAACATGCATCCTAGGAAGAGGCTGAATGATTTCAATCTCTCTATAATTGAAAGGCTGTATCCTAGGAAGAGGCTGAATGATTTCAATCTCTCTATAATTGAAAGGCTGTATCCTAGGAAGAGGCTGAATGATTTCAATCTCTCTATAATTGAAAGGCTGTATCCTAGGAAGAGGCTGAATGATTTCAATCTCTCTATAATTGAAGGGCTGTATCCTAGGAAGAGGCTGAATGATTTCAATCTCTCTATAATTGAAAGGCTGGATGTTAAATATGCATTCTAGGAAGAGGCTGAATGATTTCAATCTCTCTATAATTGAAAGGCTGTATCCTAGGAAGAGGCTGAATGATTTCAATCTCTCTATAATTGAAGGGAAAGCGCAGAGCGAAAGAATTATAAACATAACAAGATGCAAAGCATGCAAACGTACTCCCAGTTTATCTTGACTACGCGTGTATATGTCAAGAGCATGCTTGACACTTTTGAAACTGGTGTTGTAGTACTCACTGAGCTGAAGCCTGTGCACATACCAAATTTCATCCCAATCGGACAAAATGTCAAGAATGACGGGTTTTAACGGTCAAATTTTGAAACACTATATGGAAGTGCCATTTGTATGTGATAACCTTTCTATATACCAAATTTTATTAAAACCCACCAATATATAAGAAATAAAGG
>CM031602.1:99943385-99965885 GCA_018398815.1 Conus ventricosus | reverse complement strand
AAAAGGAATTTGAAAAGAAGTTATCAAAGGAATGTAAACAAAATCCAAAAGCCTTCTGGAGATATGTACAATCGAAAACAAAGATGAATACTGGAGTGAGCCCTTTAGTGACTAAGGATGGTGACACAGTGGAGACAGATAGAGGTAAGGCAGATATTTTGAATACATTTTTTTTCTAGTGTATTCACAAGGGAAGATACTAAAAAAAATATGCCTGTTCTAAGTCCAGCTTCAAGGTCAAAAGGCATAGTGTTAGAAAATGTAGACATTTCAGTGGATGCAATAAAAAAGAAACTTCAATCTTTAAACCCTAATAAGGCATGTGGTCCGGATGTCATCCCATCGAGAGTACTAAAAGAGCTTCCCACTTTACATACTCTTTTCTAAATCTGTTAAAGAAATGATAGTACCTTCAGATTGGAAAACAGCTACAGTCATTCCAGTATTCAAAAAAGGTACAAGAACAGATCCAGGAAATTATAGACCAGTGAGTTTAACATGCATTATATGCAAAATTTTAGAATCATTTATTAGAGAGGCTATTATTAAACATATGACAAAATAAATTATATGCTGAGTGTCAACATGGATTTCGTGCAAAAAGGTCTTGTGTGACTCAACTTTTAGAAGTGATGGAAGACTTCACAAAGGAGATAGATAAAGGAGAGAATATAGATGTTTTGTATTTAGACTTTAGAAAAGCATTCGATTCAGTACCACATGAAAGACTTTTAAAGAAATTAGAGTCTTATGGAATAATAGGAAATATACTTGGTTGGGTTAGAGACTTTTTATTAAAAAGAACTCAGAAGGTAAGGATTGGTAGTCCCTTCTCTCATAGTGCTGATGTTATTAGTGGGATACCACAAGGCAGTATTTGGGACCAATATTATTTACGGTGTTTATAAATGATCTCCCTGTAGAATTAAAGAGTACATGTAAAGTCTTTGCAGATGACACAAAACTGTATAACTCTCCAAAATTGCATAAGGAATTACAAAAGGATATTGAAACATTAGTACAGTGGTCTTATACTTGGAACCTATATTTTAATGCAGAAAAATGTAAAGTACTTCATATTGGTAAAACAAACCCACAAAAGGAGTATATAATGAAAATTGGGGGCAAGGAAATAAAAGTATCTAAATGTGAAGAAGAGAAAGACCTAGGTGTGACTTTTGACAAAAATTTACTATTTGACAATCATATTGTAAATAGTATTAATAAGGCTAACAGAATGATTGGAATAATAAAAAGAACCTTTACATTTATGGAAAAGGACACTTTTTTGCAATTATATAAGACACTAGTTAGACCTGTTCTTGAATATGGCAACACTGTATGGTATCCAATGCTAAAGAGACAATCAGAAGCTCTAGAACAGGTACAAAGAAGAGCAACCAAGATGATTCATAATATAAAAGATTACTCATATCAGGAAGGATTAAAATATCTGCAACTTCCAACACTTAAGGCAAGAAGAATAAGAGGAGACTTGATTCAAGCATACAAGATATTTAATGAAATTGATGATGTTGATAAAGCATGCTTTTTTTGTACTCCGCAGAAGAATGTTACAAGGAACAGTGAAGATAAGATATTTAAACAATATTCTAGAACGAATTTAAGAAAATTTACTTTTACTAATAGAGTAACCAACTTTTGGAATAAACTAACACTTAACATCAAACGTGCACCTAGTATTAATGTTTTTAAGAACCTCATAGATAAACATGAATTATTAACAAAAATTAGATATGAATTTGAAGGATAATAGGTCTGAGCCAGCCTATGACTGGACCAACGGTTACGAAAAAAAAAGGATATATACATACAGAAGGGGCGTAAAAAGCCTAAATAGGCTAAGTTGTATTTGATACAACGCCCCTGATCCTGATCCTGATCCTGATCCTGAGTCAGTGCGACGAGTTACCATATGAGTCAGTGTGACGAGTTGTCATAGGAATCAGTGCGACGAGTTATCACAGGAGTCAGTGTGACGAGTTATCATAAGAGTCAGTGCGACGAGTTATCATAAGAGTCAGTGCGACGAGTTATCACAGGAGTCAGTGTGATGAGTTATCATAAGAGTCAGTCTGACGAGTAGCCATACGTCCACTGAACCATCTGATCTACAGGCGTAGGTGCAATAGAGATAAGAGGTTCTAGAAAGAAACAAATACAAATCAGTTTACTCACAGTAGAACGTCTCTGAAGATCTGAATAGACTTTGACATTTTCTATATGGGGCGAAAATACTGACGTCTGTACTATCTAGGTGTTCATACACCCATGCATTGTTACACAGGACACATACAGATCGTTTGTTTTTCTATACTGGGGTGTGCACATGTACATGCATTGTAATGTAGGACACATAGTGCTATTCATTTCTGTGTAGTGTGAGGCATACATCCATACTTCGTCTGTGGGACTGACTCTGATACACAAAACAACTCATATCCACTTCATGCAGAAAGGCTTTTACGTCGTTTTGAGTGTTTGTTTCTGTATGTTTCAAAATTAAAAAACAACAACAACTGATTATGGACAGAAGATAAGCTCATGGTGTGAATGCGTGTCTTAAGATGCAGACATCTGTGACGTTCAGAAACTGTTACAAATCAGATATAAAATGGGAATATGACAAATCAGGTAAAAAGTGGAATTGTGACAAATCAGGTATAAAGTGGGAATGTGACAAATCAGGTATAAAGTGGGAATGTGAGAAATCAGGTATAAAGTGGAATTGTGACAAATCAGGTATAAAGTGGGAATGTGACAAATCAGGTATAAAGTGGGAATGTGACAAATCGGGTATAAAGTGGGAATGTGACAAATCAAGTATAAAGTGGGAATGTGACAAATCAGTATAAAGTGGGAATGTGACAAATCAGGTATAAAGTGGGAACGTGACAAACCAGGTATAAAGGGGAATGTGACAAATCAGGTATAAAGTGGAATTATGACAAATCAGTATAAAGTGGGAATGTGACAAATCAGGAATAAAGTGGAATTGTGACAAATCAGTATAAAGTGGGAATGTGACAAATCAGGTATAAAGTAGAAATGTCACAAATCAGTATAAAGTGGGAATGTGACAAATCAAGTATAAAGTGGGAATGTGACAAATCAGTATAAAGTGGGAATGTGACAAATCAGGTAGAGAGTAGAAATGTGACAAATCAGTATAAAGTGGGAATGTGACATATCAGGTATAAAGTGGAAATGTGACAAATCAGGTATAAAGTGGGAATGTGACAAATCAGTATAAAGTGGGAATGTGACAAATCAGTATAAAGTGGGAATGTGACAAATCAGGTATAAAGTGGGAATGTGACAAATCAGGTATAAAGTGGGAATGCGACAAATCAGTATAAAGTGGGAATGTGACAAATCAGGTATAAAGTGGGAATGTGACAAATCAGGTATAAAGTGGGAATGTGACAAATCAGTATAAAGTGGGAATGTGACAAATCAGGTATAAAGTGGTAATGTGACAAATCAGGTATAAAGTGGGAATGTGACAAATGAGTATAAAGTGGGATTGTGACAAATCAGTATAAAGTGGGAATGTGACAAATCAGTATAAAGTGGGAATGTGACAAATCAGGTATAAAGTGGGATTGTGACAAATCAGGTATAAAGTGGGAATGTGACAAATCAGTATAAAGTGGGAATGTGACAAATCAGTATAAAGTGGGAATGTGACAAATCAGGTATAAAGTGGAATTGTGACAAATCAGGTATAAAGTTGGAATGTGTACAAATCAGGTATAAAGTGGGAATGTGACAAATCAGTATAAAGTGGGAATGTGACAAATCAGTATAAAGTGGGAATGTGACAAATCAGGTATAAAGTGGGAATGTGACAAATGAGTATAAAGTGGGAATGTGACAAATGAGTATAAAGTGGGAATGTGACAAATCAGTATAAAGTGGGAATGTGACAAATCAGGTATAAAGTGGAATTGTGACAAATCAGGTATAAAGTGGGAATGTGACAAATCAGGTATAAAGTGGGATTGTGACATTTCAGGTATGAAGGGGAATTGTGACAAATCAGTATAAAGTGGGAATGTGACAAATCAGTATACAGTGGGAATGTGACAAATCAGATATAAATTGGGAATGTGACAAATCAAGTATAAAGTGGGAATGTGACAAATCAGGTATAAAGTGGTAATGTGACAAATGAGTATAAAGTGGGAATGTGACAAATCAGTATAAAGTGGGAGTGTGACAAAACAGTATAAAGTGGGAATGTGACAAATCATGTGTAAAGTGGGAATGTGACAAATCAGTATAAAGTGGGAATGTGACAAATCAGTATAAAGTGGGAATGTGACAAATGAGTATAAAGTGGGAATTTGACAAATCAGGTATAAAGTCGAATTGTGACAAATCAGTATAAAGTGGGAATGTGACAAATCAGGTATGAAGTGGGAATGTGACAAATCAGTATACAGTGGGAATGTGACAAATCAGTATAAAGTGGGAATGTGACAAATCAGTACAAAGTGAGAATGTGACAAATCAGGTATAAAGTGGGAATGTGACAAATCAGGTATACAGTGGGAATGTGACAAATCAGGTATAAAGTGGGTATGTGACAAATCAGGTATAAAGTGGGAATGTGACAAATCAGTATAAAGTGGGATTGTGACAAATCAGGTATAAAGTGGAATTGTGACAAATCAGGTATAAAGTGGGAATGTGACAAATCAGGTATAAAATGGGAATGTGACAAATCAGTATAAAGTGGGAATGTGACAAATCAGTATAAAGTGGGAATGTCACAAATCAGTATAGAGTGGAATTGTGACAAATCAGTAATAACGTGGGAATGTGACAAATCAGGTATAAAGTGCGAATGTGACAAATCAGTATAAAGTGGTAATGTGACAAATCAGTATAAAGTGGGAAAGTGGGAATGTGACAAATCAGGTATAAAGTGGGAATGTGACAAATCAGTATAAAGTGGTAATGTGACAAATCAGTATAAAGTGGGAATGTGACAATTCAGTATAAAGTGGGAATGTGACAAATCAGGTATAAAGTGGGAATGTGACAAATCAGTATAAAGTGGGAATGTGACAAATCAGGTATAAAGTGGGAATGTGACAAATCAGTATAAAGTGGGAATGTGACAAACCAGTATAAAGTGGGAATGTGACAAATCAGTATAAAGTGGGAATGTGACATTTCAGGTATAAAGTGTACTTGTGACAAATCAGTATAAAGTGGGAATGTGACAAATCAGTAAACAGTGGGAATGTGACAAATCAGGTATAAATTGGGAATGTGACAAATCAAGTATAAAGTGGGAATGTGACAAATCAGGTATAAAGTGGTAATGTGACAAATCAGTATGAAGTGGGAATGTGACAAATCAGTATAAAGTGGGAATGTGACAAAACAGTATAAAGTGGGAATGTGACAAATCAGGTATAAAGTTGGAATGTGACAAATCAGTATAAAGTGGGAATGTGACAAATCAGTATAAAGTGGGAATATGACAAATGAGTATAAAGTGGGAATTTGACAAATCAGGTATAAAGTCGAATTGTGACAAATGAGTATAAGGTGGGAATGTGACAAATCAGGTATAAAGTGGGAATGTGACAAATCAGTATACAGTGGGAATGTGACAAATCAGTATAAAGTGGGAATGTGACAAATCAGTATAAAGTGGGAATGTGACAAATCAGGTATAAAGTGGGAATGTGACAAATCAGTATACAGTGGGAATGTGACAAATCAGTATAAAGTGGGAATGTGACAAATCAGGTATAAAGTGGGAATGTGACAAATCAGGTATAAAGTTGGAATGTGACAAATCAGTATAAAGTGGGAATGTGACAAATCAAGTGTAAAGTGGGAATGTGACAAATCAGTATAAAGTGGGAATGTGACAAATCAGTATAAAGTGGGAATGTGACAAATCCGTATAAAGTGGGAACGTGACAGATGAGTATAAAGTGGGAATGTGACAAATCAGTATAAAGTGGGAATGTGACAAATCAGTATAAAGTGGGAATGTGACAAATCAGGTATAAAGTGGGAATGTGACAAATCAGGTATAAAGTGGAATTGTGACAAATCAGTATAAAGTGGGAATGTGACAAATCAGGTATAAAGTGGGAATGTGACAAATCAGGTATAAAGTGGGAGCGTTACAAATCAGGCATAAAGTGGGAACGTGACAAATCAGTATAAAGTGGGAATGTGAAAAATCAGTATAAAGTGGGAATATGACAAATGAATATAAAGTGGGAATTTGACAAATCAGGTATAAAGTCGAATTGTGACAAATGAGTATAAAGTGGGAATGTGACAAATCAGGTATAAAGTGGGAATGTGACAAATCAGTATACAGTGGGAATGTGACAAATCAGTATAAAGTGGGAATGTGACAAATCAGTATAAAGTGGGAATGTGACAAATCAGGTATAAAGTGGGAATGTGACAAATCAGTATACAGTGGGAATGTGACAAATCAGTATAAAGTGGGAATGTGACAAATCAGGTATAAAGTGGGAATGTGACAAATCAGGTATAAAGTGGGAATGTGACAAATCAGTATAAAGTGGGAATGTGACAAATCAAGTGTAAAGTGGGAATGTGACAAATCAGTATAAAGTGGGAATGTGACAAATCAGTATAAAGTGGGAATGTGACAAATCCGTATAAAGTGGGAACGTGACAAATCAGGTATAAAGTGGGAATGTGACAAATCAGTATAAAGTGGGAATGTGACAAATCAGTATAAAGTGGGAATGTGACAAATCAGGTATAAAGTGGGAATGTGACAAATCAGGTATAAAGTGGAATTGTGACAAATCAGTATAAAGTGGGAATGTGACAAATCAGGTATAAAGTGGGAATGTGAGAAATCAGGTATAAAGTGGGAGCGTTACAAATCAGGTATAAAGTGGGAACGTGACAAATTAGTATAAAGTGGGAATGTGACAAATCAGTATAAAGTGGGAATGTGACAAATCAGTATAAAGTGGGAATGTGACAAATCAGATATAAAGTGGGAACGTGACAAATCAGTATAAAGTGGGAACGTGACAAATCAGTATAAAGTGGGAATGTGACAAATCAGGTATAAAGTAAGAATGTGACAAATCAGTATAAAGTGGGAACGTGACAAATCAGTATAAAGTGGAATGTGACAAATCAGGTATAAAGTGGGAACGTGTCAAATCAGTATAAAGTGGGATTGTGACAAATCAGTATAAAGTGGGAATGTGACAAATCAAGTATAAAGTGGGAACGTGACAAATCAGTATAAAGTGGGAATGTGACAAATCAGGTATAAAGTGGGAACGTGACAAATCAGGTATAAAGTGGGAACGTGACAAATCATGTGTAAAGTGGGAATGTGACAAATCAAGTATAAAGTGGAATTGTGACAAATCAGTATAAAGTGGGAATGTGACAAATCAGATATAAAGTGGGAACGTGACAAATCAAGTATAAAGTGGGAATGTGACAAATCAGGTATGAAGTGGGAACGTGACAAATCAGTATAAAGTGGGAATGTGACAAATCAGGTATAAAGTGGGAACGTGACAAATCAGTATAAAGTGGGAATGTGACAAATCAGTTAAAAAGTGTGAACGTGACAAATCAGGTATAAAGTGGGAACGTGACAAATCAGGTATAAAGTGGGAACGTGACAAATCTGGAATAAAGTGGGAAGGAGTCTGCTCCATGGGATGGCGACTGTGTGTGCCTGGTTTGTCATTCACAGCCTTAGACTAATCTCATCAATCGCATCCTTCGCATTCAAATAGTAATCTCCCTTTCCTATCATTGAGGGATCAGTTCATAGTCCAGACCAATCTCCCCCTTCCCATCACCACGACATCAGTTCATAACATCTTCAGACCCATCGCTCCATTCCAGTCACTGAGAGAAGCAAACGGTTTTCCTTCTGCTGAACGTTGTCAGACAATACGACTGTTGACTTGTGTTGTTGGTATTTAAGCTAACAGAGCAGTCAACGTTCTTCCTAACGTTGTCAGACAAATTGTCAGACAATACGACTGTTGATGGTTGTATTGTTCGTATTTAAGCTAACAGGGCAGTAAACGTTCTTCCTAACATTGCCAGACAAATTGTCAGACAATACGACTGTTGATTGTTGTGTTGGTATTTATGCTAACAGGGCAGTGAACGTTCTTCCTTTTGCTGAGTGTTGGTCAACAATACGAAGCATTTTTGTCTCATTCTCCATGTCCTGTCTCACTGACGTTCCCCCCCACGTTTGGGATATGTAGTGGGCCATTTATGGCGTGTTTGGGATATGTAGCGGGCCATTTATGGCGTGTTTGGGATATGTAGCGGGCCATTTATGGCGTGTTTGGGATATGTAGCGGGCCATTTATGGCGTGTTTGGGATATGTAGTGGGCCATTTGTGGTGTGTTTGGGATATGTAGTGGGCCATTTATGGCGTGTATGGTGAGTAAGTCAGTGTGGGTGGTAGATCATTTAGGATGTGTACAGAAGGTCATTTGATGCATGTACTTTGGGTCATGTAGGGTGAGAGGTGGGTCATTTATAGAGTGCAAGGTGGGTCACTTTGGGTGCACAGTATGTCGTGTAGGGTGAGAGGTGGGTCATTTATAGAGTGCAAGGTGGGTCAATTTGGGTGCACAGTATGTCGTGTAGGGTGAGAGGTGGGTCATTTATAGAGTGCAAGGTGGGTCAATTTGGGTGCACAGTATGTCGTGTAGGGTGAGAGGTGGGTCATTTATAGAGTGCAAGGTGGGTCAATTTGGGTGCACAGTATGTCGTGTAGGGTGAGAGGTGGGTCATTTATAGAGTGCAAGGTGGGTCAATTTGGGTGCACAGTATGTCGTGTAGGGTGAGAGGTGGGTCATTTATAGAGTGCAAGGTGGGTCAATTTGGGTGCACAGTATGTCGTGTAGGGTGAGAGGTGGGTCATTTATAGAGTGCAAGGTGGGTCAATTTGGGTGCACAGTATGTCGTGTAGGGTGAGAGGTGGGTCATTATAGAGTGCAAGGTGGGTCAGTTTGGGTGCACAGTATGTCGTTTAAGGCGTCTACAGAGGGTCGTTTGGTGTGTGTAGTGGGTCATTTAGGGTATGTAGTGGGTCATTTAAGGTGTGTAGTGGGTCATTTAGGGTGTGTAGTGGGTCATTTAAGGTGTGTAGTGGGTCATTTAAGTGTGTTGTGGGTCATTTAGGGTGTGTAGTGGGTCATTTAGGGTGTATAGTGGGTCATTTAGGGCGTGTAGTGGGTCATTTAGGGCGTGTAGTGGGTCATTCGTGGGAATAGGTCATTCAAGGTGTGTAGTAGGTCGTTTAGGGCGTGTACAGAAGGTAATGTTGTGTGTGTGTGTGTGTGTGTGTGTGTGTGTGTGTGTGTGTGTGTGTGTGTGTGTGTGTGTTGGTGTGTGTGTGTGCGTGCGTGCGTGCGTGCGTGCGTGTGAGCGTGCGTGTACTGAGGGGCACAGAGAGTGATTGGGGCAGGCAGATCTGTCTAGTTACTGAGGGGCACAGAGAGTGATAGGGGCAGACAGATCTGTCTAGTTACTGAGGGGCACAGAGAGTGATTGGGGCAGGCAGATCTGTCTAGTTACTGAGGGGCACAGAGAGTGATAGGGGCAGACAGATCTGTCTAACTCCACACTGAGGGGCAGAGGGAGTGATAGGGGCAGGCAGATTTGTCTAGTTACTGAGGGGCACAGAGAGTGATAGGGGCAGGCAGATCTGTCTAGTTACTGAGGGGCACAGAGAGTGATAGGGGCAGGCAGATCTGTCTAGTTAGTGGCACACATAAACAGTGACTTGAATCCGTGAGTTGACTGTGATCTGGATTAGTGGGTGGACTGTGATATGGGTGGGTGGGTGGACGGTGATGTAGGTGGGTGGGTGGACTTTTATCTAGGTGGGTAGATGGACGGTGATTTCAGCGGGTTGGTACACTGTGACTTGGATGGGTGGATGGACGGTGATTTAGGTGGGTGGACGGTGATTTAGGTGGGTGGACGGTGATGTAGGTGGGTGGATGGACGGTGATTTAGGTGGGTGGACGGTGATTTAGGTGGGTGAATGGACGGTAATTTAGGTGAGTGGATGGACGGTGATGTAGGTGGATGGATGGACGGTGATGTAGGTGGGTGGATAGACGGTGATTTAGGTGGGTGGACGGTGATTTAGGTGGGTGAATGGACGGTAATTTAGGTGAGTGGATGGATGGTGATGTAGGTGGATGGATGGACGGTGATGTAGGTGGGTGGATGGACGGTGATTTAGGTGGGTGGATGGTGATTTAGGTGGGTGGACGGTGATTTAGGTGGGTGGACGGTGATTAAGGTGGGTGGACGGTGGTTTAGGTGTGTATTTGGACGGTGATTTAGGTGGGTGGACGGTGATTTAGGTGGGTAGGTGGACGGTGATTTAGGTGGGTGGACGGTGGTTTAGGTAGGTGGATGGACGGTGATTTAGGTGGGTGGACGGTGATTTAGGTGGGTAGGTGGATGATGATTTAGGTGGGTGGACGGGGATTTAGGTGGGTAGGTAGACGGTGATTTAGGTGGGTGGACAGTGATTTAGGTGGGTTGGTGGACGGTGATTTAGGTATGTGGATGGTGATTTAGGTGGGTAGGTGGACGGTGATTTAGGTATGTGGACGGTGATTTAGGTAGGTAGATGGTGATTTAGGTGGGTGGACGGTGATTTAGGTGGGTGAATGGACGGTAATTTAGGTGAGTGGATGGACGGTGATATAGGTGGATGGATGGACGGTGATGTAGGTGGGTGGATGGACGGTGATTTAGGTGGGTGGACGGTGATTTAGGTGGGTGGACGGTGGTTTAGGTGGGTAGGTGGACGGTGATTTAGGTGGGTGGACGGTGATTTAGGTGGGTGGACGGTGATTTAGCTGGGTGGACGGTGGTTTAGGTGGGTAGGGGGATGGTGATTTAGGTGGGTGGACGGTGGTTTAGGTAGGTGGATGGACGGTGATTTAGGTGGGTGGACGGTGATTTTGGTGGGTAGGTGGATGGTGATTTAGGTGGGTGGACGGGGATTTAGGTGGGTAGGTAGACGGTGATTTAGGTGGGTGGACGGTGATTTAGGTGGGTTGGTGGACGGTGATTTAGGTATGTGGATGGTGATTTAGGTGGGTAGGTGGACGGTGATTTAGGTATGTGGACGGTGATTTAGGGAGGTGAATGGTGATTTAGGTGGGTGGACGGTGATTTAGGTAGGTGGACGGTGATTTAGGTGGGTGGACGGTGATTTAGGTGGGTAGGTAGACGGTGATTTAGGGGGTGGACGGTGATTTAGGTGGGTAGGTGGACGGTGATTTAGGTGGGTAGGTGGACGGTGATTTAGGTGGGTGGACGGTGATTTAGGTGGGTAGGTGGACGGTGATTTAGGTGGGTAGGTGGACGGTGATTTCGGGGAGTATGTGGACGGTGATTTAGGGGTGTAGGTAGACGGTGATTAAGGTGGGTAGGTGGACGGTGATTTAGGGGAGTAGGTGGACGGTGATTAAGGTGGGTGGATGGACTGTAATTTAGGTGGGTGGATAGTGATCAAGGTGTGTAGGTGGATTATGATTTAGGTGGGTGAATGGGCGGTGATTTAGTTGGGTGGATGGTGATTTAAGTAGATGGATGATGATTTAGGTGGGTAGATTCTCTTTTTGATGGGTGGATAGATGGTGATTTAGGTGGATAGGTAGACTGTGATTTAGGTGGGTGGGTGGGCGGTGATTTAGGTGGGTAGAAGAGACGGTGATTTAGGTGGGTAGATGTTGATTTAGGTAGGTAAGTGGACGTTGATTTAGGTGGGTAGGTGGGCGGTGATTTAAGTGGGTAGGTGGACGGTGATTTAGGTGGGTAGGTGGACGGTAATTTAGGTGGGTGGGTGTATGGTGATTTAGGTGGGTAAACAGTGATTTAGGTGGGAAGGTGGACGGTGATTTAGGTGGGTAGGTGGACGGTGATTTAGGTGGGTAGGTGGACGGTGATGTAGGTGGGTGGACGGTGATGTAGGTGCGTAAGTGGATGGTGATTTAGGTGGGTAGGTGGATGGTGATTTAGGTGGGTAGGTGGATGGTGATGTAGGTGGGTAGGTGGATGGTGATTTAGGTAGGTGGACGGTGATTTAGGTGGGTGGGTGTATGGTGATTTAGATGGGTAAACAGTGATTTAGGTGGGAAGGTGGACGGTGATATAGGTGGGTAGGTGGACGGTGATGTAGGTGGGTGGATGGTGATTTAGGTGGGTAGGTGGATGGTGATTTAGGTGGGTAGGTGGATGGTGATGTAGGTATGTGGACGGTGATGTAGGTAGGTGGACGGTGATGTAGGTAGGTGGATGGTGATTTAGGTGGGTAGGTGACGGTGATGTAGGTAGGTGGATGGTGATTTAGGTGCATAGGTGGATGGTGATTTAAGTATGTGGATGGTGATTTAGGTGGGTAGGTGGACGGTGTTGTAGGTAGGTGGATGGTGATTTAGGTGGGTAGGTGGACGGTGATTTAGGTATGTGGATGGTGATTTAGGTATGTGGATGGTGATTTAGGTGGGTAGGTGGACGGTGATTTAGGTATGTGGATGGTGATTTAGGTGGGTAGGTGGACGGTGATTTAGGTGGGTAGGTGGACTGTGATTTAGGTGGGTAGGTGGATGGTGATTTAGGTATGTGGACGGTGATTTAGGTGGGTAGGTGGACGGTGATTTAGGTGGGTAGGTGGATGGTGATTTAGGTATGTGGACGGTGATTTGGGTGGGTAGGTGGATGGTGATTTAGGTATGTGGACGGTGATTTAGGTGGGTAGGTGGATGGTGATTTAGGTATGTGGACGATGATTTATGTGGGTAGGTGGATGGTGATTTATGTAGGTGGACGGTGATTTAGGTGGGTAGATGGATGGTGATTTAGGTATGTGGACGGTGATTTAGGTGGGTATGTGGATGGTGATTTTGGTAGGTGGACGGTGATTTAGGTGGGTGGGTGTATGGTGATTTAGGTGGGTAAACAGTAATTTAGGTGGGAAGGTGGACGGTGATTTAGGTGGGTAGGTGGACGATGATGTAGGTGAGTGGATGGTGATTTAGGTGGGTAGGTGGATGGTGATTTAGGTGGGTAGGTGGACGGTGATTTAGGTGGGTAGGTGGATGGTGATTTAGGTGGGTAGGTGGATGGTGATTTAGGTGGGTAGGTGGATGGTGATTTAGGTGGGTAGGTGGATGGTGATGTAGGTATGTGGACGGTGATGTAGGTAGGTGGACGGTGATGTAGGTAGGTGGATGGTGATTTAGGTGGGTAGGTGGACGGTGATGTAGGTAGGTGGATGGTGATTTATGTGGGTAGGTGGACGGTGATTTAGGTGGGTAGGTGGACGGTGATTTAGGTATGTGGATGGTGATTTAGGTATGTGGATGGTGATTTAGGTGGGTAGGTGGATGGTGATTTAGGTGGGTAGGTGGACGGTGATGTAGGTAGGTGGTTGGTGATTTAGGTGGGTAGGTGGACGGTGATTTAGGTGGGTAGGTGGACGGTGATTTAGGTATGTGGATGGTGATTTAGGTATTTGGATGGTGATTTAGGTGGGTAGGTGGACGGTGATTTAGGTAGGTGGACGGTGATTTAGGTGGGTAGGTGGATGGTGATTTAGGTATGTGGACGGTGATTTGGGTGGGTAGGTGGATGGTGATTTATGTATGTGGACGGTGATTTAGGTAGGTGGATGGTGATTTAGGTATGTGGACGGTGATTTAGGTAGTCGGATGGTGATTTAGGTAGGTGGATGGTGATTTAGGTAGGTGGACGGTGATTTAGGTAGGTGGATGGTGATTTAGGTATGTGGACAGTGATTTAGGTAGGTGGATGGTGATTTAGGTAGGTGGACGGTGATGTAGGTGGTTGGTTGGTGATGCAGGTGGTTGGGTGGGCGGTGATGTAGGTGGGTGGGTGTTCGGTGATGTAGGTGGTTGGGTGGTCGGTGATGTAGGTGAGTGGACGGTGATGTAGGTGGGTGGGTGGATGGTGATGTAGGTGGGCGGGTGGACGGTGATGTAGGTGGGTGGGTGGTTGGTGATGTAGGTGGATGGGTGTTCGGTGATGTAGGTGGTTGGGTAGTCGGTGATGTAGGTGGCTGGGTGTTCGGTGATGTAGGTGGGTGGGTGGACGGTGATGTAGGTGGGTGGGTGGTTGGTGATGTAGGTGGGTGGGTGGACGGTGATGTAGGTGGGTGGGTGGACGGTGATGTAGGTGGGTGGGTGGTTGGTGATGTAGGTGGCTGGGTGGACGGTGATGTAGGTGGGTGGGTGGTTGGTGATGTAGGTGGGTGGGTGGACGGTGATGTAGGTGGCTGGGTGGACGGTGATGTAGGTGGGTGGGTGGTTGGTGATGTAGGTGGCTGGGTGGACGGTGATGTAGGTGGGTGGGTGGACGGTGATGTAGGTGGGTGGGTGGTTGGTGATGTAGGTGGGTGGGTGGACGGTGATGTAGGTGGGTGGGTGGTTGGTGATGTAGGTGGCTGGGTGGAGTGGTAGGTGGGATACACGAGGTGCACTGACCGGCAAGTGACGTAGAAGAAGGGCTCCTGTTTGTCCTGCAGGATCCAGCATCGTCCCCCAGCTCTCTCAAACACTGTGGCCCTTGATACTGTGACCGGACAGCTGTGGTCACTGCTCCTGATCAACGAATCAGTCACTGAACCAATCAATAGGTCCACCAATCAGTCACTGAATCAATCAATAGGTCAACCAATCAGTCACTGAACCAATCAATAGGTCCACCAGTCAGTCAATGAATCAATCAATAGGTCAACCAATCAGTCACTGAATCAATCAATAGGTCAACCAATCAGTCACTGAATCAATCAATGGGTCAACCAATCAGTCACTGAATCAATCAATAGGTCAACCAATCAGTCATTCAACCAATCAATAGGTCAACCAATCAGTCACTGAATCAATCAATAGGTCCACCAATCAGTCACTGAAACAATCAATAGGTCCACCAATCAGTCACTGAACCAATCAATAGGTCAACCAATCAGTCACTGAACCAATCAATAGGTCCACCAATTAGTCACTGAAACAATCCATAGGTCCACCAATCAGTCACTGAACCGAGGCCCACCAATCAGTCATTGAACCAATCAATAGGTCAACCAATCAGTCATTTAACCAATCAATAGGCGAACCAATCAGTCATTGAACCAATCAATAGGTCAACCAATCAGTCATTGAATCAATCAGTAGGTCAACCAATCAGTCACTGAACCAATCAATAGGTCAACCAATCAGTCATTGAACCAATCAATAGGTGAACCAATCAGACATTGAACCAATCAATAGGTGAACCAATCAGACATTGAACCAATCAATAGGTCAACCAATCAGACGATGAAGCAATCAATAGGTGAACCAATCAGTCATTGAACCGATCAATAGTTCAACCAATCAGTCATTGAACCGATCAATAGGTCAAATATTAGTCATTGAATCAATCGATAGGTCAACCAATCAGTCACTGAACGAGTCAACAGGTCAACCAATCAGTCATCAAATAAATCAACATATCTACCAATCAATGGCTGAACCAATCAACCAATCAATCAATCGATTGATCAATCGATCAGTCAATCAATCAATCAATTAGTCAATCAAATATCATTTATTCATTCATTCATTTATTCATTTATTCATTCACTCAATGAAACAGTCGGGCAGTCAGTCAGAGAATCAGTCAGTAAAACAGTCAGTCAATCAGTCAGCCAGTCAGTCAGTGAGTGAAACATTAAGTCAGTCAGTCGGTCAGTCAGATTTAAGTTGAACGCAGAATAGTGAAACAAATAATTAATCAAACAATTAAGTAATGAGATGGTCATTGAACCGATTCTTTCGTCATCTAATCTATGAATTAATTAAAAATAATGAAGATCAGAAATAGACCGATAGCAAGTCCATCAAAGTCGTCATATATCGACAATACTACACAATGTAGTCACACAGCGACAATACTACACAATGTTGTCACATAGCGACAATACTACACAATGTCGTCACATAGCGACAATACTACACAATGTTGTCACATAGTGACAATACTACACAATGTCGTCACATAGCGACAATACTACACAATGTCGTCACATAGCGACAATACTACACAATGTCGTCACATAGCGACAATACTACACAATGTCGTCACATAGCGACAATACTACACAATGTCGTCACATAGCGACAGTACTACACAATGTCGTCACATAACGACAATACTACACAATGTTGTCACATAGCGACAATACTACACAATGTACACAATGTCGTCACATAGCGACAATACTACACAATGTCGTCATATAGCGACAATACTACACAATGTTGTCACATAGCGACAATACTACACAATGTTGTCACATAGCGACAATACTATACAACGTCATCACATAGCGACAATACTATACAATGCTGTCAGATAGCGACAATACTACACAATGTCGTCACATAGCGACAATACTACACAATGTTGTCACATAGCGACAATACTACACAATGTTGTCACATAGCGACGATACTACACAATGTTGTCACATAGCGACGATACTACACAATGTTGTCACATAGCGACAATACTACATAATGTCGTCACATACCGACGATACTACACAATGTTGTCACATAGCGACGATACTACACAATGTTGTCACATAGCGACAATACTACATAATGTCGTCACATACCGACGATACTACACAATGTTGTCACATAGCGACAATACTACACAATGTCGTCACATAGCGACGATTACTACACAATGTTGTCACATAGCGACAATACTACACAATGTTGTCACATAGCGACAATACTACACCATGTCGTCACATAGCGACAATACTACACAATGTCGTCACATAGCGACAATACTACACCATGTCGTCACATAGCGACAATACTACACAATGTTGTCACATAGCGACAATACTACACAATGTCGTCACATAGCGACAATACTACACAATGTCGTCACATAGCGACGATACTGCACAATGTTGTCACATAGCGATAACACTACATAACGTCGTCGCATATCGTTGATAGTATATAAATGTCGTCACATAGTGACAATAATACACAATGTCATTGCATGTCAATACTACTACTCAATGTCATCACATGTCAGTGATACTATATAATGGCATCATATGTCAGTGATACTATAGAATGGCATCACATATGAATGATACTAAACAATGTTATTACATATGAATGATACTATACAATGTCATCACATATCAAAGATACTACACAATGTCATCACATGTCAACGATACTACACAATGTCATCACATGTTAATGATACTACACGATGTCATTACATATTAATAGTATTACATAATGTCATCCCATATCAATAATACTACATAATGTCGCTACACATCAATAACAGTAGACAACGTCATCACATATGAACAATACTACATAATGTTGTCACACATCAATAACAGTAGACAACGTCATCACATATGAACAATACTACATAATGTCGTCACACATCAATAATAATACATAATGTTAACACATATGAATACTACTACATAATGTCGCCACACATCAATAATAATACATAATGTCGTCACACATCAATACTAATACATAATGTCGTCACACATCAACAACAGTAGACAACGTCATCACATATGAATAATAATACATAATGTCACACATCAATGATAATACATAATGTCGTCACACATCAATAATACTACATAATGTCAACACATATCAATACTACTACATAATGTCGCCACACATCAATAATAATACATAATGCCATCACATATCAATAGTACTACATAATGTCATTACATATGAAAGACAACATGGTGTTGCAACATATCAATAATGCTACAGAATGCCATCACACTGTCACTACACATCAATAATACTACATAATGTCACCACGTACTGACAATGCTTCATAATGTAGTCACATATAGATAATGCTCCATAATGTAGTCACATATAGATAATGCTCCATAATGTAGTCACATATAGATAATGCTCCATAATGACATCATACATCCATAATGCTGCTTAATATTGCTACTATTCGATTATCTTACATCATGTCGTCACAGATCGATAATACTACATAATGTTGCCACATATGGATAAAACTGCACGGTGTCGTCACATATCGATAAACCCGCATAAGGCTGCCATATATCAATAACACTACATGGTATTGTCACATATCGATAATACTACATAATCTGGTTACATATCGATATACTGTATGATGTCGTCACATATGGATAATGCTACATATAGTTGCTACATATTGATAATACTACATGCTGTCGTCACATATGGATGATGCTACATATTGTTACTACATATGGGTAATACTACATAGTATTGTAACATATCGATAATGCTTCATAATGTTGCTACATATTGATAATACTACATGGTGTCGTCACATATGGATAATGCTACATAATGTCGCTACATATCGGTAATACTACATAGTGTTGTCACATATCGATAAGTCTACAAAATGTTGCTACATATCAATTATACTACAGCGTGTTGTCGCACATACATAATATTACATAATGTCGAAACATATCGGTAATGCTACAGACAGACCGTCCGCCTCTGTATCACTATTGCTACCCGTATATCATGTGTTTCCCTGCTTTCTGTTTTAAAGTAGGAGAGTGAACATTGAATACAGCAGTAAGAAACTTTTCACACCCGTCTCTCTCTCTCTCTCTCTCTCTCTCTCTCTCTCTTCTCTCTCTCTCTCTCTCTCTCTCTCTCTCTTCTCTCTCTCTCTCTCTCTCTCTCTCTCTCTCTCTCTCTCTCTCTCTCTTCTCTCTAGCTTTGTTTGATTCATATTTTCTTTCGGATAGCGTACACCTATGTATGAGGATTGTGTATTCACGTTCTTTTGCGATGCGTATTCTGTTGTGTATGAATTTTGAACCACGCTGACATTACTTTTACCCACCCCTTCCTTCTCCCCATGCCCTCTTTCTCTCTCCCTCCCTCCCCTCCCCTCTCTCTCTGTTGCCTTATCTTATTTTGTTGATCCTACTCAGGGCGAGGACTGGATGTAAAAAGCACATCAGTGATGATCTATTATTCTCGTAAATAAACAATGTTGTCTTGTCTTGTTTCTCTCTCTCTCTTATTGCTTGGGAAGAATTTATGAATAATTATGCTTGTATTCAGACTGCTTAAGCTCTAATCTTTATTGTATCCTTTAATATACCGTAATTTCATTTTTTTTAGTCTGTCGGTTTCTAGTGTATCTGTCTGTCTGTCTCATGGTGCTCAAAACGTTTCTTCAATTTGTCAATTTATGAATATTACCAGGTCTAATACCGTTTCTAATGCGTATATGTGCGATTTTTGTTTTCTTTCTTTTCATAGTCTTGACTAACGTACTCCAAATATCATTGTCAAGGAAGCAACACCCCTCACAGAGGCTTGGAGCGCTTTAAATGACAAACCGATAGAGAAGAGGGTCATTGATCAATCAGCGAGAAGGAGGTCGAAGGTGATGGGTAATCATTGGCAGGTGACAGTTATCATGGAAGGCGGGGGATTCTCGCGTTCGAACCTTTCAGTTATGGGGAGACAAATTATCCACTCGGACCTCGCTGACGTTTGTTCCAGAAAGGTAAGTATGACAATTCACTTGAGGAGTAGGAGTCTTTTGCTCGTTCAGCAGATTTTGCAGTAAGGCACTAGGTTGATGTCCTTGTCAGACTGTCATTGGTTGATGTCATTGTCAGACTGTCATTAGGTTGATGTCATTGTCAGACTGTCATTAGGTTGATGTCATTGTCAGTATGTCATTAGGTTGATGTCATTGTCAGACTGTCATTAGGTTGATGTCAATGTCAGACTGTCATAGGTTGATGTCATTGTCAGACTGTCATTAGGTTGATGTCATTGTCAGACTGTCATAGGTTGATGTCAATGTCAGACTGTCATTAGTTTGATGTCAATGTCAGACTGTCATAGGTTGATGTCATTGTCAGACTGTCATTAGGTTGATGTCAATGTCATACTGTCATTAGGTTGATGTCATTGTCAGACTGTCATTAGGTTGATGTCATTGTCAGACTGTCATTAGGTTGATGTCATTGTCAGACTGTCATAGTTTGATGTCATTGTCAGACTGTCATTAGTTTGATGTCTTTGTCAGACTGTCATTAGGTTGATGTCATTGTCAGACTGTCATTAGTTTGACGTCATTGTCAGACTGTCATTAGTTTGATGTCCTTGTCAGACTGTCACTAGGTTGATGTCATTGTCAGACTGTCATTAGGTTGATGTCATTGTCAGACTGTCATTAGTTTGATGTCATTGTCAGACTGTCATAGGTTGTTGTCATTGTCAGACTGTCATTAGTTTGATGTCCTTGTCAGACTGTCACTAGGTTGATGTCATTGTCAGACTGTCATTAGTTTGATGTCATTGTCAGACTGTCATTAGGTTGATGTCAATGTCAGACTGTCATAGGTTGATGTCAATGTCAGACTGTCATAGGTTGATGTCAATGTCAGACTGTCATTAGGTTGATGTCAATGTCAGACTGTCATAGGTTGACGTCATTGTCAGACTGTCATTAGGTTGATGTCATTGTCAGACTGTCATTAGGTTGATGTCATTGTCAGACTGTCATTAGGTTGATGTCAATGTCAGACTGTCATTAGGTTGATGTCATTGTCAGACTGTCATTAGTTTGACGTCCTCGTCAGACTGTCATAGGTTGATGTCAATGTCAGACTGTCATTAGGTTGATGTCATTGTCAGACTGTCATTAGGTTGATGTCATTGTCAGACTGTCACTAGGTTGATGTCCTTGTCAGACTGTCATTAGGTTGATGTCATTGTCAGACTGTCATTAGGTTGATGTCATTGTCAGACTGTCATTAGGTTGATGTCATTGTCAAACTGTCATTAGGTTGATGTCAATGTCAGACTGTCATTAGTTTGATGTCATTGTCAGACTGTCATTAGGTTGATGTCAATGTCAGACTGTCATTAGTTTGATGTCATTGTCAGACTGTCATTAGGTTGATGTCAATGTCAGACTGTCATAGGTTGATGTCATTGTCAGACTGTCATTAGGTTGATGTCAATGTCAGACTGTCATTAGGTTGATGTCATTGTCAGACTGTCACTAGGTTGATGTCCTTGTCAGACTGTCACTAGGTTGATGTCATTGTCAGACTGGATTGGATGCGTGTGGACGATGGGGTCGTAGCTTTCCATGAGATAATCATTGTGTGACAGTGACACACGGGTTGCTGGAGATAATCAATGTGTGACAGTGACACACGGGTTGCTGGAGATAATCATTGTGTGACAGTGACACATGGGTTGCTGGAGATAATCATTGTGTGACAGTGACACACGGGTTGCTGGAGATAATCATTGTGTGACAGTGACACACGGGTTGCTGGAGGTAATCAATGTGTGACAGTGACTCACGGGTTGCTGGAGATAATCAATGTGTGACAGTGACTCACGGGTTGCTGGAGATAATCAATGTGTGACAGTGACTCACAGGTTGCTGGAGTTTTCTACATATCCATGTGGTAAGAAAGGGTTATCAGGTTTTTACGTAGGAAATATGTGTGACCGCTGGTGTGCAGAGGAAAGAGAGGGATTCGTTGTGGATACGAATATGGTAACAGAGAGACAACTTGGATAAGGCTTGGCCCAAAGGAGATTCTCTGTTTAAATCTCTAAATAAACTGTTCGTTATGGATATGAATATGGTAACAGAGAGGCGACTTGGATAAAGGCTTGGCCCAAAGGAGATTCTCTGTTTAAATCTCTAGATAAACTGGACGTTGGAAAAGAAGAGGCAAAGAGGGGGGTGTGTGAGAACAACAGGGCACGAGAGAGAGAGAGAGAGAGAGAGAGAGAGAGAGAGAGAGAGAGAGAGGAGAGAGAGAGAGAGAGAGAGAGAGAGAGAGAGAGAGAGAGAGAGAGAGAGAAGACAAGACAAGACAAGACAAGACAAAATTCTTTATTTACGAGGATAATAGATAAGCACTGATGGGCTTTTTACACATCCACTCCTCCCCTGAGTAGGATCAACAATGCAAAATAAGATAAGGCAACAAAAGAAGCATGCAAAAAGTGATTAGAACCACAATACGATACGGAAAAGAGAGAGAGAGAGAGAGAGGAGAGAGAGAGAGAGAGAGAGAGAGAGAGAGAGAGAGAGAGAGAGAGAGAGAGAGAGAGAGAGAACGCGGTCTGGTTGTCAGGGGAAGCCAGATCTCCAACGCAGGCAGAAGGCGCTGACAGGCAAAGAAACACAGATTAAGTCCTAAACCCAAATATGGAGGAAGGAGAAAAGAAGACGTCGTCAAGGAGTCCCAAATGATGACTACGGAGACGCAGCCTTGAACCTGGTGCCAGGCAACACACGTCATTACCATCACCTGGTGCACACAA
>CM031602.1:99928385-99935885 GCA_018398815.1 Conus ventricosus | reverse complement strand
CAGACATCCATAGTACACAGGACAGCTTAGAACATTTGTACAGATATCCATACCAGATAGTATAAGGACAGCTGATAACACTATTGATCTGATTGGAGAGGATATCTATAACATCTGTCAACACTGTGTCTGATTGTACAAACATCTGTTCTATGGCACTGTGGTCTGATTGTGGAGAGGGTATCTTCTATAACAGTCTGTTGCTATGGCACTGTTGGTCGATTGTGGAGAGGGTATCTTCTATAACAGTCTGTTGCTATGGCACTGTGGTCTGATTGTGGAGAGGGTATCTTCTATAACAGTCTGTTGCTATGGCACTGTCGGTCTGATTGGGAGAGGGTATATTCTATAACAGTACTGTTGCTATGGCACTGTCGGTCTGATTGTGGAGAGGGTATTTCTATAACAGACTGTTGCTATGGCACTGTCGGTCTGATTGTGGAGAGGGTATATTCTATAACAGACTGTTGCTATGGCACTGTTGGTCTGATTGTGGAGAGGGTATATTCTATAACAGACTGTTGCTATGGCACTGTCGGTCTGATTGTGGAGAGGGTATATTCTATAACAGACTGTTGCTATGGCACTGTTGGTCTGATTGTGGAGAGGGTATATTCTATAACAGACTGTTGCTATGGCACTGTTGGTCTGATTGTGGAGAGGGTATATTCTGTAACAGACTGTTGCTATGGCACTGTTGGTCTGATTGTGGAGACGGTTATTGGAGTGATATGAACACTTCCTGCAGTGTATATGTGGAATCAAACCTGCTTTATAGCTTTGTAGCGCCCAAGTACACACACACACACACACGCACGCGCGCGCACACACACACACACACACACACACACACACACACACACACACACACACACACACACACGCCACACACACACGCGCGCGCGCGCGCTCGCACACACACACACACACACACACACACACACACACACACACACACACACACACACACACACACACTGAAAATAACAACATAGTCATAGCAGACTGTATGTATGCTCGTGGATAGCGTTGCTTTTCGTTCTTCAACAAATAACAAAACGAACACACCAGGTTGGGCCGAGCACACCACAGCTCCTTCTGCACCACAGACCGCCCCTGCTGAGCGTCGGCTAACGCTGGGCTGCCAGGCAACCACAGGGGCCACCCAAACACGCCCATTACAGCAAGCGTCGCAGCAAGAAACCATGCCTCGCCTCCCCCCCCCCCCCATTCCCCCTCTCCTCCTCCCCTCCCTCCGGCCCTGTCCCCTGTGGTGTCAGCGTGTGATTCGCGGCGCACTGACTGACGTCTGATATTAAAGGGCGGTGTCTGGGGCTGGGCCGGCCAGTTTAATGCGCCTGTAAAATGAAGTGGATAGTGTGTGTGTGTGTGTGTGTGTGTGTGTGTGTGTGTGTGTGTGCGTGCGCGCGCGCGAGCGTGTGTGCATGACGTCTGTAATCAATGCTATTCTAACATTCTATTACATCTATAGTTAATGAAAATACGATACGTAATATGTCTGCAACGAATGCCACCATAATCTGTTCTATGGAGAATGCCATCTTTATGCATTCCATGATGACTACCACGAAAGCTATCATATGATTGTCTATGAAGTATATCATGAACGCTGTTATGATACCTTCTATGATGTCTACAATGGCTGTTATCATAATAATTCTGTGTCCATTGTGAATGCTGATAAAACACATTCTATAATGTCTGTAGTGAACGTTAATATATAACACGGTCTGTAATATCTCAATGAATGCTGATAAAACAAATTCTATAATGTCTATGATGAAAGTTAATATATAACACGGTCTGTAATATCTCAATGAATGCTGATAAAACACATTCTATGTCTATGATGAACGTCAATGTATAACACGGTCTGTGATATCTCAATGAATGCTGATTTAATACACTCTGCAGCGTCTGTAATGATTTCTCTCCTGATGATTTAATGCACTCTGCAGCGTCTGTAATGATTTTTCTCCTGATGATTTAATGCACTCTGCAGCGTCTGTAATGATTTCTCTCCTGATGATTTAATGCACTCTGCAGCGTCTGTAATGATTTCTCTCCTGATGATTTAATGCACTCTGCAGCGTCTGTAATGATTTCTCTCCTGATGATTTAATGCACTCTGCAGCGTCTGTAATGATTTCTCTCCTGATGATTTAATGCACTCTGCAGCGTCTGTAATGATTTCTCTCCTGATGTCGAAGATGGACAGTTCAGGGAACAGGGAACGTGGCATAGAAAAGTCTAAATAATAATATAGGTATAACAGGGCACACACAGACCAACAGGCAGGGCACACACAGACCAACAGACAGGGCACACGCAAACCAACAGATAGGACGCATACAGACCAACAGATAGGGCACACAGACCAACACACAGAGCACACACAAATCAACAAACAGGGCACACACAGACCAACAGACAGGGCACACGCAAACCAACAGATAGGACGTATACAGACCAACAGATAGGGCACACAGACCGTCACACAGAGCACACACAATCAACAAACAGGGCACACACAGACCAACAGACAGGGCACACGCAAACCAACAGATAGGACGTATACAGACCAACAGATAGGGCACACAGACCAACACACAAATCAACAAACAAAGCACACACAGACGAACAGAAGGGGAATACACAAAGCAACAGACGGGGCACACAGACCAACAGACAGGGCACACACTAACCAACAGACAGCGCGCACACAAATCAACAGACAGGGCACACACAGACCAACAGACAGGGCACACACATACCAACAGACAGGACACACAGACAAACAGACAGGACACACAGACAAACAGACAGGACACACAGACAAACAGACAGGACACACAGATCAACAGGCAGGACACACAGACAAACAGACAGGACACACAGACAAACAGACAGGACACACAGACAATCAGACAGGACACACAGATGATCAACAGACAGGACACACAGACAAACAGACAGGACACACAGACAAACAGACAGGACACACAGACAAACAGACAGGACACACAGATCAACAGGCAGGACACACAGACAAACAGACAGGACACACAGACAAACAGACAGGACACACAGACAAACAGACAGGACACACAGACAAACAGACAGGACACACAGATCAACAGGCAGGACACACACACAAACCAAATGACAGGGACCTGGGTGAACGGAAATCAAGTGGCGGTCCGACATTGAAGTAAGGCAAAGACAGACTCAGTATTGAAGTAAGACAAAGACAGACTCAGTATTGAAGTAAGGCAAAGACAGACTCGGTATTGAAGTAAGGCAAAGACAGACTCGGTATTGAAGTAAGGCAAAGACAGACTCGGTATTGAAGTAAGGCAAAGACAGACTCGGTATTGAAGTAAGGCAAAGACAGACTCGGTATTGAAGTAAGGCAAAGACAGACTCGGTATTGAAGTAAGGCAAAGACAGACTCGGTATTGAAGTAAGGCAAAGACAGACTCGGTATTGAAGTAAGGCAAAGACAACTCGGTGTTTAAGTAAGGGGAAAGACAGATCGGTGTTGAAGTAAGGCAAAAGACAGACTCGGTTTGAAGTAAGGCAAAGACAGACTCGGTATTGAAGTAAGGCAAAGACAAGACTCCGGGACGCGGTATTGCAGTTAAAGGCAAAGACAGACTCGGTATTGAGTAAGGCAAAGACAGACTCGGTATTGGAAGTAAGGCAAAAGACAGAACTCGGTATTGAAGTAAGGCAAAGACAGACTCGGTATTAGAGGACCGAAAGAAAGGCGAAGGCCAAGAGAATCTGCCATAGTGTTGGGGCAACAGTCGAACATGTTCTGACTTAATGCAAAAGCGTTGACTTGTGGGAAAATGCAGGCACAAACCAGGCGCCTAAGGAGGCCTTACTGCCTTAGCATTGCCACCCGGAGGCCTTACATGCCTTAGCATTGCCACAAAGGGGGCTACATTTCCTTAGCATTGCCAGAGGAGGCCTTACATGCCATAGCATTGCCACAGGAGGCCTTAATATGCCTTAGCATAGCCAGAGGAGGCCTTACATACCATAGCATTGCCCCAGGAGGCCTTACATGCTATAAGCTTTGCCAGAGGAGGCCTTACATGCCATACCCTTGCCCCAGGAGGCCTTACATGCATAGCATTGCCAGAGGAGGCCTTACAGCCATTAGCATTGCCACAGGGGCTTACATGCTATAGCATTGCCACAGGAGGCCTTACATGCCATAGCTTGCCACAGGAGGCCTTACATGCCTTAGCATTGCCAGAGGAGGCCTTACATGCCATAGCATTGCCAGAGGGGGGCCTTACATGCCTTAGCATTGCCATAGGAGGCCTTACATGCCTTAGCATTGCCACAGGAGGCCTACATGCCGTAGCATTGCCACAGGAGGCCTTACATGCCTAGCATTGCCACAGGAGGCTTTACATGCCTTAGCATTGCCAGAGGAGGCCTTACATGCCATAGCATTGCCACAGGAGGCCTTACATGCCATAGCATTGTCACAGGAGGCCTTACATGCTTTAGCATTGTCACAGGAGGCCTTACATGCCATAGCATTGCCACAGGAGGCCTTACATGCCTTGGTATTGCCAGAGGAGGCCTTGCATGCCATAGCATTGCCAACAGGAGGCCTTACATGCCATAGCATTGCCACAGGAGGCCTTACATGCTATAGCATTGCCACAGGAGGCATTACATGCCATAGCATTGCCAGAGGAGGCCTTACATGCCTTAGCATTGCCACAGGAGGCCTTACATGCCATAGCATTGCCAGAGGAGGCCTTGCATGCCTTAGCATTGCCAGAGGAGGCCTTACATGCCATAGCATTGCCAGAGGAGGCCTTACATGCCATAGCATTGCCAGAGGAGGCCTTACATGCCATAGCATTGCCACAGGAGGCCTTACATGCTTTAGCATTGCCACAGGAGGCCTTACATGCCATAGCATTGCCACAGGAGGCCTTACATGCCATAGCATTGCCACAGGAGGCCTTACATGCCTTAGCTTGCCACAGGAGGCCTTACATGCCTTAGCATTGCCACAGGAAGCCTACATGCCATAGCATTGCCAGAGGAGGCCTTACATGCCTTAGCATTGCCACAGGAGGCCTTACAATGCCATAGCATTGCCACAGGAGGCCTTACATGCCATAGCATTGCCACAGGAGGCCTTACATGCTATAGCATTGCCAGAGGAGGCCTGACATGCCATAGCATTGCCAGAGGAGGCATTACATGCCTTAGCATTGTCACAGGAGGCATTACATGCCTTAGCATTGCCACAGGAGGCCTTACATGCCATAGCATTGCCAGAGGAGGCCTTACATGCCATAGCATTGCCACAGGAGGCCTTACATGCTATAGCATTGCCAGAGAAGGCCTTACATGCCATAGCATTGCCAGAGGAGGCATTACATGCCTTAGCATTGTCACAGGAGCATTACATGCCTTAGCATTGCCAGAGGAGGCCTTACATGCCTTAGCATTGCCAGAGGAGGCCTTACATGCCATAGCATTGCCAGAGGAGATCCTAAGCACTTCGCATTCGGATTCTCCATCACTGACGTTCTACATGGCAGGAGCCGCCATTGTCGTCTGGAATAGCTGTGGCATCAAGAGCACAGAAGAGGAATTGACGGAAGGTTGGAGTCGCAGCAGGCCTTCCAGAATAGGAACCACATCCAGGGGTCATCAGGAAGAGTGGCATGAGACCAAAACTTGTTACTCCACACTGCGTCATTAAAACAATGGATTCCAGTGAACTCACTGTGTCCTATGGAGGCACAATAGAGAATACCCAGATGTACAAGACTGAGAAAGAAACTTGTCTAGCCAGCAACTCGTGGAAATCTGACTTCCAAACCAAAGTTCTCGCCATAGAGGTTAGAGCCAAGGGATTATAGTTCTCGCCATAGTGGGTAGAGCCAGGGGATAATAGTTCTCGCCATAGAGGTTAGAGCCAGGGGATTATAGTTCTCGCCATAGAGGTTAGAGCCAGGGGATTATAGTTCTCGTCATAGAGGTTAGAGCCAGGGGATAGTAGTTCTCGCCATAGTGGTTAGAGCCGGGGGATTATAGTTCTCGCCATAGAGGTTAGAGCCAGGGGATTATAGTTCTCGTCATAGAGGTTAGAGCCAGGGGATTGTAGTTCTCGCCATAGAGGTTAGAGCCAGGGGATTATAGTTCTCGCCATAGAGGTTAGAGCCAGGGGATTATAGTTCTCGTCATAGAGGTTAGAGCCAGGGGATTATGGACTTATCAGCCCATGATATTGTGAAACAGCTCTCAGTTTCTGGGAACAAGAGGGACAGAACTCAAAAGTAATGGCCGAGGCGGCTGAAAAGAGTTCCAGCTGGATCTGGTCGAAGAAAAGGAAGAGTGAGCCAGTCTATTTCCCCGCTGAAAACACGTGCCACATGGCTAAGTGGACAAGTCATTTCCAAACACAAAGGCACCTGTTGAGACGATCAGCAATCTAGGGAGCGCAGGTTTGAATCCCAGCCAAAATATTTCTGACAGCAGAAGGCATCTAGAGGTCATGACCTGGATGCAACCAGGCCTCTTAGAGTGTAATGAGTTCAGGTTCCAAACACTTGCCTGGGGAGGGGGGGGGGGGGCGTTCTTCTCTGAAGACCTGCTGACAAGTTGTCCCTAGAGCTTCTTCCTTCTATGGTAGCTATGATGAAGGCACATCAAGGTGTTTATAATGAATGCTATTATACACAATTCTATAGCAGCTATGATGAAGGCACATCAAGGTGTTTATAATGAATGCTATTATACTACAATTCTATGGTAGCTATGATGAAGGTACATCAGGGTGTTTATAATCAATGCTGTTATACTACAATTCTATGGTAGCTATGATGAAGGTACATGAGGGTGTTTATAATGAATGCTATTATACTACAATTCTATGATGTCTATCATGGATGCTATTGTTATATTTTTTCCTGTATGTGATGAATGGTATAACAAATTATATGGTGTCTGTAACAAAGCTGTCATAACACTTTATATAATGTCTATAATTAATATGCTATCATAATGTATTCTATGGTATGAATAACGAATGCCATTACAATAAATTATTATGTATAATGAATAGAATCAAACTTCATTCTATGATACCTACATTGCATGCCATTATAATTCATTTTATGATGCTTTAATGAATGCCATAAAAAATCCCATAATTTCTATAATGAATGTGTTCAAATACTTTTAAAATACCCTTACGAGAGTTTACACACAATACCTTCCATCATGTTGGTAATAAATACTTGATACTACATTCTAAGGTGTTCATAATGAAAGCTCTTCTGATACATTCTATGATGGTTATAAATGCTATTATTATACATTCTATGACATCTACAATGAATCCTGTTATACTTAATTCCACGATGTCAATAATGAATATTGTCATTACATATTCTATAATGGCTATAATGAATGCTGTCGCAAAGTGTTCTG
>CM031602.1:99875989-99915488 GCA_018398815.1 Conus ventricosus | reverse complement strand
ATACAAGGGTTTAAAGTAGTCATAAAGAAATTCTAACATCAAAAGCTTTGATAATTCTAAAACAGTAAACCCAATAAAAACGGGCTTGTCTAATTTGACTTTCTTTTTTTTCATCATTATGCCAAAAAGCTGATCATGAAATCTTCTGAAGTCCTGATAATTAGGTTTTGAAGTCAGCTTAATTGCTTCGTTCTCTTTGGTGACCAATCTGACATCTTTACGCTTGTGTGGATTTTCCATAGTCTTTCCGAAACAGCTGTTGTTCATCAGCTTGTAAAAGTCTTTTTCTGAAGCATCTGTGGATTTAGTTCTAAGATCAGTGTTCTTCATGATGTATGGTTTCATGAACTGTTCTTGATCAAAAGCAATTACACGATGAACTGCTGTCAACTTTAAACCATGTCTTAAATAAAATTGTAGAAGTCTGTAATGGCAGACATAATTTTTTTTTGTCTCGAAGATTAGGCACAAGTTTAGGTGGTTCTGTTTTTGCTATCTTTAGACTTTCTGCTGCTAATGGATAGTCATTATGCAGGTCATGGAGTTCCTGAGGATATTCTAAGTCAACTTCTAGAATATAGCCCCGTTGGCGATCTGGCGTTAAACTGTTCAGCCACTTTAATGCCTTTTGAATATTATTCGTACCGCCGCCAGTGTACATTTTAAAGTTACGTAAAGGAAGTGATTGCGCCATAGCCCAACCATACAGATTGTTTGCATCTAAATACATGAGATAGTTAGACCTTTTACTTGGATCATAATCGTCCAAGTATTTGTTGTTTGCTTTACAGTAATGATGCGACGCCATACTAATTCCTCCACGCAATCCGTTTTCAATCATCTGAATCATTGGTAAATCTGACAATAAATCAATTTGTACTCCAGTATCTTTTAAGAAAGCGTCCCAACTCATCCCGGGCGCAGAAATGTAATGCGCAGGATCCAGGCTATAATGTTTCATGCAGGTCTTTCTGTAATTTTCAAAGACGTCCGCCAACAAACATGTATCGGCCATCAAGTATGCATCATGATAGTCTCCCATCGTTTTAGAATTTAACTTCTGCCATGCATCTTGAGCATGCTGGTAATCAGAATCACTAATGCCCTTTCCTCTAAGACTAGAAAAGAACGCGTCTTTAGGAGGAAGTGTATCTTCGTCAAACCTTTCCCAACTGTTCATGTACTCGTAAGGGTAAACGCCCTTTCTAACAAGAGTTGGGTCAAAATATTCTTCTGTTATTGGGCAGGACTTTAAGGACATAGCCAGCGCCTCTAATGATCCCATCAGGTGTTGCATAGAGTCATAAAAAAACATGTTATTTAAAGTGAAACACATGTACTTTTCTGATGACTGTGCAATGCATGTTATCCTGAAGGCGTCGTCTACTGCTTTCATTATAAGATGAGAGTCGTAACCTCGCAAGTTATGAAAGAAGATGGGCAGCTTCCATGTCTTAGGATCAAACTTTAGTTGAAGATTGCATTTACTGTGCGCTGCTCCTCTAAACTTTCCGCTAATGTGATCATGGTCTCTTACTGTTGGATTCGCTGCAAGTCCGGGCGTTAGTTCTAAACCGCAAATCCAACAATGTGTGGCTGAGTCATACTGTTGTTGGTCTTCAGACGTCATTATGATTTCAGATAAATTTAGATTATAAACAGGCGTTACGCACTGACTGCATGCATTCTAAGAAGGTTTCTGCAGCATCTGGTCCTCTATATAATTCTGGCTCTGAATGGACGCCATCCGACCTGACAATGATAAAGCATAGGAACAATCTGATGATTACTCACAAAGGCTGTTTTAGGAAGTTTCTGTGGGTTGGCCCTTCATAAGGAACAATAAGTGATTCAAGTCTGCGTAAACTACGTATGGACTCGTTTGCAGCCGTTTCCAGTTCTTAAAACTAACTTTAGATCCAGGTGGGGGCGTAGTAGTTCTGTATTACAGTCTACAGAACTTTTACAATGTTTTATATGTTCAAGCGCGGCTGGAACGGATGGAATTCTTGTTAAACATTTTCTACAGAATTCTTGTTTGCCATGATTTTTTGAAGTATGCCGCATTAGTCTACTCATTGTTCGTATTATGTGTAATGTGGTAGCCCTGCTGGTGAAAAAATTAGGAGTAAGTCAACATGGCTTTTGTCTGGATCACCTATTGTTGGCTGTCTTTAGACACTCTAATAGGCGCCAAATTTGTTTTCTCAGACCATGTGTATACATTAACAGTTATTGGTTTGTTTTGTTCTTCAAACTGATCAATTTTGTCCACGCTAACAGGAAGGATATTCCACTAAGTTAAGATCATTGATGTAAGGCTGATAGTTAGATACTTTCTCTGCGTTTTTGCGGACGTAATGAAGCCTTGCAAGAACACACCACATAAAACATTTGTTGTCTGAATTCTTTATGTTTAAACTGCTCTTTTTGCAACTAATGCTGGAGGTAGTGGAAAGTAAGACTTGCCTACAATCGGTGCATACTTAGCCTGTTTTAATCTGATCTCTAGGACTTCGCCCTCTGACCAACCAGAGCCTCTCATTTTGGCTTCTTCAGCGGCCACATCAAAACTGTGCAAGCAGTTGGTCTGCCCAACCAGGCGTTAAGTCATTATGAGAAAGAATAACCTGTTGTTGAGTCGAGACCCAGACTTCTAGATTTTCTTCATTTATTGTTATATAGTCGATTAAAACAGCTAACATTACTTTAACTGGCGGGTCTATTGTTAGTTTACCTGGAACTTGAGAAATAGCATGAGCAACACTTGCCTGTACGTTTGTCGGATCAATGACTTCTAGATAAATATCATTTAAAGCTTTTGATAAACGCTCTCCCTCGAGCATTCCTTCAAACAATTCGTCTGGTCCTTCATATATCTTAGCCATTTTAAGTGTTCTTTTTCTAACTTAAATTTAAAAAATAATTAATCAGAATCAATATCAACGGTCTTTTTGTGCTTGGACTCATAAACTAAAGTATAAACGCCCTTTGAGGTTGTTAATGTGAGCTGTTTAGAACAGAGTTTAATGTCTCGTTTACTTTTTTTAAACATTCCTTTTTATCTGCGGTGTCTGGCTGTTGAGAAAAACTTGCCCTTGCCTTTTTTTGAAGATCAAACTTTTGTCTTTTATAGTCATCAAAATCGGCCTGTAAACGACTAAATTCTTCATCCGTGATGTTTGAGTCAACTAGCGCTTTATTTATTGTCAGTTTGAACGAGCTAAGTTTAGCGTTATTAGTTGAACCATAGCTGTGTGCTTTTGGAGTTTAGTTTTTAATTTTTGCCAGCAGCACTTACAGCCAATGAACACAGGCCAAGAGCTAAAGACAAACCACCTAGAGGTAAAGCTGTGGGCGCGCCTATGCCTGTTGCTAAGAGGCCCACGCTCGTTCCAGCCGATAGAGCACTAACAGTCGATGCTCCAGTATTAACATATGTAACAGCATTAAAGCAGCAGAATACCTTCGTTTGGTTTTGCTGTATTTTGAAAGGTCCTGCTCTAGTTTTGTTGCATTTGCGTAATGGTTTGTTAATCTAAAGGTTTTTATGTTAGGGGTTTCTACTATCCCTTCGTTTGGTGACTCTGGCGCTGTAGGCACATTGGATAAACCTGAACAGACATGCTTTTAAAAAAAAAAAAATAATTTAGTATGGTATATATTTTAATCTGTTATCTTGAATATCAGCTGCGCATCAAATTAAAAACAAATGTACATTAACTGGTTTATCGCCATCTTTATCTTCATCAATTTGAATGTTATTCCGTCTTTAACAGTTCTCCCACTTCCATGCAACTGATTATCCTCTGTTGACCTTAGTCAATCCATAAGCCGTATTTTGTTGTTAAATAATCATCGAGCCTAACACTGTGAAGGTGTAGATCTTTAGACACAAGGTCTACTGTTGGACTTCTACACCTCCCGCCCCCAAACAATTTTCTTATTTCGTCAAAATGCTGATAAGGTTTAAGCCCGCTAGCGTAGATTTGGTTAGGACTACCCTCAATCGAACATTGTACTTTCGTTATTTTAGGATTAATAAACTTTCACTTCCTCTTTTGAATGGTTCTTCATCTTCACACAGCAATAAAATACCTTTAAGCGATCTTGCTGCGGCACTAAAACTAAAATTCCATACAGCGTCATTCTTGCTTCTGGGATATGTTGTATGATGAATCACTCTTTCGTAATATATTGCTAATTTTGACTGATATTGTTGCTCAATCAGCCTTGCTAAATTAGGGTTGCTAACAACGTCAACTCTAAACGAGATGTCAGAAATGCTGTACTTTGCATCGGTGTCTGATGATCTGATAACACGTTTGTATTCATTAAAAGTTAGTTTCATATGACAATCTGTCTTTTAATGCTCCTTGAAAGTATGGCGCATGCGCTTTTAACAACTCAAAATCTAAGGGAATGGAAAAGCGGTTTCCATACGCAAAATTTACAGCTACATACTTTTTGCCGTCTTTAACACCTGCGGCGCCTATTCTATGTTTTAGTGCTTCTTCATTTTCGATTCCTTGAAACGCAAGATCAGCCCTTTCGTTCCCGGTTAGCCATAGATCAGAATAGGTTAAAAATATGTCTGCATTGTGTAAAGAAAAATATTTCTTGCCCCTCAAAGTTATGGAAATTTTCTTAACGATTGCCCGTCCCAAATTCTGGACAACTGTCCTGTTTGTGTCTGTTGCTGATTCGAGTTCTATTTTGAAAGTAAGTTGCGCAGAGCCTGGCACAATCACTTCATCTGCTCCTAGGTCTGGAAATTTGACAGTAAGAATTTGATCCGCATCAATAGTAGACGGATTATTTGGAACAGTAATATTCCGTTTATTTCCCTTCACGCCAAAGGGCTCTTCATCTCTATGCGGGTCCAAGAATTGAACCATATGCTTGTGACATTTTTTATAAAACAAAATAAAAAGTTAATTATTAAAGAAACATGGAAGGCAAGAAGATGATAGATTATGATGTTCCTGATCCTGGAGACGACATGAGTGAAATGACACAGCATCGCTCAGACTCTCAATGCGCGTGAATTAACAGAAAGTCATGTTAGATCATTGTACCAAAATTTAGGCCTTGAACCTCCCGAAGTTTTAGACCCTAATGATTTTGACCGAGATATGATGGCCATTTGTATTGAAAAACGATCCAGGAAAACCTGTTAAGGTTACGCATGAACGAGACCCATCAAAGTTTAAAGCCCTGAGTACACTTAGACAAAGACTCCCTGTGAGCGTACAAAATCGCCTTGCATTGCTAAACCAAAATTAGATAGGGAGGCTGTTGCTAAACTTGAAAACACACTACAGGGACTCCCAACAGATCCTCAAATGCAAAACATGGAACTTAAAGAATTAAATCATCAGCAGGTGAAATAATAGAAGCAGAAACCAGTTTTTTCCGAAGAAACAGCATTAAAAACAATTAATGATTCCCCATTGCCTATGCGAGAAATAGCGGCTCTTGATCATGCTTTGAGAAGCAATCAGAGGCGAATTAAACAAACAATTTAGCAAAACTAGGTGAACTAGATGAGCATATAAAAAGAGAAAAAGAAAAAACTCGTTGAGGCTGATGACGCCAACTTAGGCATGATATTAAAGAAAGAATAGCCCAAAGACTAAAAGATCTTGAGCAAGAAAGATCAGCAAGACTAGAAGTGTTGTATACTAACCGAGAACAATTGCGAACTCAAGTAAATAGAATAAGAGAAACTATCCAAAGAATTTTATATGAAGACACGACACTAGCAGAACGAATCCAAACACTGTTAGAGAGCAAGGTGTCACATTAGTAAGCGTTATAACGGCCTTAGGATTTGCAATAAGTACACTGGCGATGGCTATTGCAGGCGGCGGTGGTCAAAGCCCAGTGCCTCCACCGCCATCACCTCCATCACTACCTGATAAATCATGGGTAAAAAAACAGCTTGACCATCTTGCGGGTTTATTAAACAAATTAGCCAGTAAAGCCATGGACGCTTTAACCGGGTATATTAGGGGGTGTGTGTTAGCTGGCTTTTGTCTACTGCAAGCAAAGTAGTTGGCTTTATGGCCGAGCACTTATGGCATTAGTTCTCTTAATAGTCGGGTAAAATTTTAGTAAAATAAAGACCGAGTAATCCTAGGCCAGTTAATACAAAAACAAGTGCTGTCTTTTCAGATTCTTGGTCATTATTTTTTTTTACTTCTTCAACGGTCTTCGGGCTTTGGACCACGGGGATTGGATGACTTATTCTTGGGGGTCATCTTGTTTGTTTACTGCTTGCAATATTACTGGCTCAGAATTTATTTCGTTTTTTCCAACCTTCTGTTCATTGCCTGCCACAAGGATTTCATTATTGTAGTTATTATTGTTCCTATCTGGAGCCTGAGGTCAAAAGGCAGCATGTATAAAACCAGTGCCAACAGCAAAGTCTACTTTCGATCTTGCGTATTGTAAAACATTTTGTACCTTTTAATACTTGAAGGTAAATCAACTGTAGAATTAATGGCGTCCTCTAAATTTGCTAAGTATTGTTTTTGTGCATCAAAACCAGTAGAAGGATCAGTTATGCTCGATCTCGTTTGTGCTTGCGAGCCTAGCAAACACCAAACGTAACTACGAACAGATTCGTTTATTCGTTCTATTCCTGCTTTAGTTAGGCCCTTAGAAGTGTCTAAGATAAATGTTGTCCATGCTGTTTTATTCTCTTGCTCTATGGACCCGAGGTGAACAGTTGTGCCTGAAGAGAAAGATGTGTAAGGAGGATCCAGTCATATTTATACTTTCTGTGCACGCCCCAAAAATAAGGGTGCCTAGACCATGATTAAGATCCAACTTTTGTCTAAAGTCTGTCTTGGCCTTAATATTGAATTCGTTACAAATCCTTTCAAAAGCCTCATGTCTATTCTGTTGCTGAATGGATTAAACGGTTTGTCATTTGGTAATGGAGCTTGCAGTTCAGTCAAAATACGTCTGAAGGTGTAATAAAAATGAAATCTGTACACTGACCTCACCAAAGGATCAGGATGATTTAAATGACAGCATACGACACTCCACACCCAGTTGATGCACAAAACACAGCAAAGTTTAACTGGTTCTGGTAACACTGCACGGATGACTAAACCACACTTTCGGGATGCGGTCATTTTTAATAGGAGGGTTAAGATATCTGTTTAATGGAGTACAACCTTTACTTGAAAGGTGCCAGACTGAGTCACAAAAATGTCAAGAGTATCGGTTGTTATATTTTTAAGATTGTAGTGCGGCCCAACAGTAATATTTTGCATTAGTATATTTGAATGCACTCATTTTTATTTCGTTTAAAAAATGTTTGTGACAATAACAACTCAAGACCGTCCTTCTTTTTTAGAACATGCTATTGATAACAATGCGGAGCCAAAATGGTTGCACTTCATGAAATATTTTACAAAGTCGTATGGTTTAATATAAGTGAATCCAAGAATAATAATAAGGTTCTAAAAGTTGACAAAACAGGGCCAAAGTTAGCCAGTTAACAATACTTGATGGTTATTACGGGTTTTGCTCACTAAAAGAAGCAATGAGTAACTCGACATTACCTCAAACTTAACAATGCAAATCTAAAAACAATGTTAACATTCAAGCCTGAAGAAGAAGAAGTAGGGTAACTATTTTGATGAAGAGCTAGCTAAAATGTTAGGCTTTACAACTGCCGATCGGTCCATTCATAGTTTTAGAGTTACGTCAAACAAAACCACTTATGAGGGAGAAAATCCGCTCGACCTTGCATTACATTCATTACTCTAGTTCATTTGACGAGCTAAGCACTGATGAAAACTTATATGATGGGAAAGGGCCCTCAACTGTTTTAAGAGCTCTTCCATCTGGAAAAGCTGCATATTGCGATTATGAAATATACAATTCCCTAATTTACAGTTTAAACGATTAGTTTGTGGGAGGGTCGGATCATTTAATATAAAAATTGCAGACAAAACAGGGAAAGTCGTGAAATGTGATAACCTGCACATTGTTTTGGAAATAAAATAATAAGTTGTACTAAAAAATGTCGCGTGGGCCAGAAGAATCCGGAGTTACATTAGCGCCTGTGAGGTGTATAACTTTAGAATTAAAAGACCTTGCAGACGTTGCGGACTTTGAACAGAATGGTGAGATAGGCGCTTTGTATGGGTTTGAGTACACAAAGATGGTGATTATAAACGCAAAGAGGTTGGCGACAACAAAAAGTTTCCTAACTAGAGCAACTGCGCAATGTAGAAGCAAATAATGCTGGCCAGTATGAATATAAAATAGTTCGAAAACCTGACCAGCAAATGGCACTTAGAACCATATTAGAATGGGACATAAAATTTAAATTCATAAGCCCATTTACATTTTTTAGCCGTCAAAAAAGTTTCAGAAAAGCATTCAACTCTGGCCCTTTACATGTAAGTCTTATGCCAGAGGACAATAGTCGAAAAGAGATTGAAATAAAGCCATATGGAATAAACAGTACATCCTCCACAGAAGAGAATCAGTTTTGAAAGATGCTCTACAAAATTACAGTGCATTCCGCAAATGAAATTAGGAGACACGTTCACAATGATATTTGAAATTTCTGTCTTAAAAGATGAGGAAAGGATGGGGTTGTGGGCGTTAGTGACGTCCTTTTAAAAGGAATTCTAATTAGCTGGCAAAACTTAGACGTTGAAAAACTAAAGTTACTGTCGTCGTTCTTAACAACGTGGGGAGATCAAGGTTATTACAACCAGTGACAAAATCAATATTAGTCTAAATAGAAGCAATCTCAGAGAACTAAATTGATTAATCTTACACATTAGATCTTATAGGATTTTATTATACTGAACACGTTTTGACAGAGAGCATGATAAAAACAATAACTGGATTAAATTAAATTCTGTTATAAAACTATGGAGCAGTTAAACTTTATGATAAAAGAGCCTCATTGTTCACTGATTTGTGGACAGACTGGTTGTGGAAAAACAATATTGTCCTTGACCATTACAAACAGTTTATCGTTATAATTTGATTATATTGTAATTTTCTGTCCAACGCTTGAATGGAACAAAGCATATCATGATAGAAGGTTTTATATGGACCGATGATGACGTATATTTAGTTGATCCTAGCAATAAACTGAGTGAGTGTTTAGAACTCTTTTATAGACTGTTTAAAGAACGCAGACACTATTTATTATAGATGACTGTTCGGCAGAAAGAGACATAATTAAAAAGAGAAACACTTTGTCAAAACTAGCGTTCAGCGAAGACATGCTGGGATAAGTGTGTGGATTTTATGTCAAAAATATAACTCAGTTTTTAAAAGACTTTAGAGAACATTAAAGACTGTAGTTTTATTTCACATGAAAGACAGAAACTCATTTGATGAATGTTCTGCGTGAAAATGATGTTATTGAAAATGATCAGGAAAACACAGGATTAAAAGCAAAACTAAAATCTGAAAAGTTTAGTAAATTAGTATTGAAAACGGATAATCCTACACAGTATGTATGTTTGTAAAAAATCGTTATTTTTTTGGTTATTGAAAAAATGTGTGATGGATTATCATTTTTAATTCATTGTTGAAGTCTTACTTGTCAGAGAACTAATAAATGTTTTATTCTAGCTTTACTGCCCGAAATTTATTGAGGGCAGTAAAAGCTAGAATGAACATTTATTAGTGCTCTCATGGCTTCCTAGGAAATACTAAATAAACTAGGAAATGGGCAATCTCGCAAGGAAATGTTTCCACATAGTAATCAGTAGTAATACACATCTAAAAAAAACCAACAACAACAAAAGAACAAAAAAAATTATCAATTTTAACGGTTCACAGTTCTAGCATATAGAGAACTGAATATTCCGCTTTTGGCTCAGCCGCTCTCAACCGGCCTTGGCCGGTCTCGGCGGGCGAATCCAAAAGCGGCATATTACAGTTCTCTACTAAGCATGACTTCAATAACCAAAAAATAACGACCCTACAAACATACATACTGTGTAGGGTTGTCCGTTTTTAATACTAATTTACAAAACTTTTTAGATTTTAGTTTTGCTTAATCCTATGTTTTTCCTGATCATTTTCAATAACATCATTTTCAGCGCAAACATTCATCAAATGAGTCTCTGTCTTTCATGTGAAATAAAACTACAGTCTTTAACTGTTCTCTAAAGTCTTTTAAAAACCGAGTTATATTTTGACATAAAATCCACACACTTATCCCAGCATGTCTTCCACGAAAGCCAGTTTTGATAAAGTGTTTCTTTTTTTAACTATGTCTCTTTCTGCCGAACAGTCATCTATAATAAATAGTGTCTGGTTCCTTCAAACAGTCTATAAAACTGTTCTCTAAACACTCAACAGTTTATTGCTAGGATCAACTAAATATATGTTATCATCTGTCCATATAAACCTTCTATCATGATATGCTTTGTTCCATTTAAGCGTTGGACAGAAAATCACAATGTGATCAAAATTATAGCGATAAACTGTTTGTAATAAGTCTAGGACAAATATTGTTTTTCCACAACCAGTCTGTCCACAAATCAATGAACAATGAGGGGTTTTTGTCATAAAGTTTAACTGATCCATAGTTTTATAACAGAATTTAATCTAATCCAGTTATTGTTTTTATCATGCTCTCTGTCAAAACTTGTTCAGTAATAATAAAAACCTATAAGATCTAAATGTGTAATATTAATCCAATTCAGTTCTGTAAGATTGTTTCTATTTAGAATAATATTGATTTTGTTGCTTGTTTGATTATGACCTTAATATCCTCACCATTGTGAAAACGACGACAGTAACTTTAAGACTGTCAACGTCTAAGTTTTGCCAGCTAATTAGAATTCCTTTTAAAAGGACGTCACTGACGCCCACAACCCCATCCCTCCCCTCATCTTTTAAGACAGAAATTTCAAATATCATTGTGAACGTGTCTCCTAATTTCATTTGTGGAAAGAACTGTAAATTTTGTAGAAGCGTCCTTTAAAACTGTTTCTTTTCTGTGGAGGATGTACTGTTTTTTCCCATACGGCGTTATTTCAATTTCTTTCCGACTATTGTCGTCCGGCATAAGACTTACATGTAAAGGGCCAGAGTTGAATGCTTTTCTGAAACTTTTTTGACGGCCAAAAAATGTAAATGGGCTTATGAATTCAAATTTTATTTCCCATTCTAAATATGGTTCCAAGTGCCATTGAGGTCAGGTTTTCGAACTATTTTATATTCATACTGACCAACATTATTGCTTCTAGATTGCGCAGCTGTTCTAGTTTAGGAAACTTTTTATTGTCGCCAACCTCTTTGCGTTTATAAATCGCCATCTTAGTGTTCTCAAACCCATACAAAGTGCCTATCTCACCATTCTGTTCAAAGTCTGTAACGTCTCTCAAGGTCTTTAATTCTAAAGTTATACACCTCACAGGCGCTAATGTAACTCCTGGTTCTTCTGGCCCAACGCGACATTTTTAGTACAGTTTATTATTTTATTTCCAAAACAATGTGCAGGTTATCACATTTCACGACTTTCCCCGTTTGTCTTTGATTTTTAATTAAATGATCCGACCCTCCCACAAACTAATCTTTTAAACTGTAAATTAGGGAATTGTATAATTTCATAATCGCAATATGCAGCTTTCCCTGACGGAAGAGCTCTTAAAACAGTTGAGGGCCTTCCATCATATATAGTTTTCATCAGTGCTCGAGCTCATCTAAATGAACATAGAGTAATGAATGTAATGCAAGATCGAGCGGATTTTCCCCCTCATAATAGTTTTTGTCTGGCGCAACTCTAAAACTATGAGTGGGTCGATTGCCAGTTGTAAAGCCTAACATTTAGCTAGCTCTCTATCAAAATAGTAACCTATTTCTTCTTTTTCAGGTTTGAATGATAACATTGTTTTCCAGATTCGCATTGTTAAGTTTGAGAGTAATGTCAAAGTTACTCATTGCTTCTTTTAGTGAGCAAAACCCGTAATAACCATCAGGTATTGTTAACTGGCTAATTTTGGTCCCTGATTTGTTAACTTTTTGAATCTTATTATTCTTCTTTGATTCACTTATATTAAACCATACGACTTTGTAAAAAATTTCATGAAGTGCAACCATTCTGGTTCCGCAATTGTTATCAAAGCATGTTCTAAAAACGAAGGGCTGTCTTGAGTTGTTATTGTTACAAACATTTTTTAAAACAAATTAAAAATGAGTGCATTCAAATATACTGATGCAAAATATTCTGCTGGGCCGCACTACAATCTTAAAAATATAGCAACCGATACTCTTGACATTTTCTGTTGACTCAGTCTGACGCCTTTCAAGTAAAGGTGAGTACTCCATTGGCCAAATATCTTAACCCTCCTATTAAAAAAGACTACATCCCGAAAGTGTGGTTTAGTCATCCGATGCAGTTTTATCATGAACCAGTTAAACTTTGCTGTGTTTTGCGCATCAACTGGGTGTGGAGTGTCGTATGCTGATCACTTAAATCATCCTGATCCTTTGGTGAGGTCAGTGTATAGATTTCATTTTTATTACACCTTCAGACGTATTTTGACTGAACTGCAAGCACCATGCCAAATGACAAACCGTTTAATCCATTCACAACCGAATAGACATGAAGGCTTTTGAAAGGATCTGTAACGAATTATAATATTAATGTTAAGACAGACTTTAGACAAAAGTTGGATCTTAATCATGGCTTAGGCACCCCTTATTTTGGGGCGTGCACAGAAAGTATAACTATGACTGGAATCCTCCTTACACATCTTTCTCTTCAGGTACAGGTGTTCACCTCGGGTCCATAGAGCAAGAGCATAAAACAGCATGGACAACATTTATCTTAGACACTTCTAAGGGCCTAACTAGAGCGGGAATAGAACGAATAAACGACTCTATTCGTACTTATGTTTGGTGTTTGCTAGGTTCGCAAGCAGAAGCGAGATCAAACATAACTGATCCTTCTACTGGTTTTGACGCACAAAAACAATACTTAGCAAATTTAGAGGACGCCATTAATTCTACAGTTCATTTACCTTCAAGTATTAAAAGGTACCAAAATGTTTTACAATACGCAAGATCAAAAGTAGACTTTGCTGTTGGCACTGGTTTATACATGCTACCTTCTGACCTCAGACTCCAGATAGGAACAATAATAAACTACAACAATGAAATCCTTGTGGCAGCAATGAACAGAACGTCGGAAAAAAACGAAATAAATTCTGAGCCAGTAATATTGCAAGCAGTAAACAAACAAGTCGACCCCCAAGAATAAGTCATCCAACCCCCAAGACCCAAAGCCCGAAAGTCGTTGAAGACCACGAAGTCCACGAAGCCAAAAAAAATAATGACCATGAATATGAAAAGACAGCGCTTGTTTTTGGATTAACTGGCCTAGGATTACTCCTTCTTTATTTTACTAAAGAGTAACCCAACTATTAAGAGAACTAATGTCCATAGGTGCTCGGCCATAAAGCCAACTACTTTGCTTGCAGTAGACAAAAGCCAGCTAACGACACCTCCTAATATACCCGGTAAAGAGTCTATAGCTTTACTGGCTAATTTTTTTAATAAACCCGCAAGATGATCAAGCTGTTTTTTACCCATGATTTATCAGTAGGCGATGGTGGCGATGGCGGTGGAGCACTGGACTTTGACCACCGCCGCCTGTAATGGCCATTACCAGTGTACTTATTGCAAATCCTAAGGCTTTATAACGCTTGCTAATGTGACTCCCTGCTCTCTAAACAGTGTTCGTATTCGTTCTGCTAGCGTTGTGTCTTCATATAAAATTCTTTGGATAGTTTCTCTTATTCTGCTCACTTGAGTTCGTAATTGTTCTCGGTTAGTAGACAACACTTCTAGTCTTGCTGATCTCTCTTGTTCAGATCTTTTAGTCTTTGGGTTATTCTTTCTTTAACACCAGGCCCTAAGTTGGCGTCATCAGCCTCAACGAGTTTTTCTTTTTCTCTTTTTATATGCTCATCTATTTCACCCAGTTTGCTAAATTGTTTGTTTAATTCGCCTCTGATGCTTCTCAAAGCATGATCAAGGGCCGTTAGTTCTCGCATGGGTAGCGGTGAGTCGTGTATAGTCTTTAATGCTGTTTCTTCTGAAAAACTGGTTTCTGCTTCTATTACATTTATTAATTCACCTGCTGATTGATTTAATTCTTTAAGTTCCATGTTTTGTATTTGGTTAGCTGTTGGGAGTTCTTGTAGTGTGTTTTGAAGTTAGAAACTGCCTCTCCATCTAATTTTGGTATAGAAATGCCAAGGCGATTTCGATCTTCCACCCTAAGTCTTTGTCTAATTGTATTCATGCCTACAAACTTTGATGGGTTCTCGTTTATTTGTAAGCTGAACAAGTTGTTCTCGTCGGGGCCGCTTTTCACAGACAAATGGCCACCTTTTGCTTCAAAATCAGGGTCTATAAATTGGGGAGGTTCTAGGCCTAAACTTTGGTAAAATGATCTAGCCGTACTTTCGTTAATTCACGCCGCATTGAGGGCCCTGAGCGATGCTGTATCAAAGGAGCCGTTTCACTCATGTCGTCTCCAGGATCAAAAACATCATAATCTTCATCTTCAATTCCTGCCATGTTTTAAATAGTTAACTTTTTATTTTGTTTTATAAAAAATGTCACAACATATGGCTCGATTCTTGACCCGCATAGAAGACTGAAAGAGCCCTTTGGCGTGAAGGGAAATAAGCGGAATATTACTGTTCCAAATAATCCATCTACTATTGATGCGGATCAAATTCTTACTGTTAAATTTCCAGACCTAGGAGCGGATGAAGTGATTGTGCCAGGCTCTGCACGTCTTACTTTCAAAATAGAACTCGCTTCAACAACAGACCCAAACAGGATGGTTGTACAGAATCTGGGCGGGCAATCGTTAAGAAAATTTCTATAAAACTTGAGGGGCAAGAAATATTTTCTTTACACAATGCAGACATATTTTTAACACTATTCTGATCTATGGCTAGCCGCGAATGAAAGGGCTGATCTTGCGTTTCAAGGAATCGAAAATGAAGAAGCACTAAAACATAGAATAGGCGCCGCAAACGCTAAAGACGGCAAAAGTTTGTAGCCGTAGTTATGCGTATGGAAATCGCTTTTTCATACCCCTAGATTTTGAGTTGTTAAAAGCGCATGCCCCATACTTTCAAGGAGCATTAAAAGACAGATTGTCATATGAACTAACTTTTTAATGAATACAAACGTGTTATCATATCATCAGACACCGAAGCAAAGTACAGCATTTCTGACATCTCGTTAGAGTTTGACGTTGGTAGCAACCCTAATTTAGCAAGGCTGCTTGAGCAACAATATCAGTCAAAATTAGCAATATATTACGAAAGAGTGATTCATCATTCTAAATATCCTAAAAGCAGGGCAGACACTATATGGAATTTCAGTTTTAGTGCCACAGCAAGATCGCTTAAAGGTATTTTATTGCTGTGTGAAGATGAAGGACCATTCGAAAGACAAACTGAAAATTTTATTAATCCTAAAATAACAAAAGTGCAATGTACAATTGAGGGTAGTCCTAACCAAATCTACGCTAGCGGGCTTAAACCTTATCAGCATTTTGATGAAATAAGAAAACTGTTTGGAGGCGGGAGGTGAGAAATCCGACAGTTGACCTTGTGTCTAAAGATCTGCATCTTCACAGTGTTTAGACTTGATCATTATTTAACAACGAAATACGGTTTATGGATTGACCTAAGGTCAACGGAGATACCAAGTTACATGGAAGCGGGAGAACTGTTAGAGACATAATAAACATTCAAATTGATAAAGAAGAAGAAGCCGATAAACCACTTTATGTGTATTTGTTTTTAATATATGATGCGCAGCTGAATATTCAAGATAACAGATTAGAAAATATACATTACTAAATTATTTTTTTCATTTTTAAAAAAACATGTCTGTTCAGCATTATCCAAAGTACCTACAGCGCCAGAGTTGCCAGGAGAAGAGATAGCCCCCGGCATAAAACCTTTAGATTAACCAACATTACACAAATGCAACAAGTACTAAGCAAGACCTTTCAAAATACAGCAAAACCAAACGAAGGTATTCTGCTGTCTTTAATGCTGTTACCTATGTAATACTGAGCATCGACTATAAGTGCTCTATCAGCAGGAACGAGTGTTGGCCTCTTAGCAACGGGCGTAGGTGCACCGGCAGCTTTACCTCTAGGCGGTTTGTCTTTAGCTCTCGCCTGTGTTCATTAGCTGTAGGTGCTGCTAGCAAAAAAATAAAAACTAAACTCCCAAAGCCACAGCCATAGTTCAACTAATAACAGCTAAACTTAGTTCCTTTAAGCTGATAATAAATAAAGCGCTAGCTGACTCAAACATCACGGATGAAGAATTTAATCGTTTACAGGCCGATTTTGTTGACTACAAAAGACAAAAGTTTGATCTTCAAAGAAAGGCGAGGACAAGTTTTTCTCAACAGCCAGACACCCCGAGCAGATAAAAAGGAATGCTTAAAAAAGTAAACGAAACATAAACTCTGTTCTAAACAGCTCACATTAACAACGCCAAAGGGTGTTTATACTTTAGTTTATGAGTCCAAGCACAAAAAGACCGTTGATATTGATTAATTATTTTTTTTTAATTTAAATAAATATTTTGAGTTAGAAAAGAAACTCAGCATGGATAAATTATATGAAGGTCCAGACGAATTTTTGAAGCAGGCAAGAAAATTTATCAAGAGCACTAAATGATATTAGTCTAGAAGTCATTGATCCAACAAACGTACAGGCAAGTGTTGTTCATGCGATTTCTCAAGTTCCAGGTAAACTAACAATAGACCCGCCAGTTAAAGTAATGTTAGCTGTTTTAATCGACTATATAACAATAAATGAAGAAAATCTAGAAGTCTGGGTCTCAACTAAACAACAGACTATTCTTTCTCATAATGACTTAACACCTGGTTGGGCAGACCAAATGCTTACGCAGTTTGATGTGGCCGCTGAAGAAGCCAAAATGAAGGCTCCGTTGGTCAGAGGGCGAAGTCTTAGAGATTAGATTAAAACAGTCTAAGTATGCGCCGATTGTTGGCAAGTCTTACATTCCACTGCCTCCAGCATTAGTCGCAAAAAAAGCAGTTCTAAACATAAAGAATTATTCAGACAACAAATGTTTTATGTGGGTGTTCTCGCAAGGCTGCATTATATCCGCAAAAACGCAGAGAGAGTGTCTAACTATCACCCTTACATCAATGATCTTAACTTTAGTGGGGTGTCCTTTCCTTTAGCGTGGATCCATTGATCATTTTGAAGAACAAAACAAACCAATAACTGTTAATGTATACACATGGGATGAGGAAACAAATCTACTACCCATTAAAGTGTCCAAGAACAGCCCAACAATTGGCGAACCAGACAAAAATCATGTTGACTTACTGCTGATGTTTTCACCAGCGGGGGTACCGCATTACACATTGATACGAACAATGAGTAATTATTGCGGCATACTCAAAGCATTACCATAAACAAGAATTCTGCAGAAAATGTTTAACAGATATCCATCTGCTCAAGCCGCAAGCGAACATAAGAAACATTGTATCGACCCAGTTGACTGTAATACAGAACTAATTAACGCCCCCAGAAGGCAGTAAAGTTAGTTTTAAGAACTGGAAAACGACTGCAAAATTCTCCATACGTAGTTTACGCAGACTTCGAATCACTCATTGTTCCTTATGAAGGGCCAGCGCCACAAAAACTTCGAAAAAACAGTCTAATGAGTAATCACCAGATTTGTTCATTTGCCTTCGTTATTGTCAGGTCGGATGGCGTTCATTCAAAGCCAGAATTATACAGAGACCAAATGCTGCAGAATACTTCTTAAAACGCATGCAGCAAGTGCGTAATGATTGTTCTAATAATCTGAATTTATCTGAAATCATAATGACGCCTGAAGACCAAGAACAGTATGACTCAGCCACACATTGTTGGATTGTGGTTTAGAACTCAGTGAAGAAGCAACAAATCCAAAAGTAAGAGACCATGATCACATTAGCGGAAAGTTCAGAGGAGCAGCACACAGTAAATGCAATCTTCAACTAAAGTTTGAACCAAAGACATGGAAGCTGCCTGTATTCTTTTCATAACTTGCGAGGTTACGACTCTCACTTATAAATGAAAGCAGTAGACGACGCCTTCAGGGTGTCATGCATTGCACAATCATCAGAAAGTACATGTGCTTAATCTGAATAACATGTCTTTTATGACTCTATGGCAACACATGATGGGTTCATTAGAGTCACTGCTATGTCCTTAAAGTCCTGCCCAATAACGGAAGAATATTTGACCCTACTCTCGTTAGAAAGGGTGTTTTACCCTTATGAATACATGAACAGTTGGGAAAGGTTTGACGAAGATACACTTCCACCTAAAGGCGCGTTCTTTTCTAGTCTTAGAGGAAAGGACATCAGTGATTCTGATTACCAGCATGCTCAAGATGCGTGGCAGAAGTTAGAGTGTAAAACAATGGGAGACTATCATGACTCCTACTTAATGGCCGATGTATGTTTGTTGGCGGACGTCTTTGAAAATTATAGAAAGACCTGCATGAAACATTACAGCTTGGATCCTGCGCATTATATTTCTGCGCCCGGGATGAGTTGGGACGCTTTCTTAAAGTTTACTGGAGTACAGATTGATTTGTTGTCAGATTTACCAATGCTTCAGATGATTGAAAACGGATTGCGTGGAGGAATTAGTATGGCGTCGCACCATTACTGTAAAGCAAACAACAAATACTTGGACGACTATGATCCGAGTAAAAGGTCTAACTATCTCATGTATTTAGATGCAAACAATCTGTATGGTTGGGCTATGGCGCAATCGCTTCCATTACGCAACTTTAAAATGTACACTGGTGGTATTAAAAACATTCAAGAATTTGTAGAACATCTGCATACTCTTACAGCTGATCGTAAAAGAGGTCTTATTCTAGAAGTTGACTTAGAATATCCTCATGAACTCCATGACCTGCATAATGACCATCCATTAGCAGCAGAAAGTCTAAAGACGAATCCAAGAGAGCCGCCTAAACTTGTGCCTAATCTTCGCGGCAAAAAAAATTATGTCTGTCATTACAGACTTCTACAATTTTATTTAAGACACGGTTTGAAGTTGACAGCTGTTCATCGTATAATTGCTTTTGATCAAGAACAGTTCATGAAACCATACATCATGAAGAACACTGATCTCAGAACTAAATCCACAGATGCTTCAGAAAAAGACTTTTTCAAGCTGATGAACAACAGCTGTTTTGGAAAGACTATGGAGAATCCGCACAAGCGCAAAGATGTCAGATTAGTCACCAGAGAAAACGAAGCAATTAAGCTGACTTCAAAACCTAATTATCAGGACTTCAGAAGATTTCATGATCAGCTTTTTGGCATAATGATGAAAAAAAAAGAAAGTCAAATTGGACAAACCTGTATTTATTGGGTTTACCGTTTTAGAATTATCAAAGCTTTTAATGTTAGAATTTCTTTATGACTACTTTAAGCCCGTGTATCCAGAGTCCAGAGTACTTTACACAGATACAGATAGTTTTGTTATAGATATCCCTACTGAAGACATCTATAAAGACATGGAATTAGAAGTAGCTAAAGGAGCGAGTGGATGGTACGACACATCTGATTACCCTAAAGATTCGCCTTTGCATTCAATTACTAACAAGAAGGTTTTAGGAAAGATGAAGGATGAATTATCTGGAAAGGTGATTAAGGAGTTTGTTGGTTTAAGGTCGAAAATGTACAGTATTTCGAGCCAGGAGAAAACCATCAAGAAAGCAAAAGGAATATCTCGCAGTGTTGTGCAGTCAAACATATCGCATGACAACTACAAAGAAGCATTGTTTGACATAAGACTTTTCATCATGACAACGTAAAACTGCGATCTAATCTACATGAGATCAACACAACGGTTGTAACAAAGAAGTCATTAGATAGAACAAACACTAAACGAGTATTTGTTAATCCAGAGTTTTCATATGCAATCGGGCACTGGAGGACAGCATAATTGTATACATTCTTCGGGTTTTATATTTTTCATCAACTTTTATTATAAGATCAATCATAGCTTCATCCAATTCATTTAAATCTTTTCTCATGTTTGCTTGATGCGTTCGAATTTTTTTTATTATTTCAAGATATTCTTTTTCCCAATTTGGGGGTTTGAATTGTAGGTGATCTGGATGATTTAGCATGCATTGATTAATCCTCGAAAATGTTCCCCTAATAGCATTACACGCATCAAATGATTCCCGTATCATTTTCAAGGTCTCTTCCTTTACCATTCTTGTTTCGTTCTGCACTTCCTTCTGAGCTTCCATTTTAAACTCAAATATATTTACGTAAATTAATTAAAGCGGAACTGTGTCTGGTGGGATTATCTGCAGTTCTTCCTTCACAAAGATCTTTGAGGAGCTGGTTGTTTTGTTGTGTCAGTTTCTCGTAAATAATACACGGGCGGATTCATTTTTACAATTCTTTTTATTTCATATGGGTCAACACTCCAAACTGGATCGGTTGCCCTGATGCGAGTGTCCCCTTCTGCTTCCCCCGGTAAATAAAGGTACCTTACTTTTAAACCAAATGGTAATAGTTTGCTGGATGAAGACTCTCCTTCAGCAACATTTATTGTTTTTCTTTTGATTGCTTGTACTGGTTTTAGCCCTTTAAATTCTTCATTATTCATTGCGCGCAAAACTGAGGGCAGTCTTCTAACCCATTCTGTGTTACGAGAATTGTCAATAAGCTCTCTGTGATACTGGTAGGAAAAAAGTCTTTCAGATAACTGTTTGTTAAAGTTTTCAACTAAAGCCTATGATCTGTGAACTCCTGGGATGCCTCTTTTAATGGTAACTCTAGGTTTTAACAGTAATTGATTCACTTGGCCTTTAAATTCTTTCCCATCATCGACTTGAATCATGCGAGGATAAGTTAGCGGGCCTCGTTGGTATATCAGTTGTATAGCGACAGCAACAGCAGAAGCACTCTTTTGTGTTAATGGTTCAGCATCTTTATATCTTGAAGCTATGTCAATGACTGTGAGTGCGTACTTAAATCTTTTTCGTCTAATCGTATCATGGGGTAAATATAGAAGGTCCATTTGATGGGTGTCGTTCGGTATTGTATTGACAAAGTGTGGTCTCTGTATTCGTCTAGGCGCAGGTAAATAAATTTGCCAAATCGCTTGTTTAGATAACCATTCCTTCGCTGTTTGTTCACTGACTCCTGCTGCTTTGCTTAGCTTTTTTTATTGCCGTGATTCCCTTCCAATATCCTTTTGGCGAATAATAGATTTTGTTCATTTTTATTCAGCCAATATTAATGCGCAACAAAATACACGACAGTCATACCAACGACTATAAACACGATTTCTTGCATCTTTTGTTTTTCTGACGGTTGATAAAAGTCACTGAATTTTGGTGGGGGCAATGTTTCGATTGGTTTGCCTGTTACAAGATAATATTCTTTTATTGCTTGATCAACATCTTTAAATGTGTAAGGTGCATGCCCCTGTTTTTCAGTGTGTTATTAATAAAATCTAACTGCTCAATTCTCTGCTTTTCATAGTGATCTTGTGCTGCAGCTAGTTGCTCCATAGCTTTGTTATGTCTTTTTCTCTCGCCGTCATCCCGCAGTTTACTAAACGCGTAATTACTTCCGCTAAAAGCAAGCGCATTCACCACAGCGCCACCTATCATCATTACGAGTGAAGCCATTTTTTATAAATGTATTTTTTTTTTACATATTTATACTGTCTGGAATTATTCCTTGCTTGACTAGAAAATCTTTCGTGGCAAACGAAGCTGCAATGATAGCAATTAGCTTTGCCGAATCCTCAAAGCCTAGTTTGCCAAGATCTGCTGGTTTAATTCTTAACAAGCTTTTACCAAGCATTGTGTATCCTATACTTAGGCCTCCAATAACAGCAGAATGGTATGCAAGGTTGGCAACAGTTTTTTCGGCGCTCATTTTTAAAAATAAAATAATTATAATTAATAAAAACATGAACACCGATGATCTATTAAACCTTCCTGAACTTATGATTACAAATGACCAGGTTGATGAGCAAGCTATTATGCCAAAAAAAGAAAGACTGTATTCTTTGGCAGCATGTGGAAAAACAAAACAGTTCCTTGGAACTGAATTCAGCATTGAACAGATTCAACGGATGTCGCCACAAGACATTATAAAGTATCACAACAGGTATGAAGCGCAGCTGGGGTCGAGAATGGTAAAAAGTGTAGGGCAAACGGTTCTTAGTTTGTACACTAAACTAGTCAGTAGATTTGCTCCCGTTGATTCTGAACAAGATCTTACGTATGATTTAACGCAAGATCCAGTTTTAACAAAGTCATTAGAGTCTCTAAGCTGTGATTTATATTACAGATTTGGAACATTGTTATCACCATTAATCATGGGATTAATTACTTTTAATCATATAGATTTTATTTCCCTTCAAATGACCGAGCCAGAAAATCAGCAGAATCAGAAAACATTGAATCCAGTAAAGAAAGTGACCAGCGGAAGCATCCTCATCCTGGACGCATTGCGGCAGGAAAAAAATTAGCTGAGTGGAACAAACAAAAAAATTACAATTACAGAATATAACTCATCATGAAAACATAACACCGCAACGCCAACAGTTGATTCAATGCCAGCTATAAAAACTCCATATGATTCAAGACCTACAGCGCCAAAGTCTTCATGGAATATTGAACTTAAAACTGTTGCCATTTTTGGCGCCCTTGCTGCTGTTGGGGGCGGTTATTACGGTTATAAAGTATATAAACAAAGACACCAAGAACCAAAGTCCAAACAATCTCAACCACTAAATACAAAAGACGAACACAACAGCACGCCAGGAACGCCAACAACAAAAGATCATTTTGATCCATTTCAGATGCAATAATATTTTAAAAATTTTTGATAAAAATAGATCATGGCGTATTATAAAATGATAAAGTCAATAAATAAAGACATGGAGTCTATAAAAGACATTTCCATAGACCTGAATTGTAATCAATGCGGTTGCTTAGGATGTAAGAACTTCATTAAGATTTATGCTGACCGATCTTGCGCAGAGAACGCTGAGCAAGACATCCTCAACGATGACGCGTTTTTTGAGGCGTGTGTGTACTATATTAGACATCTACTATTTAAGATAAAAACATAGATTGTATTTTTTTTTTGATAATTATAAGATAACTTGAATAAGAACTTGGTTGTACTTAGAGGATGACTTAGTTATGATCTTAGGTTGACTTGAGCACGAACTTAATTAAGAACTTAATCAAGAACTTATTAAGAACTTGAAGTAACTTAATTAAAAACTTAATTAAGAACTTTAGGACAACTTAAGTAAGAACTTAGAAGTGACTTAAGTGTGTGCATGCGTGGGTGGGGGTGGGTAGGGTGGGGTGGGGGACTTGGGGGTAGGAGTTTGTGGTGTACACAGAGCTTTATTATTTGTCATGTGTAACACCACTTGGTGCAAGACGGTGCTTGCGTTTTTGTGATGCATTGGCTCTTTTGTTGCAAGTTCAAAGCAGCCACCAAGTGCATTTAACAAAAGCCTGATTGAATAAAACAAGACAATTGTATAAAGTACACCTGGCGGCCGTCTGAATAGACAGCCTTTATATGTGAAGTGAAGCGTAGACAGCAAAGCGACGAAGCAGCAAAAAAAGTCTGATCTCCTCACTGCTGATAACCTTTGGCCCGCTCTAGGTGGAGCGCTGGATCTCTCAAACGGCTTGCCACTGTGACCTTTGACCGCTCTAGGTGGAGCGCTGGGAAAACGCCTTGCCACTGTGACCTTTGACCGCTCTAGAGTGGAGCGCTAGTTCTCTCTCACTGCTGCGGACTTTGAGAGGAGTGTGTTTGGAGTTGCATTGGTTCTTGTACGGGAGTAGTCCAATAATTTCTAATCTCCTCACTGCTTGAAAACATTAAATTCAAATCCTTCCTCATAGAGTAGACTTCTATGAAAGAAAGACCGACTGTAGAAAACCTTTTAGCATATGGATTCAACAAACGAGCAATCTCTCTTAGTTTGCGAGAATATGAAGGGGATATCCTACATTGCTCTTCAACCACTCATCCCATTTTTGAGTATGCGCTCCACTGTCTTTTTCTTGTGAAAAGGCCTTGAAGGTCTGTTCTAAAAGCCAACCATATTGCAAGTTAAAACACATTGTTGTAGCTTCCTGCCTTTGAAGCTGTCTATACCCCCCTTCAGTTTATCAATAGCAACAGCAATAGACGTTATTTCCTCTGCCCCAAAAACGAAAACTTCTTTCCTAACTGTCATTCCTACATCAACCTCTTTTGTTTTCAAGTATTGGTGGAGTTCTTCTGGTGTCATCTTTTGTTTTTTTGCTTGCTCTCCATACAAATCAGATAGCTTTCTTTTTGGAGGTCTAGGGAAGGCAGGTAGTTTCTTACTTGATGATGGGCCTGCCGTTCTCAACTCATCCAAAGCACTAACAAATTGTGCATGGTACTCAATATGCTCGTCAAGTATTGTCAGCTTAGAAATCTCCCACTGTCTTTGTTCTGCCATGATCAAAATGTTATATAAACAAAACCAACCAGCACAAAACTCGGTAAATATCTTCTCACTGCAGCACACCCGTCTTCACTGCTCGACACCACCAAGTAAAATGACAAGACATCTACGGCTGGTTGCCAACGTCAACAACAGTGTTGGGGCGGATGTGACATCTTTTAACTATCACATGATTAAATCTTGACTTATGATAGGAGAATGTAAGAAACATGTCTATATCTGTTTTACCTCAGGCGGGAATGACTGAGCAAAATCCTTTCAGCCACTTATAGAAATCTCGCTATTCAGAACTGCAGGCAATAGAAATCGATCGCTATTCATAACTGCTGACTGGCTTTACAAATCCAACGGTGCACGAGTGGAGACCGCTAGCTTTGCTCTGAATGCTTCTATTGAAATCTCTGGGGAGTGCCGCGCTTCACTGCATGCCTTTAAAAAACAACCTGCATAAGCCAATCTCTCTCACCTGCAGTGTGTGTGTGGATTTTATGTCAAAAATATAACTCAGTTTTAAAAGACTTTAGAGAACAATTAAAGACTGTAGTTCTATTTCACATGAAAGACAGAGACTCATTTGATGAATGTTTGCGTGAAAATGATGTTATTGAAAATGATCAAGAAAAACACAGGATTAAGCAAAAACTAAAATCTAAAAGTTTAATAAATTAGTATTGAAAACGGATAACCCTACACAGTATGTATGTTTGTAGGGTCGTTATTTTTTGGTTATTGAAGTCATGCTTAGTAGAGAACTGTAATATGCCGCTTTTGGATTCGCCCGCCCGAGACCGGCCAAGGCCGGTTGAGAGCGGGTGAGCCAAAGCGGCATATTACAGTTCTCTCATATTCATACCAGAGAATCGGCTCGCAGCCACAATCCTTCACGTTCTTACCCCTCTTTGCACGGTCAATTATAATCATATATCAACACAACATGATTTGTTCGCAAAAATTTCCATCCAGCACCCCACTCTCATGTCATCTCTTGTCAGATAACCCAGTGGTTGATCTTTGTTATGCCAACACAACCATACTTCATACAATATTACATGCTGCACATCCTCCGTTTTTATCCTGTCAACTGCTGCTAACCGACTTAAACTTTATCTTACCCTTCTTTCCGACTACTAAAATTCATAATGGGACTGTCTCCCTACAACCTAAGATATCTTTCTCCAACCCTATTCTGTCACAAACACATACATCCCTGCATGTGTATCGACTGTCATTTGCTTTACAAAACTTCTAACCATATGGACTCACTGTCCTGTACCAAATACGTACGTCACAGATACAGTCCGCACGCACACGACACCCGCGTCGAGAACCATGACTCGTAACGAAAGTTAGAAGACACCAATATAAGTTGAATAGTCCCGACCGTACTCCAGTATAAACCACTCGACCACCAATTAGCCTTGGCCCTACTGCACAGTTAACCGATTCCATTGCTGCGCAGGTCAACTCCGAAATCGTTAATCAATTTCAACGAACCACTACTATTTACAACTGAAATTGAGCACAATCCCTTTACGATTCACGCAGACACATCTGCACCTGACTCACACTATGATCCTCAACAAAATGCAACCTCATATTACCTTCTTATTGAACCCCCTGAAATTAACATGAACTAATCACAACCAATATCTACATCACCGTCCATCAACGGTTATTATATCGAACCCACATTGTCTAGCCAAACTGTCACCTGACAATCGAACTCAGGAACCACTATGTACACTACTTACAGAATATACAGAAAATAGGTAACAACACAAATCGGCTGACAAGTTTCAATCACAGAACCAAGACGACATCATACCAAACAACCAGTAATATGCAACAAACATAATACAACTAAACATAACATGAGACAACTACAGTACAACTCGCCATAATACAAGACAACATGACGAACCACAACACCACGAACATAACAAATCACTAACCTGGACAGACAGACGATCAACCACACCAGTTCTACCACTGGCTACAAGTGGCTGCCAACGAAGACGATACAGAACCCGGCACAGGCCAAGGGCACACCAGACCCGACGAGAACCTGGCCCTAACTATGACTCGAAGTCACTCAGCTCGACTAACGGCGCTCCCGCCGCAACTACAAGGCACGTCCACTCCGACGAACACCAGGGACCGAAGTGAAGCTGCCCCAACGCATTCCGCCCTGGTCGGAATCAAGCGAACTCTACTCACAACACAAAACAGCGATTGGTCAGAGCAGCGTATCCCTCCGCAAAGCTGACACGCCCGACCAACGGACTAGTTGTCGCTCGTGCAACAACACGACAATTTACCACAACAACTCAGACTTGACAACACCAACAACAGCCGATATCCTGCCCCGCTTTCTCTGGTGTAGACCCGAAGTAACAAAAGGGTAACAATCGGGAACGAAACCAACCTCCCGCTTCCATCCCCTCAACAAGTGAAGATTGGAATTCAAGAATATTGTATGTCTTATTTCCCCAGCCCCCTACCTAGCCTAACCTTCCACCTTAACCAAAACCCCAATCTTACACACGCACGCTCGCACACACACATATACACATATGCACACGCACACGCTATTTCTGAACTACAAAAAACTGTATTATCTTGCTTGTTGAGTTTCTTGAACCATTGTATGGCTTCGTATGTGTTTTTCCAGAGGTTGAGTTCAGTGTTCTCTCTTATGTTTTTATGGCTTTTTCTAAGATTTTTTTGCTGATTTTTCCTTATTCAGATTTGGATGGGTTTATCAATCTGCATGTTGGGTTATTCAGGAAGTTGGGTTTGTGGTCTTTAAGTGTTATAAAAGCTTCTCTTGCTGCTGTTGTCTCCACTCTATCGCTTAAGTCCATTTGGTGCACAAGCTCCTTTTCTTTTTTTCTAATGTACTCGTATGTAGTTTTATCAGTTTTTTTTGTAATTGTTTTGGATGTTTTTGTCGAGAAGCTGTGAGTACTCTTTAGTTTCCATTTTGCTGGTTTTGTCTGCTTTCACAAATATTTTTTTTGTCATTTTGGATTTGTTTGATTTCGTTTTTTAACGATGTTTGGAAATCATTGTTTGATTTTTTTAATTCTATATTGGCTATCATCCTTCAAAACATGGCGAGCTCCACCAGCCATTGAAGAAATGAAGACATTTGAGGATAATAATGAAAAGGATGATAGCCAATATAGAATTCAAAAAATCAAGCAATGATTTCCAAACATCGTTAAAAAACGAAATCAAACAAATCCAAAATGACAAATAAATATTTGTGAAAGCAGACAAAACCAGCAACTTCTACAAAATGGAAACTATTTGGTTTTGGAAGATTTTACACAGTTCTTTTTTCTTATTTTCAATGTTTCTAGGGTTGTCGTTCAGCGCAGCGAGGCCGTCATCCCTGTACAGTCCGACTGTTTTCCAAGTTTTTTTTTAATGTTAGATAGTATGAATAGTCCGACAAGTTCGCAAGTTTCGGCACCATCATACGATCCCATTGTGACATCAGAAGTTGAATTCTTGTTTGCGCTCTTGGTCCAGATTTCATTTTTGCTGTGTAGTAGAGTTTTCTTTGTATGGAAAATGATTTCCATTTCTGACCATGATATTTCAGTGTATTTGTTGGCAAATTTTATAGCTTTGGTGAGCAGATCTTCATCTATAGATGTGTAGAAGTCTACTGTGTGTCTCTCCTCTCTCTCTCCTCTCTCTCTCTCTCTCCTCTCTCCTCTCTCTCTCTCTCTCTCATTTAAAGATCTGTTTCAAGCTGAAAACTATCTCACAATTTCTTCTAAGCGTTTTAGAGATGTGTTCGCTCGGTTTCGAACGAAAAGCCTGGGTTTAAAGCAAGACAAAAGATGGTTCATGCACGTGGGAAGTGATTTGATGTGTCCATCCTGCTCAAAAGAAATTGAAGACGAGGAACACATCGTTTTTAGATGCCCAGAGTATAATAAATTTAGAAATGGTTGTTCTGCCTTTAAGTTCTTTTGCGATCAAACTCAAAACCTCTTTAGTATCTTATCCTCTGAAAATGTAGACATCATAAACACATTTGCTAAGTTTGAAGCAGAAGCTTTTCGATTTAGAGAGGAAAAAAATAATATGTAGGCTGTGTTTGTAGATCATGATTATCCAATACGTTATTTATTGTGATGAGAATATTGTTGATGAATGGTCTTTTTCTTAATTTTCTAGTTGTTAGTGCTGCTCAACTGTTTTCTGTGTGTACGCTTGTTTTTTGACTCGCATTTCTATTATAAACAAGTAGGGTAATTTTGGTTCCTATAAGAAAACCTAAAACAGAGTAACTTTTATTCAAGACTGGCACAGCCTTTTAAACTTGAATAAAGTCAGGTACATACAAAGACGAGCAATCCAATAGTGGGGGAAAAACAAACACAGGCCAACAACTTCTCTGTCATCATAGTAATGACTTGGCAAATATTTGGACTTGAGGGGGGCGGGGGGGGGGGGGGGGGGGCATGAAATTAAGAAAATAAATTATAGCTATGAAAGGGAGCCAAAATTACCTTACTTGTTTATTGTTTACTGTTCCCTGCCTCATTCATTATTAATTTCGTTTCAATTAAATCGAGGTTATTTGTATTTGTTTCTGTCGGTCTTTGTGTTTGTCTTTTGATCTCCCTTGCATCCTTGGGTGGATCCCTCAAGCGTACGCTCAAAGATTGTCCCCTACATTTTATACTGTTTGCATAATGTCTTTACTTTTTCAGCAATTTTTTCCTCCCCACTTTTTCGTTTCGTTTCATTTGCTACCCTTCGCTGACTGCTTTGGGGGTGCTGTTGGGTTCTCCTTTGCACCCTTGGTGGTGAGAACACCACGGTATTATGGACTGTGGTGTGTCTCTATTTGACGCCAGGAGCACAAACACAACCAGCCGTGTCTCCCTGATGAGTTCTGATCCAGCGGACGAAAGGCCTAGGAGCAGGCAATACAAACAGATCTGTCTTTGAAAGGGATAACGATGGTTCCCTCATGCAACTAGTGAAGTGTTTTCATATCTATAATATATTTCCTTAATTTCATGTTCCCATTTTCTTCAACTTCAACTCCCCTCCCCCCCCCCCCCCTCCTCTCTCTCTCTCTCTCTCTCTCTCTCTCTCTCTCTCGCTCTCTCTCTCTGTCTCTCTCTCTCTCTCTCTCAAGTCCAAATCTTTGCGAAGTCATTACTATGATGACAGAGTTGTTGGCCTGCGCTTTTTTCCCCCACTACTAGATTGTTCGTCTTTGTATTTGTCTGACTTTATTCAAGTTTAAAAGGCTGTGCCAGTCTTGAATAAATGGTACTCTGTGTTAGGTTTCCTTATGGGAGCCAAAGTTACCCTACTTGTTTCTTGTTTTCTATTCCCTGCCTCATTTCATTAACAATTTCGCATTTCTCTTGTTGGCAGAGTATAGCAACACTAAGTGGAAACTGCACATGCACTCTCTTGGCACAAGTGTTGTTTAACTATTGTCAGTATAGCATTGTCATTCTCTCTCTCTCTCTCTCTCTCTCTCTCTCTCCTCTCTCTCTCTCTCTCTCTCTCTCTCTCTCTCCGGGGGCGCATTTCCGGTTGGTTGGTGTAAACACCAGCTGACAGGAGCTCCGTGTTTAAAACCGTATTACGGGAGCATAAGCCTTCCCTGGATCCTGAAACGTGTTGGAGGTGACCGTGCCGGAGGTAACTTGGGCTTTTCGGGCCGTTTCTGGAGGATTTGTACCGGTGTTCGTCGCATTCATGTATCGTCGAGCAATGCACAAAAAATTTTCGTGTTTGTGGACATTGAAAATCTCAAAGCTACGGGACGGTGTCATCGTTGGTCTCCATCTGGCGTATTTGTACCTCGGCGTTTTTCTGCATCGCTGTGGCGATGTGGAATTGAACCCGGGACCCAGACCTGCTGGGAAGGCAGAGAGCCTGAGACAGACTCGACTGGCATCCGCAAGCGGTGGCTCTTCCGGATCCCCATCTACCCCATCTAAGACGTCTGGTGACCCGATGATGAAGAACATTCTGGCCTCTCTGAACGATCTGAACTGTAAGTGTGATGGCTTGAAGAAAGATGTGAAAGACACGTGTGCGTGATTACATGATGTTGCATCTTTGAGGGAGGAAGTGAGGGATTTAAAGCATGAAAATCAGCAGTTGAAGGAGCAGAATCAAACTCTGTGTGAACGGTTGGAAGCTTTAGAACAAAACACTGATGATTTAGAGGGACGCTTGAAAAGAAACAATATCATCTTTCATGGAATACGAAGACGTGACAACGAAACCAGAGATGAATGTGAAGGACTCGTGAAAGACTTGCTGACAGACACACTAGAGCTAGCCCGGGACATCGAGTTCGATAGACTTCATCGCTTGAATCGAAAACCTGACTCTCCAATCATCGGAAGGTGTACGTTTTATAAAAGTAAGGAACAAATTCTAAATGCCAGGTACAAATTACGGGGCAGTGAGATCTTCATTGGCGAAGATTTTACGCAAAGGGTGAGGGAACTACGAGGAACTTGGTTCCGCATTTGAAGAATGCAAGGAAAGAGAACAGAAGAGCTACCATGGTCTTTGATCATTTGATCATAGACGGAGAAAGGTTCTGTCTGGATGGAGACAAAAATCTTAAACCGATGGCTTAACAATCCGGCCGGCTTGATATTGAAAACAGCGTAAGTCCTATCTGTCCTTCGGGGCTATCTTTTGTCCACAATTTTTCAAATGTCATAACAGGAACAAATCAAATCAAGTCACCGTATCGCTTAAATTCTACCCCCTCGTTTGCGCGTACTGAACAGGGCGATTTACTGAATTGTGACACGGCGGGTGACACTGCTACCGTGATGTCGCTGCTGTCTTCTGCTCTTCTTCCAGTAATGTCCGCCTGCCGAGTGTTCGGCTGTCTTCTGCTCTTCTTCCAGTAATGTCCACCTGCCGAGTGTTCGGCTGTCGAACGGCAGTGGTCACGGCGGCCTAGTTAGTTCGCCTGTCAGCTGTCGTCAGACGGTCACTGGGTCGACTTCAATAGAGAGTGGTCTTTCTAAGGAAATTAAGAACAGCTACACTATTGATCTCAACAAGTGTAATAAAAAGATGTAGATGTTGATATTTCTGTCTCAGTTTGCTTTGATACGAATGAAACTTTTCAGATTGGTCATTTTTGTTGCGAGCATGGAAACAGTGGTTCAATGAGAAAACAGGAAAATGTACATCGCGTGTGTGAAAATGACTGTCGAGCGAACGGTGTATATAATACTAGAATTGGCATGTCTTTATTACACTGGAACGTGAATGGCTTGTTGTCGAAGTTAAAGGACCGCAGTTTTATAGATTATATTTTGTCATTTGATTTCATGTCTCGTTGAAACTTTTGTTGAAAACTTTCAGTCTAGTGTGTTTAATAACTACAAAATTTTCTGCAAACCAGCGACTCAGTTTACAGCGCAAGGGAGAAGATCAGGGGGTATAATTTGTCTAATAAAAAATGAATTATCAAAATATGTACAAAAAACAGATACTGAGTGTAATAATACGATGATGTTTCTTATTTCAAAATCTATTTTGGGTCTGCCCAAAGATGTCTTGCATATTTGTACTTATATACCACCAGAAAAGTCACCTTTTTATTCCTTCTTTGGTATAGATAATGGTATCAATATGTTTTGAAAATGTTATTACTGATAAAATTTTGGAATTTCCTGATGTGTTTCTTTTACTAAACGGAGACTTCAATGGAAGAACAGTAAATCTGGGTCCAGAATTATCTGGTGAAGTGAATGCTTGTTCTCTTCAAGTCAAAAGCTCTTCATGTTGTGGCGACAGGTGCTCTGAAGACAATGTGCTTAATAGATATGGAAAATTCCTTTTGAATATGTGCACCGCGTTAGAATTATGTATAATGAATGGTGTATGTAATGGCGACCGACAAGGTCGTTTCACATACATCTCTGATACAGGGAATAGTGTTAATGATTTTTTTTTATGTCCATTGACTTGTATCTATACCTAGAATCATTAATGCATTTGTATGTAACGGAACGTATTGAGTCTGACCATCTTCCTTTGGAATTCCACTTTGGCTTTTCACAAACTGTTGGTCCTGTTGCAAAGAAATAAGAATTACAAGGAAGTTGAATATGCCGAGAAATTGATATGGAATGATGAATATGCAAACGTTTTTCGTGGTCTGATGAATGGTGATAATACCCTGCAAGTACTAAAACAGTGATTCGTTTCATAGATGAAGATATTAATGTAGCTTTATGTATGTTTAATAATTGTATTATGACCAAAGCAGAATGTATGAAAAAGAAAGTTAGAATACATTCAGGTGAGAGGACTGAATCATGGTATGATCAAGAATGTAAAGTGACTAAATCAAATACGAGGAAACTTTTAAGAGTGTTTTGCAGAACCCATGAAAGCGAAGACCGTGTTAAATATTGTAAGGCTCGAAGAGAATACAAAAATATGTTGCACAGAAAGCAAATACAGCACAACAAAACTTTACTGAATTATTTAATAAACTCAACCCATGACCAGAAGGAATTCTGGCAAAATGTTCGTAGTATTTCTGTTAAGACACCTCCTATACACAGTAATATTGCTCCTGAAGAGTGGTACCAGCATTTTGAAAATTTGCTAGAGAACGATGTTTGCAGTGAAGCAGACACAGAAGAAATTGAAGAATCAGGTTACTTGGATAGTCACATTTCAAGAGGAAATCCTATTTTCAGTAAGACATTTAAAGAATGGAAAATCTGCTGGTCCTGACGGTTTGATTGGTGAGTTATTCAAGAATGGTGGGGACATCGTGATTGATTCTTTTCTCAAAATTTTCAATACTCTTTTTCATAAAGGACTATATCCAGAAAGCTGGACTGAATTGATTATCATTCCACTGTTTAAGAAAGGTGCCGTAAATGAACCTGGTAATTATAGAGGAATCTCATTGTCTGATATAAGCAGCAAATTGTATAGCTCCATCATCAATAACAGATTACAAAAATGGATCGATCAAAATAGCATTGCTGGTGAGTATCAAGTTGGTTTCAAAAAGAATCATTCCACTGTAGATCAGATGTTTACTCCTCTGGCTCTCGTTCAAAAGCAGTTTTCGTGCAATCGTAAGTTAAATGTAGCTTTCAATGATTTCGAGAAAGCGTTTGACTCCGTTTCTAGAAAATTACTCTGGCCAATACTGAAAAAGAACGGTATCAATGGCAAATTATATCAATGTATTAAAAGTATGTACTATAACGTTAAAGCAAGAGTCAGATCAGGTGGAGAACTGACTGACTTTATTTTATGTACACAGGGTGTAAAACAAGGCGATGCTTGCAGCCCTGTTCTTTTCTCATTGTTCATAAATGAACTAGCTCTAGAAATAATAGCGAACGGAAGACATGGTGCAACACTTTCTCCCGATTTTATTGAACTATTCATCTTGTTACTAGCTGATGATATTGTTTTATTATCTGAGACTCCAATTGGCCTCCAGACCCAGTTAAACAATTTGTGCCAAACAGCCTCTATACTTAAGCTAAAGGTAAATTTGAAAATGCGTGTGTGTGTGTGTGTGTGTGTGTCTGTGTGTGTGTGTGTGTGTGTGTGTGTGTGTGTGTGTGTGTGTGTGTGTGTGTGTGTGTGTGTGTGTGTGTGTGTGTGTGTGTGTGTGTGTGCTTATGTACGTGCTAGCATGTATTCAAGCGTGTGTGTGCGCACGTGTGTGTGTGTTTGTGCATGTTTGTTTGTGTGTGGAGCTGCCAAATGTGGTTACATTTTCATCCTTTCTTTTGTTAATTCGTTCATTCTTCTTCTCCTTCACTCCATTGTCCATTCTCTCGTTGTTCATGCTGCATCATAAGAACATGCATAATAATGCACAACAGACGTCAGTGACCAATCCCATGTTTATTATACCTCTCTTTGAAACCACTAGCTGACGATTCAAGTAATATGATGCCAAATGCCATGAGAGAGAGACAGAGAGAGAGAGAGAGAGAGAGAGAGAGAGAGAGAGAGAGGAGAGAGAGAGAGAGAGAGAGAGAGAGAGAGAGAGAGATAGCTATATGGTAACAATAAACAAAGTGGTACAACGAATTCGAAATAAACCACATTTTAAATCTACTCTTCTTTATGCATTCAGCGCGATTTTAGGAGCAAATAATTATGATCTATTTATTTGTTGCCTAACTCTACTGTTCTCTAGAATAGAACATTTTGCTTTCGGGGAACATTGTAGACAAACATAGAATTTGATGTTTCTGTGCACCAGTACTAAGAGTCATTTCAAACTAGTTTTGAAGGGAAACTGAGAGTACTGGTACATACCAATGCTGCCTTGTTAAGTTTACAATTATATTTTCTGCAAATATGACACCTATCATTACGGGGCAAATCCTGAAAATCTAGTAGTGGCTAAAAATCGTTTACGTATACTTTAGCTGATATTGAACGCACAGAACCTCACATACACACACACACACACACAGGACACGGAATAAAGAGAACGAGGAAGACAAAGCTGAAAAAGTCAAGTCAGCTGAGAATAGCCTCATCTTACTCAGTCATTATTTCTACTATGTCGTTTTCATCTTACTCAGTCATTACTTCTACTGTCTCGTTTTCCCGTCCCAAAGGCCATTTTCTGTGTGAACTCTTGCTGTGTCGACAGGAGGTTGGCTGTAGCGGCCTCCATCTGTCAGATCCCATCCTAATACGTTTTGTAACCATAGCCAGGGAAGCTGCCGTAGCCCAGTTTGCCGGGGTAGCCCAGTTTGCCGGGGTAGCCGTACTGACCAGCAGGGTACCCAGAGCCATAGCCCAGTTTGCCGGGGTAGCCCAGTTTGCCGGGGTAGCCCAGTTTGCCGGGGTAGCCGTACTGACCAGCAGGGTACCCGGAGCCGTAGCCGAGGCCGTAGCCAGGCCCTCGCAGTCCGCCTACTCCGGCTCCGTAAGGTCCCACTCCGGCACCCAGAGGTCCCAAGGCGCCCCCAGAAAGTCCGGCTCTGCTGGCGTCACGATGGGCCAGGTGGCCGTTGCCCGCGCTGACGTCAAAGGCGTTTCTGGCATGACCGCGGGCAAAGGCAGAGTTGCTCCAACCGTTGCGTTGCGCGGCGTTCCGAGCGTCGGCGGCGGCGTTGGCGTGCTGGTGACCGTCCGCCGCCTTCTTCCAGTTGTCGCTGTGAGCATCTTGAGCCGCGGCAGCCGCGCGGGCGGCGTGAGCGTTGTGTCCATTGGCGTCATGGTGGGTGTTCCAGTGGCTGTGGTCGTCGGCCTTGGCCCAGTCCTTCTTGAAGGCGGCGTCGTGGCCGAAGACGTCGTCCCTGTGGTCACGGTCCAGCTTGAGACGCTCCCAGTTGTCCCCGCCACGCCGTTTGTTGTTGAACCACTTCTTGTAGACCTTGTGGTTGTTGTCGCGGTCGCTCAGGCGGGTCCTGTCTGCCTCTTTCTTCCACACATCTTCGTTGAAGGAAGCCTTGCCGTGGTCAGCCTCCGAAGCTCTGGAAACAGCGGTGCTGGCGGCATCGGCTTTGTGGGCGGACTGAGCTGCCTGTCTGGCAGCATCTGCAGCCCCTCTGTCGGCAGCGGCGTCATGGGCGTTACGATCGTAGCCGGTGTTGCGGTCATGGAGCCACTGGTCTTGGTTGTAGTGGTTCTGCAGGTGGTGAGCTCTGGCAGCAGCGTCAGACTGGCGGAGTCCATCGCTAACGGCTTGGTTATTGGTGCCAGCGGCATGGGTTCCATCCACACCGACGTAGCCTGGACCTGCCAGAGGGGCAGCTCTGTAAGGGGCTCCGCCATAGTAGCCAGCCCCATAAGGAGCATTGCCAGCCCCGTAAGGAGCATAGCCAGGTTTGGGGGCATAGGCAGGCACTGCAGCCAGTCCCAGCCCATACACACCGGGAGCATAGGCATTGCCTCCATGGGCGTAGTTGCCCTGCTTGGCTGCCAGGTTCTTGTAGACGTCAGAAGCAGAGCGCCGAGCATCATCCCACACGCCACTGGCTTCTTTGCTATGGTCCACCTGATGGAAAGGAGAACATCGTTTAGTTCACTTCATCATCAACACCCCCACTATCTTCCCTATGGTGCACCTGATGGAAAGGAGAACATCGTTTAGTTTACTTCATCATCAACACACCCACTATCTTCCCTATGGTCCACCTGATGGAAACAAGAAAATCATTGAGTTCACATCACCATCTATATCTCCACTGCCTCCCCTGCTATGGTTCACGTGATGGAAACGAGAAAATCATTCACTTCACATCATCATCAAAACCCCTACTACCCCCCTTGCTCTGGCGGGAGAGAGGCAGTTGTTCAATTCATGGCATCACACACACACACACACACACACACACACACACACACACACACACACACACACACACACACACACACACACACACACACACACACACACACACACACACACACACACACACACACACACACACAGCGTCCCTTGCTGTGTTTCACTGGAATGAAGGAGATGTAAAGCCTGATCAATCAGACGATGGTGACCATGCTATCACACAGATGTAAAGCCTGATCAATCAGGCGACGGTCAGCATGCTATCACACAGATACACAGATGTAAAGTCTGATCAATCAGACGATGGTCAGCATGCTATCACACAGATGTAAAGCCTGATCAATCAGACGACGGTCAGCATGCTATCACACCGATGTAAAGCCTGATCAATCAGACGATGGTCAGCATGCTATCACACAGATGTAAAGCCATATCGATCAGACGATGGTCACCATGTTATCACACAGATGTAAAGCCTGATCAATCAGACGATGGTCAGCATGTTATCACACAGACGTAAAGCCTTATCAATCAGACGTTGGTCACCATGTTATCATACAGATGTAAAGCCTGATCAATCAGACGATGGTCAGCATGTTATCACACAGACGTAAAGCCATATCGATCAGACGATGGTCACCATGTTATCACACAGATGTAAAGCCTGATCAATCAGACGATGGTCAGCATGTTATCACACAGACGTAAAGCCTTATCGATCAGACGATGGTCAGCATGTTATCACACAGACGTAAAGCCATATCGATCAGACGACGGTCACCATGTTATCACACAGATGTAAAGCCTGATCAATCAGACGATGGTCAGCATGTTATCACACAGACGTAAAGCCTGATCAATCACACGATGGTCAGCATGCTATCACACAGATACACAGATGTAAAGCCTGATCAATCAGACGATGGTCAGCATGCTATCACACAGATGTAAAGCCTGATCAATCAGACGACGGTCAGCATGCTATCACACAGATGTAAAGCCTGATCAATCAGACGATGGTCAGCATGCTATCACACAGATGTAAAGCCATATCAATCAGACGATGGTCAGCATGTTATCGCACAGACGTAAAGCCTTATCGATCAGACGATGGTCAGCATGTTATCACACAGACGTAAAGCCTTATCGATCAGACGATGGTCAGCATGTTATCAGGAACTCACTGGGGACAGTGTCAGACTGTTGGCAATATGTGTAGCACTGAGGATTTTGAATACGTTGCTGGAACTGCTGTTTGTACTACAAGCACGAACCACTCTACGCTTTTTGTTCCTTTACGTCCTGTCCCACACTGAATGGGCAGAACCACTCTACGCTTTACGTGCTGCCCCACACTGAATGGGCAGAACCACTCTACGCTTTACGTCCTGCCCCACACTGAATGGGTAGAGCCACTCTACGCTTTACGTCCTGCCCCACACTGAATGGGCAGAGCCACTCTACGCTTTACGTCCTGCCCCACACTGAATGGGCAGAACCGCGTCCTGTCCCACACTGAATGGGCAGAACCACTCTACGCTTTACGTCCTGCCCCACACTGAATGGGTAGAACCACTCCACGCTTTTTGTTCCTTTACCTCTTGCCCCACACTGAATGGGCAGAGCCACTCTACGCTTTACGTCCTGTCCCACACTGAATGGGCAGAACCACTCTACGCTTTACGTCCTGTCCCACACTGAATGGGCAGAGCCACTCTACGCTTTACGTCCTGTCCCACACTGAATGGGCAGAACCACTCTACGCTTTACGTCCTGTCCCACACTGAATGGGCAGAACCACTCTACGCTTTACGTCCTGTCCCACACTGAATGGGCAGAACCACTCTACGCTTTACGTCCTGTCCCACACTGAATGGGCAGAACCACTCTACGCTTTACGTCCTGTCCCACACTGAATGGGCAGAACCACTCTACGCTTTACGTCCTGTCCCACACTGAATGGGCAGAACCACTCTACGCTTTACGTCCTGCTCCACACTGAATGGGTAGACTGGGCTCGACAGCCTTGGTGGGCAGCCAGCCAAGAGTGACAGCTCTCATCTCAAAGCCAGGTAGATGGAGCTCGTTAGCCTTGACAGGCGGTTCGTCTAGGAGAACGACATAGATCTGATGTAACTCCTACGAACCAAGGACCTCGCTGTCACGTCGCATCTTGCTAGGCCATGGCGGATCAACCGCATGTATGATCGGTGAGGCCAGTTCAGCGCACATTGCACTCCACCTCAAAACTCAACTCCGCAGGGTATAATATATATATATATATATATATATATATATATATATATATATATATATATATATAATGTAAATAAAACGCCTGACGTGAATTTGACAGAGTTGCTCATGCTATTGAATTGTTGTTATATCTGGTACCTAGTTTAGTACAACAGACCCTCAAAGAGAATGAATCTCAACACATACACGCACGCGCACACACACACACACACACACACACACACACACACACACACACACACACACACACACACACACACACACACACACACACACACACACACACATACACACATACATACATACATACATACACGTGT
>CM031602.1:99868489-99870989 GCA_018398815.1 Conus ventricosus | reverse complement strand
GTGATGGTGTTGTGGTGTTGATGGCAGCGCTGATGGTGGTGTTGTGGTGGTGGTGGTGGTTGTGCTGATGGTGGTGTTGTGGTGGTGGTGGTGGCATTGCTGATGGTGGTGTTGTGGTTGTGGTGGTGGTAGTGCTGATGGTGGTGTGGTGTAGGTGGTGGCAGTGACTGGTGTGGCCGTTAGTGTTAGGTTTTTATTGACGATCGTTACTGCTGTTGAGTGTAAGTGTGTTACGGTGTTGTGTGTAGGTGTGTTACTGCTGTTTGGCTGTTATGTTATCAGTTGTTGTTCTTGTTGACTTTGACGTCGTTTTCAGTATTGCCTCAGTATGTTGAGGTTTCTCAGAGAGAGAGAGAGAGAGAGAGAGAGAGAGAGACAGACAGACAGACAGACAGACAGACAGACAGAGACAGAGAGAGAGAAAGAGAGACATACATACATACAGACAGACAGAGATAGACAGAAACCGACAGAGCGAGAGAAACATAAATAGACAAAAAGAGAGACAAAGACAGAGACAGAAGCAGAAACAGATTAACGGACAGACCGAGGCAGAAAGAACGAGATGCAAAGCATATAAACGTACTCCCAGCTTATCCTGAATACGCGTGACATATTCCATAAAGAGGAAAAACCGTCTTGGACTGGTGCAACCGTTAGTAATGGCTATTCTAGTAAACATCGGCCATCGTCTGTGACCTATAATAAACATACTTACAAATTTTCAGAAAGATCGGCCAAGAACATTCTGAGATTTTCCATGAAGAAGAAAACCATTATGGGCCGTCAGTAATGGCTATAACGGTAACCTTAGACATCGGGCATCATCCGTGACCCATAATGAACATACCTACAAATTTTAAGAAATATCGGTCAAGTACTTTCTGAGATATTCCATAAAGAAGAAAAAGCGTTACAGGCCCTTACAGCCGTTAGTAATGGCTATAACGGTAAACTAAAACATCGGGCATCATCCATAACCCATAGTGAACATACTTGCTAATGTTCACAAAGATCAGCCAAGTACTTTCTGAGATATTCCATCAAGAAAGAAATATTACAGGCCGTTACAGCCGTTAGTAATGACTATAACGGTGAACTAAAACATCGGGCATCATCCGTGACCCATAATGAACATACCTGCTAATTTTCACAAAGAACGGCCGAGTACTTTCTGAGATATTCCATGAAGAAAATCAACCGTTACAGGCTGTTACAGCCGTTAGCAACGGCTATAACGGTAAACTAAAACATCAGGCATTATTCATGACCCATAATGAACATACCTGCTAATGTTAACAAACATCAGCCTAGTACTTTCTGAGATATTCCATGAAGAAGAAAACTCGTTACAGACCGTTACAGCCATTAGTAACGGTATATATATGGTAAACTAAAACATCGGGCATTATTTGTGACCCATGATGAACATACCTACAAATTTTCAGAAATATCGGCCAAATGCTTTCTGAGATATTCCATAAAGAAGAGAAAGCGTTACAGGCCGTTACAGCCATTAGTAACGGCTATAACGGGGTAAACTAAAACATCGGACATCATCCGAGACCCATAATGAACATACCTGCTAATTTTCACAAAGATCGGCCAAGTACTTTCTGAGATATTCCATAAAAAAACAAAAGCGTTACAGGCCGTTACAGCCGTTAGTAACGACTGTAACAGTAAACTAAAACATCGGGCATCATCCGTGACCCATAATGAACATACCTTCAAATTTTCAGAAAGATCGGCCAAGTACTTTTTGAGATATTCTATAAAGAAGAAAAACCGTTACAAGCTGTTACAGCCGTTAGGAACGGCTATAACGGGGTAAATTAAACATCGGGCATCATCCGTGACCCATAATGAACATACCTGCTAATTTTCACAAAGATCGACCACGTACTTTCTGAGATATTACATAAAGAAGAAAAGGCGTTACAGGCTGTTACAGCCGTTATTAACAGCTGTAACGGTAAACTAAAACATCGGGTATCATCCGTGACCAATAATGAACATACCTACAAATTTTCAGAAAGATCGGCCAAGTGCTTTCTGAGATATTCCATAAAGAAAAAAAAACGTTACAGCCTGTTACAGCCGTTAGCAACGGCTATAACGGGGTACACTAAAACATCTGGCATCATCCGTGACCCATATTGAACATACCTGTTAATTTTCACAAAGATCAGCCAAGTACTTTCTGGGATATTTCATGGAGAAGAAAAACCGTTACATGCCGTTACAGCCGTTAGTAACGGCTGCAACGATAAACTAAAACATCGGGCATCATCCTTGACCCATAGTGAACATTCCTACAAATTTTCAGAAAGATCGGCCCAGTAGTTTTGTCTGGAGCGAGTGGAACACATTTTGACCACGGACACACACACACGGACAGACACACAGACAGCATTTCTTCGTTCCCATTCTAAAGTACTCTCTGTTCTTTAAGAACTGGGAGTACAAAAAGAGAAAGACAGACTGAAAGACACAGAGA
>CM031602.1:99863489-99865989 GCA_018398815.1 Conus ventricosus | reverse complement strand
ACACTGCAATGGGCGCATTGAGGGCATGAAATACAGCAGGCTACTCACACTGCAATGGGCACATTGAGGGCATGAAATACAGCAGGCTACTCACTCTGCAATGGGCGCATTGAGGGCATAAAATACAGCAGGCTACTCACTCTGCAATGGACGCATTGACTGCATGAAATAAAGCTGGCTACTCACACTACAATGAGCGCATTGACTGCATGAAATGTAGCAGAGTGTTCACACTGCAGTCAGCGCATTGAAGGCATGAAATACAACAGGCTGCCACTCACACTACAATCAGCACATTGACTGCATGTAATACAGCAGGCTGCTCACAATGCAGTGAGCACATTGAGCGCTACCTTCATCCTCTTCTTTCAAATCTGCTGTCAAAACTAACTTCTTTCATCAGTCGTAATCCCCCTCCCCCCCCCCCCCCCCCCCCCCCCCCCCCCCCCGCTTCCCAATCCACCTAACGAGTGTCTGAGTGGGTTTTTTGCGTGCACTCGTGAGTGCCTGGTGGTTGTGTTGCTTGTACGTGCAGGCTGTGTTGATGTGAGTGCGTGCGTGCGTGCGGGTGTCTGAGAGCGTGGGTGTGTGGTCATGCGTGAGCACGTGTGCGCGTGCGGTCCTACGCGCGCGCGCGCGCGCGCGTGTGTGTGTGTGTGTGTGTGTGTGTGTGTGTGTGTGTTTCTCTCATCCACCTCTGGCGGTCGCAAAGAAGAAACAGTTTTATGCCAACTGCAGCACACTGGCCATTCGTTGTTAGCTCATTCCTATCTTTTACAGTGAAGAAGCTCCACATGGTGTCCCATGTGATGAACGTCTCAGCATTAGACACATTCTCCCTGAAGGCATGGAGCTACGTGACGTCAGACATACACACTTTACGGCAAGCTCAATGAAGACGTTGTTCCGGGATGTTCCCCAGGACATGATTTTAGAATCAATGTTTTAAGAAGATCTGATTTTAGCTTGAGTGAGACAGACTATCTTTTTGCGGGTCTTTTCATGTAAAGAAATAACTAATACTGAGTTTTAACTTTGCATCTTCTTCTTTTTTTTATATAGTGTTTGAGCCTTGATGTGGCTTTTGTGGTCTGCAGGGGTTACAGCAATGTGATTTGATTTGATTTGATTTGATTTGTCCACTCCATCCTGTAGTGCAGGCAGCCATGGGGTGGAATGAAATGGATCACTGGACATCTGGTAGACAGCTGCTGACAGCTGCTGTCTTTGTCAATGAAGTTTTTAAAAGTTTGAATTCCTGTAAGAAAAAAAGACATGTTCCACTGAGTGAGGCTAGAATGATAGCACTGTCGTCCGCATGTAGAACTCCGAGAGAGAGAGAGAGAGAGAAGAGAGAGAGAGAGAGAGAGAGAGAGAGAGAGAGAGAGAGAGAGAGAGAGAGGGGGAGAGAGAGAGAGAGGAGAGAGAGAGAGAGAGAGAGAGAGAGAGAGAGAGAGAGGGAGAGAGAGAGAGAGAGCAGAAAACCACTGGCTGTCATTGCCAGATAGGTGGACTTGCACAAGGTGCATTGGATAGGAGCATCACGTTTCATTTTTTGAATATTCTACACTCAAGCCACACATGCACATATGAAATATTCTGAAAAACAGGAACACGACTAAGCTTCTCCCTGAAAGTCAGTCATGATTTAAGGAAGAATGGAACGTTGACTTCAGGATAAAACTTAGCCGATCAATAGGCAGAGTGAACCCAACCACATCAGAGGAACTGAACGTAGAGTCCTGGCAAAGGCGTACCATCTTCATGGTGCCAGAGTGAAACCCACCACATCAGAGGAACTGAACGTAGAGTCCTGGCAAAGGCGTACCATCTTCATGGTGCCAGAGTGAAACCCACCACATCAGAGGAACTGAACGGAGAGTCCTGGCAAAGGCGTACCATCTTCATGGTGCCAGAAAAAGTGAAACCAACCACATCAGAGGAACTGAACGGAGAGTCCTGGCAAAGGCGTACCATCTTCATGGTGCCAGAGAACTGCTCGTAGAGTCCTGGCAAAGGCATACCATCTTCATGGTGCCAGAGAAACTTGTACTTTTAACTAAATTATGAAGAGAGAGGGCCAGTTACCGCCAAGGACACGGACAAAACAAAGTACAGGACAAAACAATGCATTTCGACCTCCTGGGTCTTCTTCAGGCAAAGACAAATAACATTTGGGACAGTGAAAAAAGACCAAGAAACTACTTATCTTCTGATGTTCGGCGCATGCCACGCCGGACTTGAGAAGATAAGTGATTTCTCGGTCTTCGTCTGAAGAAGACCCAAGAGGTCGAAATGCATTGTGTTTTGTCCTATACTTTGGCTTGTCTGTGTCCCAGCCCTGATGTGGCCCTTTGCGGTCGGCTGGGCTATAAGCAACATTATCTTATCTTATCTTGTCTGTGTCCTTGGCGGTAACTAACGCCCTCACTTTCTAAATTTTGCTTTATTTCCCGCCCTCAGTCACTCCTTTTTGAAACTTGTATTTTTAAGTCATAAT
>CM031602.1:99840989-99860989 GCA_018398815.1 Conus ventricosus | reverse complement strand
CACTGACCGAAACAGCTGATCAGCAGGAATGATACACCTGATGACTCTCACACTGACCGAAACAGCTGATCAGCAGGAATGATACACCTGATGACTCACACACTGACCGAAACAGCTGATCAGCAGGAATGATACACTTGATGACTCTCACACTGATCAGCAGGAATGATACACCTGATGACTCACACACTGATCAGCAGGAATGATACACCTGATGACTCACACTGACCGAAACAGCTGATCAGCAGGAATGATACACTGATGACTCACACACTGACCGAAACAGCTGATCAGCAGGAATGATACACCTGATGACTCACACACTGACCGAAACAGCTGATCAGCAGGAATGATACACCTGATGACTCACACTGACCGAAACAGCTGATCAGTTTAACTATTGTCAATAAAGCAGTGTGTGTGTGTGTGTGTGTGTGTGTGTGTGTGTGTGTGTGTGTGTGTGTGTGTGTGTGTGTGTGTGTGTGTGCCGGTGTCGTATATAATACTGTCGCTCATAAAATCGTGTCGCAGCGACAGTATTTCCCGGGAAATACTGCAGCTGGTTCATGAAAAATTATCGCTGCGACCATATTTCACAGGAAATGTTAACTCTAGCAGTAAGATTTTACGTGAAAATGTGTCGCAAGCGACAGTATTCACTGACTACAATATTTCACAGTGTCCTGTCGCGAAAAGCTGTCGCAAAATTACGCTGCGACCATATTTCACAGGAAATGTTAACTCTAGCAGTAAGATTTCACGTGAAAATGTGTCGCAAGCGACAGTATTCACTGACTACAATATTTCACAGTGTCCTGTCGCAAAAAACTGTCGCAAAATTTCGAGCGACAGTATTTTATGGACAGCTACAATATTCTATGGGACATTTTTCGTGAAAAGTTGTCGCGCGACAATTTTTTCCAGCAAATATTGTCGCTGCAACAATATTTCACGTGAAATGCTATCGCTGCGATACAATTCCACGGCGACAGTATTATATACGACACCGGCCCAAATGCTCGTGTCAAAATAAACCATGGTTAAAGGGAACACACACTAGTCTAACACCGGTCCTGGCCTCGCTGTGCGGCAGTGTGGGTGACACTAGGGTAGCACGTGCAGATCGTGATGTCTTTGACAGCGTGTTGTTTTCTGACGTTAGTTCTGCAGCCCCCTCAACTCAAAACAAAAGCTATGAATGTGTGTTACAATCTGATATGGGTTGGGTGTCTCGGTCATTGTGCACAGTACGAATGAAAACGAGTTTTTGAATATTGATTCCAAACCTTCCACCTTCTTATACTGGAATGTTAATGGATTAATTTCAAAACAACGCAACAACGATTTTGTCTCGTTTGTTTGTTCGTTTGATATTATTTCTTTGGTTGAAACTTTTGTGGAAGATTTTCACTCTTCTGTACTTTTTGATGATGAAGTTTATTGCAAACCAGCTACAAATATCTCAGTTCGTGGTAGACACTCGGGTGATTTGTTGTGTCTGATAAGAAAGGAGCTTTGCTCATTTATAAAGGTCTTGAATATTCAGTCAGATAATTAATTTGCCTTTATAATTGACAAATCTGTGTTTGGTACCATTAAAATGTATTATATGTGTGCATGTGTGCCTCCTGTGGATTCACTATATTACGTGCACTTCAATCTCGAAAATGGAATACGTTTATTGTTTGAATTTGAATATGGTTGTATGCTTTCTTGTGATGACGTGTTTGTATTGATTAGTGGTGATCTCAATGCCAGAACTGCAAATCTTTCAAAGGAATTAGGAGAAAATATCTTAAATTTTGGAAAACAGCATTGTAGCGGCCCGTTATACACTCACAGAAATTCTGAGAATTAAAAAAAATTATGGCAAAATGTTGCTTGATATGTGTACAAGTCTATACTTTTGAATTTTGAATGGTATGTGGGAGGGCGACCAAGAGCTACTACACGTATGTATCTGAAAATGGAAAGAGTGTTGATGATTATTTTTTAATGTTTCTGATGTCTGTGTACTTAATGTATATGAAAGTATTGAGTCTGATCATATGCCTATTGTTCTGACCATTAATATTAACAATGATAGATTAAATCAACCCAAGGACAAGACCATTAACAAGTATGTGGAAAACATTGTCTCGAATGAAAATTATAAAGATCAGTTTACAGACATGATGTGTTCATCTGCGATCCAGCAGACAGTCAAAATGGCTACCAGACTAATTGATGTAAATGTAAATGAAGCGCTCAGTACTTTTAATTCTTGTTTAAAAGATGCTGCAAGATGTATGACAAAGCAGATAAATGTAAATGGGAATAGGCAATATGATGATTGGTATGACATTGAGTGTCGGCAAAGCAAAAGGAAGGCTAGAAGATTACTAAGTAAGTCAAATCGTAGTAAACTTTAAACGGATCGAATTTTGTATTGTAATGCTAGGCGGGAATACAAAAAAACTTTTGAAAACGAAAGAAAGGGATTTTAACAGGGCATTGTTAGAAAAGTTAGTAACGTCTATAAACTCTCAGAAAGATTTCTGGAACACAGTTTAAATAATATTGCTTTGGAGAACTGGTTTGAACATTTTAAAGTACTGCTTGAAAGAAATGACGATGCTGGTAATTTATTAGCACAGCCATGTTGTGATGACGAAAGTGCTGGCAACGATAGTAGTAACTGTCCTTTAAATCGTCCAATCTCAAATGAAGAAATTCTGTTGGCGTTAAGAAAATTAAAAATGGCAAAGTTGAGGGCCCTGACAGGATAGTTGGAGAGAGTTAAATATGCTTGCAAATCTGAACTGGTTGTTTGTTTTCTAAAGAATTTCTTTAATGCTTTGTTTGATAGGGGTCTTTTTCCAGAAATTTGGTCAGGGTCAATTATCCTTCCATTATATAAAAAGCTGATGCTAATAACCCAAGCAATTATCGAGGGATGTCTTTGAGCAATATATGCAGTAAGTTATATAGCACTGTCCTTAATAGAAAACTTCAGGAATGGGTAGAAGAAACTAACTTAATTGGTGAATTGCAAGCAGGGTTTAAACTGAATTATTCAACAGTTGATCATATGTTCACTTTGATGTCGTTTGTTGAAAAACAGTTTGGATTGAATCGTAAATTATATGTAGCCTTTATAGATTTTGAAAAAGCCTTTAATTCTGTAAATAGAAGTATCCTTTGGCCGATTTTGCTCAAGAATGGTGTTCATGGTAAATTGTATAAGTCCATCATCAGCATGTATGACTCTGTAAAAGCAAGAGTGCAATGCGGAGGATCTCTTACAGATTATATATACTGTACATCCGGGGTAAACCAAGGAGATGTTTGTATCCCTGTTTTGTTCTCATTATTTATTAATGAATTGACATTGGAAGTTGTTAATTCTGGAAGACATGGCGTGCTTAGAAATATTTATTCTGCTATTAGCTGATGATGTAGTATTGTTATCCGAAACTATTGTTGGTCTGCAAACACAGCTGAACAGTCTAGAAAGAGCTGCTGTATCACTTCAATTAAATGTAAACATGACAAAAAGCAATATAATAGTCTGTAGAAAAGGAGGTTATCTTCCTGCTATGGAAAGATGGAGATAGAACGGAAATATCATGCCAGTAGTAAAATATTTACAAATATTTGGGTATATTCTTTTCAACATGCTTGAGCTTTACATTTTCTTGTGAAGATCTTGTGAGCAGACCTAAATACGCCTCAGTGTTTATCATTAAAAAAACTGACAATATTGAACAACAATTCTTTAGCACTATCTTTAAAATTGTTTTATTCTCAAATCCAACCAATTGTGCAATATGGTGCTGAACTGGGGGGTATTAGCAGCTGTGCTTATGAGGTGGAGAAGCTACATTTATACGCACTGAAGAAGTTTTTGGGAGTATTTATATATATATACGCCTAATGATTTAGTCTACGGGGAGACAAATTGGTATCCTATATATTCAGTTTCTATAGTCAGTTCCATTCGTTATTGGTTGACGTTAACAAGAATGCAATCACATAGATTACCCGACCCCACAGAGCTTACAATATGTTAGATTAACTTTGTCTGAATATGGATTTGACTTTGTATGGGAAAGTCAGGGTGTTGGGGACATACGTGGTTTTATCCGTGAATTTCGTCAGAGATTAATAAATTGTTGATGGCAAAGCTGGCATTCTCATGTTCAAGAAAGTGACCGATATGAGATCTATCGTTGCTGAACGCAGAACACAGATTGCCAGTGTATTTGTCAATAAACGTAGACAAACATTTAAGACACATCTTAACAAACTTCAGATTTAGTATCACAGAAATACGAAGTCATTTTAATCATTATAGAGACCTCAGTGATTATCATCTCCTTTGCCCATTATGTCACGAGGCGTTTGATAATGAAGTTCATTTTGTATTCTTGTGCCAGGAACTTTATTATATTAGGTTAGAGTTTAAATGCAAAAGACAACTATGTATCTTCATGCTGATTATGCTAATGACGTCAAGAAATGAAAAACCTCAAAAGCAGTTTGCCCTGTTTGTGCAAAGCATTTATGATTCGAAATTGTGCATGCACTCCTTGGCATAAGGGTTGTTTAACTATTGTCAATAAAGCATTGTCATTGTCATTGTCTGTGTGTGTGTGTGTGTGTGTGTGTGTGTGTGTGTGTGTGTGTGTGCGTGCGTGCGTGCGTGCGTGCGTGCGTGTGTGTGTGCGTGCGTGCGTGCGTGCGTGCGTGCGTGTGTGTGTGTGTGTGTGTGTGTGTGTGTGTGTGCTGTGTGTGTGTGTGTGTGTGTGTGTGTGTGTTGTGTGTGTGTGTGTGTGTGTGTGTGTGTGTGTGTGTGTGTGTGTGTGTGTGTGTGTGTGTGTTTGCGCGCGCGTGCACATTAACTCATTATTTATTTTCGAACATCTATGTGTATCTGTGCGTATACGTGTCCGTTTGCATGGATGTTTGAATATAATAAAAATGATGTGTTTGAATGTTTGTGGGTACGTACTGGTGTTGGAGCAGACATGCCTTGCCTTTAGGTTGATGTATTCATTTTCAAATCTTTAAGGGAGGGGAGGGGGTCGGTGTTTTAGTTTCTTCTGTTTTGTGCACACTGTAAAATGAACCTTTCCCTTTTTGTGTTCCGTGTGGTCTACGTCATCTGCATTCGAAGCAATCAAAAAGCGAATAAACTGGAACATGCATCTAATCTGCAAAACAAATAGGATGTGAGTGGGGACACTTATACACAATAACAATGTAAATCTGCAAAACAAGTAGGATGTGAGTGGGGACACTTATACACAATAACAACTTAATGGCGGTAAGGAAAAGAAAGATATGTTGCACATATTATCTCTTTCCCGTCATTCTTTCTTCTTTCTTTCTTTCTTTCTTTCTTTCTTTCTTTCTTTCTTTCTTTGTTGTCCTTTTAATGTTTTTATTCTTGCTGTCTTTTCCCCAGGGTTTTGCCTTGTAAAATTCTTCTGTATGCATTAATAGAAGTAAAGTAAAGTAATGATTGACTGACTGACCGACCGATCGACTGACTGACTGACTGTCTGACTGACTGACTGACTGACTGAATGACTGACTGACTGACCGACCGACCGACCGACCGACCGACCGACCGATCGACTGACTGACTGACTGACTGGCTGGCTGACTGACTGACTGAATGAATGAATGACTGAATGAATGACTGAATGACTGACTGACTGACTGACCGATCGATCGACTAACTAACTGACTGGCTGAGTGACTGGCTGGCTGACTGGCTGACTGACCGACCGACTGACTGACTGACTGACTGACTGACTGACTGACTGACCGACCGATCGACTAACTGACTGACTGACTGACTGGCTGGCTGGCTGACTGACTGCCTGACTAACTGACTGACCGACCGACTGACTGGCTGACTGACTGACTGACTGACTGACTGGGTGACTGACTGACTGGCTGACTGACTAACTGACTGACCGACCGACTGACTGACTGACTGACTGACTGACTGACTGACTGACTGACTGACTGACTGACCGACCGATCGACTAACTGACTGACTGGCTGGCTGACTGACTGGCTGACCGACTGTCCGACTGACTGACTGACTGTCTGACTGACTGACTGACTGACTGACTGACTGACCGTTCGACTAACTGACTGACTGACTGACTGACGGACTGACTGACTAACTGAATGAATGACTACTGAGAGAATGCTGATTGAATAAAAGACTGAGTGAACGAATGACACACTGACTGAGTGACTAATTGATTGACTGAGTGTCTGAATGTCTGCCTGAGTGATTAAATAACTGACTGACTGACTGCCTGACTGGGTGAGTGAGTGACTGACTGACTGAGTGACTAATTGATTGAATTAACTATCAAGATGGGTCAATGACTAAAATTTAATGCTGATTGACTGCAAAACTGACTTATTGAATATAGCTAATAAATAAAAAAAAAACCTGACATGTCGTAGATATGTACTGTAGGTCTGAATGCATTGTGTAACAGACTGTAGCCCTGTTGGTCTGACTGTATTGTGTAATAGACTGTAGCTCTGTTGGTCTGACTGCATTGTGTAACAGACTGTAGCTCTGTATATATGGTCTGACTGTATTGTGTAACAGCCTGTAGCTCTGTATTGATGGTCTGACTGTATTGTGTAACAGACTGTAGCTCTGTTGGTCTGACTGTATTGTGTAACAGACTGTAGCTCTGTTGGTTTGACTGTTTTGTGTAACAGACTGTAGCTCTGTTCGTTTGACTGTATTGTGTAACAGACTGTAGCTCTGTTGGTCTGACTGTATTGTGTAACAGAATGTAGCTCCTTTGGTCTGACTGCATTGTGTAACAGACTGTAGCTCTGTTGGTCTGACTGTATTGTGTAACAAACTGTAGGTCTGTTGTCTGACTATATTGTGTAACAGACTGTAGTATTGTTGCCTGACTGTATTGTGTAAAAAAAAACAACAACTGTAGCTCTGTATTGATGGTCTGACTGTACTGCGTAACAGACTGTAGCTCTGTTGTCTGACTGTATTGTGGAACAGACTAGCTCTGTATTGATGGTCTGACTGTATTCCGTAACAGACTGTAGCTCTGCATTTTTTTTGTCTGACTGTATTGTGTAACAGACTGAAGCTCTGTTGTCTGACTGCAATGTGAAACAGACTGTAGTTCTGTATTGATGGTCTGACTGTATTGTGTAACAGACTGTAGCTCTGTATTGATGGTCTGACTGTATTGTGTAACAGACTGTAGCTCTGTATTGATGGTCTGACTGTATTGTGTAACAGACTGTAGCTCTGTATTGATGGTCTGACTGTATTGTGTAACAGACTGTAGCTCTGTATTGATGGTCTGACTGTATTGTGTAACGGACTGTATATCTTTTGCCTGACTGCATTGTGTAACAGACTGTAGCTCTGAATTGATGGTCTGACTGTACTGTGTAACAGACTGTAGCTCTGTTGTCTGACTGTGCTGTGTAACAGACAGTAGCCCTATTGTCTGACTGTATTGTGTAACAGACTGTAGCTCTGTATTTATGGTGTGACTGTACTGTGTAACAGACTGTAGCTCTGTTCGTCTGACTGTATTGTGTAACAGACTGTAACTCTGTTGTCTGACTGTACTGCATAACAGACTGTAGATCTGTTGCCTGACTGTATTGTGTAACAGACTGTAGCTCTATATTGATGGTCTGACTGTAATGTGTAACAGACTGTAGCTCTGTTGGTCTGACTGTAAAATAAACTGTAGCTCTGTTGTCTGACTGTATTGTGCAACAGACTGTAGCTCTGTATTGATGGTCTTACTGTATTCCGTAACAGACTGTAGCTCTGTATTGTTGGTCTGACTGTATTGTGTAACAGAATGTAGCTCTGTTGTCTGACTGCAATGTGTAACAGACTGTAGTTCTGTTGGTCTGATTGTATTGTGTAACAGACTGTAGCTCTGTACTGTAGGTCTGACTGTACTGTCTAACAGACTATAGCTCTGTGCTGTAGGTCTGACTGTATTGTGTAACAAAATGTAGTTCTGTTGGTCATGTAACTGACTGTGGCTCTGTAATGATGATCTAACAGTATTTCATAACATAATGTAGTTCTGTTGGTCTGACAATATTGTGTAACAGACTGGGGTTCTGTAATGATAATCTAACTGTATTTCATAACAGACTGGAGCTCTGTTGGTTTGACTGTATTGTGTAACAGACTGTAGCTCTGTATTGATGGTCTGACTGTATTGTGTAACAGACTGTAGCTCTGTATTGATGGTCTGACTGTATTGTGTAACATACTGCAGCTCTGTTGTCTGGATGCATTGTGCAACAGACTGTAGCTCTGAATTGATGGTCTGGATGCACTGTGTAACAGACTGCAGCTCTGTTGTCTGACTGCATTATGCAACAGACTGTAGCTCTGAATTGATGGTCTGGATGCATTGTGCAACAGACTGTAGCTCTGAATTGATGGTGTGGATGTATTGTGCAATATACTGCAGCTCTGTTGTCTTACTGTGTTGTGTAACAGACTGTAGCTCTGAATTGATGGTCGGGATGTACTGTGTAACATACTGCAGCTCTGTATTGATGGTCTGACTGTATTGTGTAACATACTGTAGCTCTGTATTGATGGTCTGACTGTACTGTGTAACAGACTGTAGCTCTGTATTGATGGTCTGACTGTATTGTGTAACAGACTGTAGCTCTGTATTGATGGTCTGACTGCATTGTGTAACAGACTGTAGCTCTGTTGGTCTGACTGTATTGTGTAACAGACTGTAGCTCTGAATTGATGGTCTGGATGTAATGTGTAACATACTGCAGCTCTGTATTGATTGTCTGACTGTATTGTGTAACATACTGCAGCTCTGCATTGATGGTCTGACTGTACTTTGTAACAGACTATAACTCTGTATTGATGGTCTGACTGTATTGTGTAACAGACTGTAGCTCTGTATTGATGGTCTGACTGTATTGTGTAACAGACTGTAGCTCTGAATTGATGGTCTGGTTGTATTGTATAACATACTGCAGCTCTGTATTGATTGTCTGACTGTATTGTGTAACATACTGTAGCTCTGTATTGATGGTCTGACTGCATTGTGTAACATACTGCAGCTCTGTATTGATGGTCTGATTGTATTGTGTAGCATACTGTAGCTCTGTATTGATGGTCTGACTGCATTGTGTAACATATTGCAGCTCTGTATTGATGGTCTGACTGTATTGTGTAACAGACAGTAGCTAGCTCTGTATTGATGGTCTGACTGTGTTGTGTAACAGACTGTAACTCTGTTGGTCTGACTGTATTGTGTAACAGACTAGCTCTGTATTGATGGTCTGACTGCATTGTGTAACAGACTGTAGCTCTGTTGGTCTGCCTGTATTGTGTAACAGACTAGCTCTGTATTGATGGTCTGACTGTATTGTGGAACAAACTGTAGCTCTGTTGGTCTGACTGTATTGTGTAAAAGACTGTAGCTCTGTTGGTCTGACTGTATTGTGTAACAGACTGTAGCTCTGAATTGATGGTCTGACTGTGTTGTGTAACAGACTGTAGCTCTGTTGTCTGACTGTGTTGTGTAACAGACTGTAGCTCTGTATTGATGGTCTGACTGTATTGTGTAACAGGCTGTAGCTCCTTTGGTCTGACTGTATTGTGTAACAGACTGTAGCTCTGTATTAATGGTCTCACTGTATTGTGTAACAGACTGTAGCTCTGTATTAATGGTCTGACTGCATTGTGTAACAGACTGTAGCTCTGGTGTCTGACTGTGTTGTGTAACAGACTGTAGCTCTGTATTGATGGTCTGACTGTATTGTGTAACAGGCTGTAGCTCCTTTGGTCTGACTGTATTGTGTAACAGACTGTAGCTCTGTATTAATGGTCTCACTGTATTGTGTAACAGACTGTAGCTCTGTATTGATGGTCTGACTGCATTGTGTAACAGACTGTAGCTCTGGTGTCTGACTGTGTTGTGTAACAGACTAGCTCTGTATTGTTGGTCTGACTGTATTGTGTAACAGACTGTAGCTCTGTATTGTTGGTCTGACTGTATTGTGTAACAGACTGTAGCTCTGTATTAATGGTCTGTGTCACGAGTTTGTCACGAGGCCTATGACGGCTGACCCATCTAGGGTGGTGGAATTATTCATTTATTTATTGTCGTTGTTGTTGTCGTGTATCCATCCCTTAATGTGGCTTGTGGTGTGGTTGCACCTTAATGTAGTTCAGCTCAGGTTAGGTTTACTTTCTCTCTCTCTCTCTCTAATTTCACTGCCCGTGCAATTCATCCTGCAGGTTCACGGGTGGCTGGCACTTTTCTCTTGAACTGGCTGTCTCTATCGGCCTCTCGCCTGTCTTTTTACCTGCCGCACGTGCAACATTCATCTTAGGCTTGAGGTATTCTCACTGTGACGTAGGGTGGCATGTTGGCTGCCATAGGTTAGGCAGGTTTTTCTCTTCACTCGAGCGGAAGATGTCCCTGGGAGCGCCTGCTCCGGTTCTGGTTCTCTACCACTTCGTCGAAGGTACGGTTGGTACCTTCATTCCTACAGTCGGCCTGTAGGGGAGGGACGTCATCTCTTTTCCGCATCTGCTCTGCTGGTCCTCTCGACTGGACAGAGGGCAGAGAGTCGCTTGACCCGCCACTTCTGGGTCACCCACGGGTAGCTGGTAAGCATCAGTTTCGTGGTTCGTTTGTTTTTGTTGTTAGCCGGCTAATTCTTCTCTTTTGCGCAATTTCTTTTTGTTTTCAAAATTATAAAAGAAATATTGTTTGAGACCACTTTTTCTGGTTAAGTCAATCTTTAACCTGGCCATTCAAAATTATATCCAAAATTCTTTCTCCTTTCAATGCATCTGGTGATGCGGTAGTCGGTGGGGATGGGGGAGAACCTGGTGATTTAGGGTTGGAACTTGCTTGGTCTCGCTCGTCGCCCCTGTCACAATCACCGGTCTCTTATTCTTCAGCCACCATCTGTTTGTGTGTGCAAGGGGAACGAGTTTTATGTTTGCGAGCGTGCGTACGCATGATTAGTCGTTTGGATGCGTGGTTGGAGAATTGTGTCATTTTGAAATGTTGCTATAAAATGTGATAATTGTGCCATTGAATTATTATTTGCAAATGTGGTGGCAGTTATAAAGCAATGGTTGCTGTATTAGTTCAGTTCCTAAGAAAGGAAAATGTTGAACGTGAGTGAGGGAAGGATGAAGATATAAATTGCTATTCGTTTGTTTAGCCTGTGAATGTAATCTCTTACCTGCTTTGTGTGAGGAGACCTTTAGCGAACATTCCTCAGTTGGTTTGTTTACTGTGTTATGCTCAGGTCTGTGTTGAGCTGGTGCTATTAATGTATTCAGCAAACCTCCCCTCGCCCATCATGCGAGTGGCTGTTAGGATTTAACAGCATATGTCAGACCGTACTGACTGCGGGGTTCCAGTACCGTTCTTTCCTTCCAGTTCCTTCCGTTTTCTCTCCTCCCGGGGCTTCACCCGAGGCTTGCGCTGTTGGGGCCACGCAGTGTGAGGAGCGCGTGGACTTCGCTGGATGATCCTAACCCCTGTCCGGGACCTTCAGCGACAACGCCTCGTCCCACGGGATGCGTTCCCCACTGTCCTCGGACTTCCCACAGCCCATGTGAACAGTGTGGTTAGCTCTGTGTCGTGCAATTTGGGTGTGTGTATGTCAAGGGTGTCGGCCTTGAAAGACTCTATTCGAGAACAGACCCGGTTTGGGGTACTCGATCCTACCCGATACTCCCAGTGGACTTTGGAGAGGCAGGGGTGGGGGGAACCACATGAAGCACGGAAAGGAATGTGTTGGAAATGCTTATTTATGATTATGGTTATGTTGTGTGCGTTGAAATGCTTGTTTGTGACTATGTGTATGTCGTGTGTGTTGAAATGCTTAATTGTGATTGCGTATGTCATGTGTGTTGAAATGCTTAATTGTGATTGTGTCTGTTGTGTGTGTTGAAATGCTTATTTGTGACTATGTGTGTTGGTGTGAATAAATGGTGTATTGTATCGTAATCTTTCTTGTGTGGTCTCTTGCGGGGCGTGTGAGGTCAGTCACTCCCTTCACTCCCATCTAGACCGATCCTGTCAGGGCAGACCTCCAGGGGTCGGTCGTGACAGTCTGACTGTATTGTGTAACAGACTGTAGCTCCTTTGGTCTGACTGTATTGTGTAACAGACTGTAGCTCTGTATTGATGGTCTGACTGCATTGTGTAACAGACTGTATTAATGGTCTGACTGTATTGTGCAACAGACTAGCTCTGTATTAATGGTCTGACTGTATTGGGTAACATACTGTAGCTCTGAATTAATGGTCTGACTGTATTGTGTAACAGACTGTAGCTCTGTATTAATGGTCTGACTGTATTGTGTAACAGGTTGTAGCTCCTTTGGTCTGACTGTATTGTGTATCAGACTGTAGCTCTGTATTTATGGTCTGACTGTATTGTGTAACGGACTGTAGCTCTGTATTGATGGTCTGGCTGTACTGTGTAACAGACTGTCGCTCTGTATTGATGGTCTGATTGTATTGTGTAACAGATTGTAGCTCTGTATTAATGGTCTGACTGTATTGTGTAACAGACTGTAGCTCTGTTGGTTTGACTGTATTGTGTAACAGACTGTAGCTCTGTATTGATGGTCTGACTGTAATGTGTAACAGACTGTAGCTCTGTTGGTCTGACTGTATTGTGTAACAGACTGTAGCTCTGTTGGTCTGACTGCATTGTGTAGCAGACTGTATCTCTGTTGGTCTGACTGTATTGTGTAACAGACTGTATCTCTGTTGGTCTGACTGTATTGTGTAACTCCATGTGTGTCTTTATTACGTTTAGCTCTGGCAGTTTCGTTGTGAAAATGTAGTCTTGAAATGCTAATTTCGATTGATTCAGGAAACCTACGGTGTACTATTCTGCTTTCCTTTTTGATGGCAGATTTCTTTTAACAATACAAAGGTTTCATTGATTTTTCCAAACATGATTCATTCCCAATGTATATTTAGTATTTTAGATGAATTTAAGCAGTAGAGTGTCGGATATTTCTGCATTTTGAAACATACTGTTATACGTCTGTGTGCAGTGGGACGTTTTATCCCTTTTTGTATTATGTAAATGATCAGTATATAGCATATTCTTCGTTGCTGATCGGAAAACGGCAAAGCGCCTTTTTTTTTTATCTAGGCCTAGAATACTGTTGCAGTACTTTGCCATTTTCCCCTTAGGGGATGAAGGGGTAGATTCTGTTGCAACACAATGGAAATGTGAAGTTGTATGTATCATGATCAGGAACAGGGCCCCAACTTCCTTAGGTAGATATTTTTGCAATCAACATATCATAAAGGTGAGACATTACATCTATCAGTCGAACTTATATCGAATCATTACATCTGACATGGGCAGACAAACCTTCACTTGTCTGTCTCAGGGAGTGCATGGTAGTGATATCTTTTGTTCGTATGAATTCACCATTTTTGCACGTCAAATTATCCCCAGAGTTTTACACGGGTTTGTGATCTGTATTGTAGTGGATCCACAGTTGAACAGATACTTGAAGACAAATTTTATGAACATATTTTTCATTGACCTTAATGCCTCCTTCATTGCAGTATTCATACAGCTTCTTTATCTGATTTGGTGAACCAGATTTGAGGGTGGACAAGATCACCAAGTCAACTGCATGGAACAATGTGGAATTCTGGTGTTCATGATTCCACTGGGAGAATTGTTGTTTGGCAGATACATTGTGCAGTGTTGGACGGCGTGTGTCTGGAAAACACATTTCAGTGGGCCGTTTGTTGTCTTTGCATCAAGTATTAATATACGCGCGCGCGTGTGTATGTGTGTGTGTGTGTGTGTGTGTGTGTGTGTGTGTGTGCGTGCGTGCGTGCGTGCGTGCGTGCGTGCGTGCGTGCGTGCGTGCGTGCGTGCGTGCGTGCGTGCCTGCGTGCCTGCCTGCGTGCGTGCGTGCGTGCGTGCGTGCGTGTGTGCGTGCGTGCGTCCGTGCGTGCGTGCGTGCGTGCGTGCGTGCGTGCGTGCGTGCGTGCGTGCGTGCGTGCGTGTGTCTTGTGTTGTGTTGATGGGTGGGCGGATGTTTGTGTGTGTGTGTGCGTGGATGCACACGTCCGTGCATGTGTGTTAGTGTAAGGTTACCGTAAGAATAGTGGAAGTAAACTGATAGAGAACCACATTTATGGACGAGAACAATTTGAGGGAACAGAAAAGGAGACACTGAAGGAGCCAGTGGGAGCCAGAAAGGTTCTGTCCTCAACTGCCCCAGCAGCCAACGGAAACTGTCCAGCACCCCTGCCCCCCCCCCCCCCCCCCCCCTCCACCTTCACCACACACCCATCGGCAGCCTGCGTTTCGCCGACATAGGACGAGAACAATGTCATTCTTCTTTAGTTGATTTATGGACGAGTACAATGTAATTTTTCATCATTTCTGTTTTATTTATGGACGAGAACAATGTAATTCTTTATTATCTGGTATAGACGAGAACAATGCAATTCTTCATTATTTGATTTACGAACGAAAACAATGTAATTTTTCTTTATTTACGGACGAGAACAATGTCATTCTTCTTTATTTGATCCACGGGTGAGAACAACGTCATTCTTCATTATTTGATTTAGGGACAAGAACAATGTAAATCTTCATTATTTGATTTATGGACGAGAACAACGTAATTCTTCATTATTTGATTTATTCACAAGAATAGTGCAATTCTTCAATATTTGATTTGTTGACAAGAACAAAGCAATTCTTCATTGTTTGATTTCTGGACGAGAAAAATCTAATAGTTTACTATTTTGGTTTAGAGACGAGAACAATATGAATTTTCACAATTTGATTTATGGACGAGAAGAAGACAATTCTTCACTATTTGATTTTTGGACGATAACGACAACAGTGTAATTGTTTGACACCCGTTCGATTTGACGGGGCATTTGAAAACCCCCTTCCAAGCATACCCTGTGTCATGTCGACCTATGTAACAGCATGTTCGCTGCTTAGTGTTCGTGCAGGTGTTCACAGAATAAAAACATTTCGGTGACACAGTGTGCATAAATGTCAGATTGGTTTCTTGTCTGTGTGTAATGAGACAATGATACAAGAGCACAGACATTATCCACTTGCTTTTTCAGGTTTTATTTCACACACGACATTGTCATAGTCATGGTTCACTGAGGAACGAGACTGGCTTTTGGCACCTGTCAGTATTCCTTGGAGGCCGGGCTGTGGGGACATACGTTAAGGAAGTAAATCATAAAAACGATAAATCTTGGAACAGATCGAAACACATGTCATCACTGATCTGACTGTGGCTGCAAAAGATACCACAGCAGCAATGACCAGAGAAAGGTCAGACCCGGAGGACCACTTAGCCCAGTGTGCTGCCCGCCTGGTCCCCAAAGACTTGGCTGTTGTCGTAGTCACTGACGCTGCTGGATGTCCCTGAGTTGCCGTCGCCTCCAAAGTCGCTGTTGCTGTAGGAGGAGCTGCTGCTGCGGCTGACGGAGGAGCCGTTGCCGTTGGAGTAGGACTTCCGGTCGCCCCCTGTCAGGGAGGTGGAGGAGCCCACCAGGCCGCTGTCGTACACCTTCCTGCTGGATCCCACCAGCGCTCGGTCCGCACTTTCCGCCGGGTTCAAACCTCTACCGGTCAACGAGACTCCACTCAGGGAGTTGCCCGCACCCAGACCCCCACCCGTGAAGGACCCGTGGCCTACGTTCAGGCCATTCCCGCGGCCAAGACCCGAGCCAGTGGAAGACGAGGAAAAGCTGGACTTGCCGGACGACTGGCTGACAAGGGTTCCCAGGCCCGTGCCGTCTGTGCTGCCAAAGGACAGCCCTTTCCCAGAAGAGGCCGAGAGTCCGTCGTGGAAGGACAGCCCTTTTCCAGAAGAGGCCGAAAGTCCGTCGTTGAAGGACAGCCCTTTTCCAGAAGAGGCCGAAAGTCCGTCGTTGAAGGACAGCCCTTTCCCAGAAAAGGCCGAAGGTCCGTCATTGACAGCCCGTGGGAAAGTGGCAGGCAGCTTAAAGCCCTGGTTGAAGTTCAGTCCCTGGGGAACGCCTTCACCAAGGCCTTGGTTTGTCTTGAAGTTGTTGTCGTTCTTGGATACCAGGCCATTCTGGTTGAAAGCAGAGCCAGACACTGGCTTGAAAGTACCATGAGTGTTTCCGTTCCAAACTGAGGACTTGATGCCTTGGCGGTTGAAGTCTGAACCTATCCCCCTGTTAGTCAGATCATTGGTGTTATGGGCCAGGTTGATGCCTTGGCGGTTGAAGTCTGAACCTATCCCCCTGTTAGTCAGATCATTGGTGTTATGGGCCAGGTTGATGCCTTGGCGGTTGAAGTCTGAACCTATCCCCCTGTTAGTCAGATCATTGGTGTTATGGGCCAGGTTCAGAGCCTTGTTCCCGAAACTGGATCCAGTGAGCTGTTTTCCGGAGGCAAAGCCTGGGTCACCCAGAGTCAAGCCTTGGCCAGGACTGTACCGGTCATTGAAAGCTGCAGCCAGTCCGGACTGACCCCGATTTGCCCACTGTAGGAATGGAGACTGGCCAGACCTACTATCCAGACCTCCAGACCTACTGCCCAGACCTCCAGACCTACTGCCCAGACCTCCCGACCTACTGCCCAGACTAGGTCCTCCGAACGTCCTGCTGCCCGGTCCGGTGGATGTCCTGAAGGGGTCAGTCCTGCCCACGGCACGCCCTGCACCCAGACCTAAGACACCCACGCCAGCTCCACCGGTCCTTGGTGACGCATCGTACCCACCCCTGACATCGGTGTTGACCTTGAAATCTGACTGTGGTCTGAGAGAGGAAGGTCCGCTCCCTGGGAGACTGTTCAGGCCGTCGTTGCTGGGGAGACGGCTGTTGCTGGAATAGAGATTGTTGAACCCCCTTCTAGGGTCCACCGCCCTCAGGCCGTCAGCACTGTCAGAGTAGCCGCTAAATCCTAGGGCTGCCGATCGTGCGTCAAGTTCTTTGCCTACAATGTCTTCCTGATTTTCCAGTTTGCTGCCATCATAAGGAATGCCAGCACCGACTGTATTCTTGCTAAGACCAAATTCAGAATTCCCAGGGTGCGCATTTAGGTTGCTATGAACGTTTTTCCCAAAAGCGTCGTTGGTGATGGCGGGGTTTGTAAAAGCGCCGTTGACGTTGAAGCTGTCGCCGTCACTGAGGCCAGAGCTGGTGTCCCCCTGCAGCAGATCGTTGACCAGGTTGCTGCCCCTGCCCACTGCGTTGATCTGGCCGGGCGTGAGGTCAAAGTTCCTAGTGGTCGACTTGCCGCCGTCCAGCACGTCATGCTGGGTTGTGCTGGAGCTGCTGCTGGAGAGTGGGACTTGGTTTGGGATGGAGGGGGTGTAGGCGTTGTTGCTGCCTCCGGTGCCGGGAAAAGGACTGGCCGGAAATGCAGTGTTGGGAGTCTGGTAGCGGCTGTCAGCATCAGAGCTGGTGTGGAAAGTGACTGGGTTACTGTTCTTGGTCAGAGAGATCTGACCGCTACCCCCCTTCAGCACATTGGCGTTGGTGGGCACGAGCTGATTGACATCGTTCAACGTCTGCTGGTGAAGATCGTTTTTGCCAAGACCACTTGTTCTTGCTGCACTAGCAGGGAAAGGAAGCTGGTCGTTGTTCACCGTGCTGGGGAAAGAGCCCGTGTTAAAGTTGTCGTACAAGTTGGCATCGTCAACATTTTGGTCATGCAATGAATTGGAGCTGAAGTCTGTAGTCAATGACGTGGCAAAACTTCCGGCATGGATATTTCCCACATCTGCAGTAGCTCCTTTCCCGAAAAGGTCCCCTCCATGAAAACCGCCGACTGCACCGCCATCCACAGACCCACCATTGCTATAACGCCCACCGCTCTTGTCCAGGGCATCCAGAGTGGAGGGTCACTGGAGGAGAAAGCTGGGAAATCTTTGGACAGGGCGCTGGTGTCAGGCTGACCATCCCCAAAGCCAGCACCGGCCGTCTTTCCCAGCCCTTGGCCAGAGCTCACCAGGGCGTTGTGAGGCAGCAGGTTCAGGGCCTCACCACCCACGGGCTGCCCGGATCCAGGCAAGGCGTTGTGAGGCAGCAGGTTCAGGGCCTCACCACCCACGGGCTGCCCGGATCCAGGCAAGGCGTTGCCGTTCAGAGAGCTGTCAAGGGTCAGAGGCTGGGAGCCCGTGGAGGGGAGGAAGCGGGGCGGGTCCTGGGGGCGGCTGTGGGCACTGAAGGCCGGGGTCTGTGGGAAAGAGGACTGACCGAGCTGCACGCCATCCAGCCTGCCCCTGGGCGCTGTGCCTGGACACAGGAAACCACTACCACACAATGTCCCTGGACACAGGAAAACACTACCACACAATGTCCCTGGATACAGGAAAACACTACCACACAATGTCCCTGGACACAGGAAAACACTACCACACAATGTTACACAGGAAAACAATACCCACAATGTCCCTGGACACAGGAAAACACTACCACAATGTCCCTGGACACAGAAAAACACTACCACACAATGTCCCTGGACACAGGAAAACACTACCACACAATGTTACACAGGAAAACACTACCACCCAATATCACTGGACACAGGAAACCACTACCACACAATGTTACACAGGAAAACAATACCACACAATGTCCCTGACACAGGAAAACACTACCACACAATGTCCCTGGACACAGGAAAACACTACCACACAAGGGTTACACAGGAAAACACTACCACACAATGTTACACAGGAAAACACTACCACACAATGTTACACAGGAAAACACTACCACACAATGTCCCTGTACACAGGAAAACAATACCACACAATGTTACACAGGAAACACTACCACACAATGTTATACAGGTAACACTACCACACAATGTTACACAGGAAAACACTACCACACAATGTTAAACAGGAAAACACTACCACACAATGTTAAAAAGGAAAACACTACCACACAATGTCACTCAACCGATTTCTCGGGTCTGTGCCTGGAAACAGGAAAACACTACCACACAATGTCACTCAACCGATTTCTCTGTCTGTGCCTGGAAACAGGAAAACACTACCACACAATGCAATACAGATGAACACTACCACACAATGCTACAAAATTAAAACACCCCCGACAATGTTACACAGAAAAACACTGCCACACAATGTTACACAGGAAAACACTACCACACAATGTCACACAGGAAAACACTACCACACAATGTTGCACAGGAAAAACACTACCACACAATGTTACACAGGAAAACACTACCACACAATGTCACACAAGAAAACACTACCATACAATGTTACACAGGAAAACACTACCACACAATGTCACACAGGAAAACAATACCACACAATGTCACACAGGAAGACACTACCCACACAATGTCACACAAAAAACACTACCACACAATGTCACACAGGAAAACACTACCACACAATGTCACACAAGAACACACTACCACACAATGTTACACAGGAAAACACTAGCACACAATGTGACACAAGAAAACACTCCCACACAATGTTACACAGGAAAACCACTACCACACAATGTCACACAAGAAAACACTACCACACAATGTTACACAGGAAAACACTACCACACAATGTCACACAAGAAAACACTACCACACAATGTTACACAGGAAAACACTACCACACAATGCCCACACAAGAAAACACTACCACACAATGTTACACAGGAAAACACTACCACACAATGTCACACAAGAAACACTACCACACATGCTACACAGAAAACACTCCCACACAATGTCACTGAACCCATTTTGTCTGTCTGCGCCAGGACACAGGAAAACACTCCCACACAATGTCACTGAACCGATTTCTTTGTTTTGATGGAAACACTATTTTCTCTCACTCTCTTTTTGACTGTAAGTCCCAACCCCCTCCCCCCCTTCTCTCCCCCACACACACTACACACACTGCGCTCACAGCGCACACACACACAC
>CM031602.1:99826242-99836242 GCA_018398815.1 Conus ventricosus | reverse complement strand
CCATCAAATAATCGATCAATCAATTAATCAATCAATTAACCAATTAATCAACCATACAACCAAATCAGTCTATCAATCGGCCAGTCTCTCCGTGTATCTCTGTATCTCTGGCCGTCTGTCTATCTGTTTGTCCGTCTGTCTGTCTGTCTGTCTGTCTATCTATTGGGAGAAGCACTCATCTGGAAAGGAAGTGAGCCTTTCTCTGTAAGTTGTCCACGAAGAAAAATGTACACGTCTGTTTGACTATCTTTGATAATTTCATTTTTTCTTGCATGCGAAGATTCTAAGCACGAAGGGATTACCTACACTGGGCAAAAATGTACACGTCTGTCTTTTTGTCTCTCTGTTATATCATTTCATCGGTTCTTTGTTGCGACACGACAGGTCAACAGACGAAGAAAGCCATGACTGGTCAACCATTGTTTTTTTTCATTTCGAAAGTCATTTTGCGAAGACTGGGGAATAACTGTCTACGCACTCGACTGCATGTTGTCTGTATACTCAATGCATTTATCGCAATAAGGCACGATCAATACATGTAAGTTTATATGCAAACCTGTTTTACGCCTTGAGTATGATGACGACGATCATCATCATCATCATCATCATCATCATCATCATCATCATCATCATCATCATCATCATCATCATCATCATCATCATCATCATCATCATCATCATCATCATCATCATCATCATCATCATCATCATCATCAACATTATTATTATTATTATTATTATTATTATTATTATTATTATTATTATTATTATTATTATTATTATTATCATTATTATTGTTGTTATCATTATTATTATCATTATTGATGTTCTTGTTTCGGTTGTCAGTGTTGTTGCCGTTGCCGTTGTCGTTGTCGTTGTCGTTGTCTTCTTCTTCTTCTTCTTCTTCTTCTTCTTCTTCTTCTTTCTTCTTCTTCTTCTTCACATTATTATTAATATCACCATTATCATTATTATTATTATCACTACCGTTTGTGCATCTGTCGTTTTGAAAGTGGATGCTGATGTTATAATTTTTGTACTCCTTTAGTCGCGTTTGAAAAGATGTTTCTTCATTTGTGCATTTTGCCCATTCCAATTACAATGATATTGAATTATCATTTCACACAGCTTGAACACGAGAAATATGGTTACTCACGTTATATAAAACAGCTATTTATCATGTTAATGTCTCTGTCGACTCCTAGTCCCACAGACCCAGTTTGAAAACGCAGATAGGAAGCATGGGTCCAAAACCAACAGTATGTAGACACTGTCACTACATCCCCGCAACATAGTCTAAGGGAAATAACCTCGATTTGCAAGTTGTGAAGGAAATAATCTTGGCCTGGGTGTTGCGGCCCCTGTAGGGTTTCTATGCCTCTGTCTGTCCGTCCATTTGTCACTGTCTGTCTGTCTCTCTCTGTGTCTGTATCTCTGTCACTGTCGGTCTGTCTGTATGTCTGTCTGTCTGTCTCTCCCCCCCCTCCCCTCACGTGCATGCATGCACGCATCTGTGTGTGTGTGTGTGTGTGTGTGTGGACGGGATCCTTTTAAAAATATTAAAGAAGAAGAAGAAGAAGAAGAAGAAGAAGAAGAAGAAGAAGAAGAAGAAGAAGAAGAAGCAGAAGCAGAAGAAGAAGAAGAAGAAGAAGAAGAAGAAGAAGCAGAAGCAGAAGAAGAAGAAGAAGAAGAAGAAGAAGAAGAAGAAGAAAGGAGAAGGAGAAGACGAAGAAGAAGAAGAAGAAGAAGAAGAAGAAGAAGAAGAAGAAGAAGAAGAAGAAGAAGAAGAAGAATTAAACAGACTACCTGAGTGCGAGCGTGTGGTCTTTTTTTTCTTGCTTTTTGCTTTGTTTCTCTTGTTCTTCCTTCTCTCTCTCCGTCCTCCCTTTCCTCCTTCCTTTCTGGCCGAGGTACTGTGTTTCCAATGGACGGAGGGTTTTTTTCATGGCAGGTGTCCACAGTTGCCCTCCACCTGACCTTCACACTTCTGCTCTGTGGAGTCTGGAACAATGCCTCTGGAACCGGCCTCAGTGACCATGGGTACGGCCTGTGTCTCTCTGTCTGTCTGTCTGTTCTGTTGTCTGTTTGGTGAGTTGGCCTGTATCTGTCTCTCTGTCCGCCCGATATTTGGTCTGTGTCTGTGTTGTTATCTGTCAAATTGTCTGTCTGTCTGGTGTGGTGTTTGTCTAGTTATCTGTCGAATCGTATGTCTGTCTGTCTGGTGTGGTGTGGTGTGTCTGTGTCTGTGTTGTTATCTGTCGAATTGTCAGTCTGCCTGTCTGTTGTGGTGTCTGTCTAGTTATCTGTCGAATCGTCTGTCTGTCTGTCTGTCTGGTGTGGTGTGGTGTGTCTGTGTCTGTGTTGTTATCTGTCGAATTGTCAGTCTGCCTGTCTGTTGTGGTGTCTGTCTAGTTATCTGTCGAATCGTCTGTCTGTCTGTCTGTCTGGTGTGGTGTGGTGTGTCTGTGTCTGTGTTGTTATCTGTCGAATTGTCAGTCTGTCTGTCTGTTGTGGTGTCTGTCTACTTATCTGCCGGTTTTGATTGTCTGTCTGTCTGTCTGTGTGATGTGTCTGTCTAGTTATCTGTGGGATTGTCTGTCTGGTATGGGTTGTTTGTCTAGTTATCTGTCTGCCTGTCTTATGTGGTGTGATGTGGTGTGTCTGTGGCTGTCTAGTTATCTGTGGGATTGTCTGTCTGTCTATTGTGGTGTATCTGTCTGTCTACTTATCTGCCGGATTGATTGACTGTCTGTCTGGAGTGGTGTGTCATGTATTGTTTTCTGTCCGATTGTCTACAGGAGCTTCTGTGTTCCCGTCAATACCCAGAGCATTAGGTTGGTCTTCTATTGATAAGTAGGAGGGGGGAAGGGGGAGGGAGGAGGAGGGTATTATATGCGACATTGCACATTTCTCACAGAAAGGTAGTTAACATAGGGGGGCATAGATTTCTGTGTGTGGAGTAGGTTATGGTTAGGTCAGTAATTCCATAGAGTTGGTTATGGTTAGGTCAGTAATTCCATAGAATTGGTTATGGTTAGGTCAGTAATTCCATAGAGTTGGTTATGGTTAGGTCAGTAATTCCATAGAGTTGGTTATGGTTAGGTCAGTAATTCCACAGAGTTTGTTATGGTTAGGTCAGTAATTCCGTAGAGTTGGTTATGGTTAGGTCAGTAATTCCATAGAGTTGGTTATGGTTAGGTCAGTAATTCCATAGAGTTGGTTATGGTTAGGTCAGTAATTCCATAGAGTTGGTTATGGTTAGGTCAGTAATTCCATAGAGTTGGTTATGGTTAGGTCAGTAATTCCATAGAGTTGGCTATGGTTAGGTCAGTAATTCCATAGAGTTGGTTATGGTTAGGTCAGTAATTCCATAGTGTTGGTTATGGTTAGGTCAGTAATTCCATAGAGTTGGCTATGGTTAGGTCAGTAATTCCATAGAGTTGGTTATGGTTAGGTCAGGAATTCCATAGAGTTGGTTATGGTTAGGTCAGTAATTCCATAGAGTTGGCTATGGTTAGGTCAGTAATTCCATAGAGTTGGTTATGGTTAGGTCAGGAATTCCATAGAGTTGGTTATGGTTAGGTCAGTAATTCCATAGCGTTGGTTATGGTTAGGTCAGTAATTCCATAGAGTTGGTTATGGTTAGGTCAGTAATTCCATACAGTTGGTTATGGTTAGGTCAGTAATTCCATAGTGTTGGTTATGGTTAGGTCAGTAATTCCATAGTGTTGGTTATGGTTAGGTCAGTAATTCCATAGAGTTGGTTATGGTTAGGTCAGTAATTCCATAGAGTTGGTTATGGTTAGGTCCGTAATTCCATAGAGTTGGTTATGGTTAGGTCAGTAATTCCATAGAGTTGGTTTATGGTTAGGTCAGTAATTCCATAGAGTTGGTTATGGTTAGGTAAGTAATTCCATAGAGTTAAAGGGGCTGCCTGTCTTCTCCCTCAGAGGAAACTGGGCCATCCTCACCCTGCTTGGCTCTATCCTCTGTGTGTGTGTGTGTGTGTGTGTGTGTGTGTGCGTGCGTGCGTGCGTGCGTGCGTGCGTGCGTGCGTGCGTGCGTGCGTGCGTGCGTGCGTGCGTGCGTGCGTGCGTGCGTGCGTGCGTGCGTGCGTGCGTGTGTGTGTGTGTGTGTGTGTGTGGTGTGTGTGTATGTGTGTGTGTGTGCGTGCAGACATGTGTGTGTGTGTGTGTGTGTGTGTGTGTGTGTGTGTGTGTGTGTGTGTGTGTGTGTGTGTGTGTGTGCGGACGGGATCCTTTTAAAAATATTAAGAAGAAGAAGAAGAAGAAAGAAGAAGAAGAAGAGAAGAAGAAGAAGAAATGAAACAGACTACCCTAGTGCGTGCTATGTGTGCCCCATATCAAACGTTGTGCAAGACACTGTGTGTTTCTGATCTTACGGCAACATCGTTGTCATTGTCATCGTTGTCGTTGTCGTTGTCGTCATCGGCGTATTCGTCATGATCATCGGCATCGTCGTCTTTGTTGGCTGCAGTCATTCTGACGCTCTAAAAATTGTCATTGAAGGGAAAAGTGTGTCATTGAGGGGTGCAAGGCCATAAAGTTTGCATGTAATACGGAAAACATTTAAGAAGCAGAATGGCCAAAGCCGAATTGCAAGGGAGAAAAAGCATGTCATTTTCTCACCTTGTTTTGCTCTGTTTAGTTCCCTTTTCACCGCCCCCCCCCCCCCTTTTTTTTTCCTTAAGAAGCTCCCTTTTGGAGTAAAAGTAATACCGAAGCCGAAACAAAGTTGGTATAATTTCCTCACCGGCCAAGTTGTGCTTCTGTAACTGTAATCCTCCGTTAACAGATCATGTAGTGTTGGTGGTGATTTTATCATAATTCCCTCCTAGTGCGGCTTTCGTGCATAACGTGGAACTGCAGACATGATATTTGCTGCGTGACAGCTCCAGGAAAAATGCCAAGAGCAGCAGAGCGATCTGTTTGTGACCTTTGTCGATCTGACCAAGGCCTTCGATACGGTCAGCAGAGATGTCTTGTGGAAGATCATGGAGAAATCTGGCTGTCCCAGCAGGTTCATTACGATCGTCCGACAGTTCCACGACGGCATGATGGTGAAAGTGCTGGATGATGGAGACGAGTCAGACGCCTTTCCAGTGACCAACGGCGTAAAGCAAGGCTGCGTTCTTGCCTCTACACTCTTCAGCATGGTCTTCTCCGCCATGCTGACTGATGCCTTCCGTGACTGCCAGGGTGGTATACACGTCAGATACAGAACTGATGGTGGGCTGTTCAACCTCAGGCGACTGCAGGCTGTTACAAAGGTAAAAGAGACAGTCATCAGGGACTTCTTGTTTGCTGATGACTGCGCCCTCAATGCCAGCACAGAGCAGATGATGCAGCACGAAATGGACTGCCTCTCACGAGCCTGCGACAACTTCGGTCTCACCATCAGCACCAAAAAGACCGAAGTGATGTATCAGCCTGCGCCAGGTAAACCCTACCAGAAACCACACATCACAGTAAAGGGGCAGAACTTACAGGCAGTTGACAACTTCACCTATCTGGGCAGCACACTCTCACGAGCTGTGAACTTTGACGCAGAGGTCAGGAACAGGATTGTCAAAGCCAGCTCTGTGTTTGGGAGACTCCGTGAAAATGTCTGGGAGCGGAGAGGACTAAGTCTTACCACCAAGCTGAAGGTCTACCATGCAGTGGTATTAACCACTCTCCTCTATGCCACTGAGACCTGGACTGTCTACAGCAGACACGCCAAACAGCTTGACCATTTTCACCTCAGCTGTCTCCGCAGACTCCTACACATCAAGTGGCAGGACAAAGCCCCAGACACTGAGGTCTTGGAAAGATCCAGCATCCCAGCATCTACACTCTCCTTCAGAAATCCCGGGCCAGATGGGCTAGCCACATCGTCAAAATGCCAGATAGTCGACTGCCGAAACAACTGCTGTACGGAGAACTGAGTCAAGGCAAGCGCCAAGTTGGGGGGCAGGAGAAACGTTTCAAGCACTGCCTCAAAGTGTCCCTGAAAGGCCTGAACTTTAACCTTAACACCTGGGAGTTGCTTGCCCTGGACCGTCCATCCTGGCGAAACAGCATCACAAAAGGGTGCATGTACATCAGAGAAGAGACACACAGCAGAAACTGAGGGAAAGCGAGCCGCGCGCAAGGCCAGAGCTACCTCCACCTCCACTGTAGCACCCACCCACATGTGTTCCACATGTGGGCGTTCCTTCCGCGCCCAGATCGGCCTCACCAGCCACCTGCGGACCCACACTCAGCGATCTTCCATCTGAGATTGAAGTCATGGTCATCTTCGAAATCGAAGGACGAACAACATCATATTGCTCTATCAACAGATCATGTCGTGGTGATGTCATCATAATCCTCTATTAACAGAGCATGTAGTGGTGTCATCATAATCCTCTATCAACAGAGCATGTCGTGGTGATGTCATCATAATCCTCTATTAACAGAGCATGTCGTGGTGACGTCATCATAATCCTCTATTAACCGAGCATGTAGTGGTGTCATCATAATCCTCTATCAACAGATCATGTAGTGTTGGTGATGTTACCATAATCCTCTGTTAACAGATCATATAGTTTTGGTGATGTCATCATCATCCTCTGTCAGGACATCATGCTGTGTTGGCGGTGTTGTTATAATGATCCTCAATATTCTGACGCTCACTGCAGTGTCGGTGGTGATGTCATCATAATCTTCCATCAACAAATCATGTCAGTGTCGGTGGTGATGTCATCATAATCTTCCATCAACACATCATGTCAGTGTCGGTGGTGATGTGATCATAATCCTCCATCAATAGATCATGTCAGTGTCGGTGGTGATGTCATCAAAATTCTCCATCAATAGATCATGTGGTGTCGGTGGTGATGTCATCATAATCCTCCATCAATAGATCATGTGGTGTCGGTGGCAGTGTTATCATGATCCTCAATGTTGTGACGCTATGTGCAGGGACTACCAGGCGGCGGGCACTGAAGGGGGAGGGGTGTACGGTTGTGGATGGTGATGGTGATGACGGCGGAGCGATTCCTGCTGCCGTTTCCTACTCCGCTTACAGAGGTGTGTGTGTGTGTTGTGTGTGTGTGTGTGTGTGTGTGTGTGTGTGTGTGTGTGTGTGTGTGTGTAGTATGTGTGTGGTGTGAGTGCGTGCGTGCGTGCGTGCGTGCGTGTGTGTGCGTGTGCGTGTGCGCGCGCGCGCGCGTGCGTGCGTGTGTGTGTGTGTGTGTGTGTGTGTGTGTGTGAGTGTGTGTGTGTGTGTGTGTGTGTGTGTGTGTGTGTGTGTGTGTGTGTGTGTGTGTGTGTGTGTGTGTGTGTGAGTATGTGAGTGTGTGTGTGTGTGTGTGAGAGAGAGAGAGAGAGAGAGAGAGAGAGAGAGAGAGAGAGAGAGAGAGAGAGAGACAGAGACAGAGACAGAGAGAGAGAGAGAGAGAGAGAGAGAGAGAGAGAGAGAGAGAGAGAGAGACTCTCACTGATTCAACGTAGACAAAAAAGCAGTCAGGCAGAAGAAAATGGATTTCCTCATTTTAACTAATAAGTAAAGTTTTGCGCTATTTACAGACCAATTACATCTACTTTTTTCACAAAATTAAATGGACATTTTTAATTGAATTCATTAAGAGGTCCTCACGGATGAAATAAATCAATTTCCAGTCAAAGTGTACACCCACAGAGCCACACAAAATATTCGATAACCAGAAATCGTCCAGGTTTTTCTGCTCCGAACAGATAACCAGAAGTGTCCAGGTATTTTCTGCTCCGAACAGATAACCAGAAAGTGTCCAGGTTTTCTGCCCCGAACAGATAACCAGAAAGTGTCCAGGTTTTCTGCCCCGAACAGATAACCAGAAAGTTTCCAGGTTTTTCTGCCCGAAGAGATAACCAGAAAGTTTCCAGATTTTTCTGCCCCAAAGAGATAACCAGAAAGTTTCCAGTTTTTTTTCTGGCCCGAACAGCTCCCACCCAGAGTTGAGTTTGCTGCGGGCTCAGCTGGGAAGACTTGGACCATAAGATCGAGTTTCATGCAAGTGTCAGTAATTCTCGGGCCTGGTTGACGCTGGGATATATACCGAAACAGCAAAAGAAACGCGAAAATTTGAGTTTGACTGTATTTTATTCATAATGTAGAATGTAATTAAATCAACAGTTTTCAACCAAAAGAAATGAAAAAGTGGCACAAAAGTTCTGTGGTGACATGTCGTGAAAACAGAAAGTTCATTTTGACAGTGCGCGTTTTGTGACGAATTTGACAATCATATGGCGTATGTCCCCCATTGGCAGCAATAACAGCCTGGCATCTGTGGTGCATGGAGCGCACCAATCGGTTGATGGAAGCCATAGGAACGTTGGCCAGGCCTGCTGGATGGCCTGCTGCAGTTCTGCGGCGGTGGTGGGTCTTGGGCGGATCGTGTTCAGCTCCCTTTGCAACATGTCCCAAAAGTGTTCAATGGGGTTCATATCCGGGCTCAACGCGGGCCAGGCCATGACAGGGATCCCTGACTGCTGCAGGAAGTCCTGTGTAGCCCTGGCAGAGTGTGGACGGGCATTGTCCTGCTGGAATTCGAAGTTTGCATGCCCGTGGAAAAAGGGCACCACATGGGGACGCAGCACCTGATCGATGTATCGCTGCGCTGTGATGCCCCCACCACGGCCCGGGGCCAGGCCTTGAAAGAAGACAGGGCTAGCACGTGGTTACGTCCTATGGTGCCCACAGGATCGTGCTAGGTCCGCCCCAGGTGTTGTGCTCTTGGACGCAGCAGTCTGCATACCGTTCTCCATGTCTCCTCCACACTCGCGCACGCCCATCCAGGTGGTCAACACAGAAGCGGCTCTCATCACTGAACAACACACGCAGCCACTGTGCGTTAGTCCAGTTGACGTGGTTCTGTGCCCACTGAAGGCGCGCCTGTCTGTGGCGCACAGTAAGCATGGGGCCCCTGGCTGGCCGATGGTTCCGTAGCCCTTTGTTGGCCAGTCGACGCCGGACTGTGTCGGCACTGATGGGTGCCTGGTGGCCCCCAATGACATTCCGGGCTGTTTCCGCGGCTGTCCTGAAGCGGTCCTGGACGTGGTGGCGGCAGATGTAGCGATCTTGCCTTGGAGTGGTCACGAGGGGTCTGCCGCTCCTGTGTCTATCAGCAGTGGTGCTCGTGGCCAGGAATCGGTGCTGCAGGCGGTAAACAGTGGCGATGTGACAGTTGAAGGTCATAGCCACAGCCTCGGGAGTGTCTCCGGCCTCCAAACGTCCAACAGCCCTCTCGCGTTGTGCAGGTGTCAGTCTTGGCATTGTGTTGGCGTCCAAAACGCGATTGCTAAAACTGATCAATCGTGTCATTTTTATCCCCTGTCACTAGTGAACATACTGACTATTCAGATTTGCTGCAGCGCTTGCACGTACAGCCACAGGCCGCACGAAAAGCGCGGTCAGAAACACAAGCCTCACGCTGGAAGCAAGAGCGCTAACAACCAGAAAATTCCATGGTCTTCCCTCAGCCATTAGTCGTCTTATACTCAGTGCAAAAATAACTAAATTAAACTGGAAGAAATACCATGAAACGAAACCAAACAAATTCGCGTTTCTTTTGCTGTTCGGTATATTATGAAAGTAAGCATATAGTACAGACATTTCAAGCACTCTCACACTGGAATTGAAATCCATGTCATCATCTTTATCATCTCATTCTTATCAATCAGCGTAAAAAAAAAGTATCAAATTCTGTGGCCCTTCATACCTGCTCTCATGGTGACCTCAGTTTTTATGTCCTCTCCACGTCATTGGCCTTGGTTTGATTCCGTCAGGGTCACAGTACTGGCAAACTCATGGGGGTTGTCATTGGACGGACGTGGTGGCACCTCGGACGTAGACTTCACTCACGCCAACTCCGTGACTAAGCAATTATTGTCGTCAGTAGGGGCTTAGCGGTGGTGCCTGGTATGTTGGATCAGAACAGGCGCCACTGAACACCACCAAAGTGACTGCCACAGTGCAG
>CM031602.1:99807267-99826142 GCA_018398815.1 Conus ventricosus | reverse complement strand
TATATTATTATTATTATATAATTATTATATAATATACTGTACATAAAGGTCAGAGTGACTGGTAAAGACACAATATATATACTGTCCATTAAGGTCACGGTGACCGGTAAAGACACAATATATACTGTCATTAAGGTCACAGTGACTGGTAAAGACACAATATATACGGTCCATTAAGGTCACAGTGACTGGTAAAGACACAACACATACTGTCAACTAAGGTCACAGTGACTGGCAAAGACACAATATATACTGTCCATTAAGGTCACAGTGACTGGTAAAGACACAATATATACTGTCCATTAAGGTCACAGTGACTGGTAAAGACACAATATATATTGTCCATTAAGGTCACAGTGACTGGTAAAGACACAACACATACTGTCAACTAAGGTCACAATGACTGATAAAGACCAAGTATATACTGTCCATTAAGGTCACAGTGACTGGTAAAGACACAATATATACAGTCCATTAAGGTCACAGTGACTGGTAAAGACAAACACATACTGTCAACTAAGGTCACAATGACTGGTAAAGACCCAATATATACTGTGCATTAAGGTCACAGTGACTGGTAAAGACACAATATATACTGTCCATTAAGGTCACAGTGACTGGTAAAGACACAACACATACTGTCAACTAAGGTCACAATGACTGGTAAAGACACAATATATACTGTCCATTAAGGTCACAGTGACTGGTAAAGACACAATATATACTGTCCAGTAAGGTCACAGTGACTGGTAAAAACACAATATATAGTCAACTAAGGTCACAATGACTGGTAAAGACACAATATATACTCTCCACAAAGGTCACAGTGACAGGTAAAGACACAATATATACTGCCCATTAAGGTCACAGTGACTGGTAAAAGACGTGTCATTTTAGTTGAAGACAGGTAAAAAAAAGATAAAACATGTACTTACATTAAAGTCAGAGTCGCTAGTGAAAGACATTTTTTTCCTTCTTGAGGCAAAGCCAGAGGGAAAGGTATGGGCACAACAAAACAAAACAAAACAGCAACAACAACAACAACAACAACAACAACAAGAACAACAACAACATACTACCTCTTTCTATGAAAATTAGCGAGGCCTGTCTAAGACCTACTCAATGTCTTAGGGTAGAGGTCAGAGGGAGGAGTAAAGACAATGTGTTCTCTCCATTGAAGTCAGCGGACCAGTAAGAACATTATCCATTTTTGTTTTCACCTTGCAGATACAGACCTAATCACCTTGCAGATACAGACCTAATCACCTTGCAGATACAGACCTAATCACCTTGCAGATACAGACCTAATCGGCGTTCGTTCCTAGAGACCAGGTGACACAGATGAAGACGTGACCAGGTGAGACAGATAAGGACATGACCAGGTGAGACAGATGAAGACGTGACCAGGTGAGACAGATAAAGACGTGACCAGGTGAGACAGATGAAGACGTGACCAGGTGAGACAGATGAAGACGTGACCAGGTGAGACAGATGAAGACGTGACCAGGTGAGACAGATGAAGACGTGACCAGGTGAGACAGGTGAAGACGTGACATGCATTCTTTCTACCGGGGCCAGAGAGACAACAGAACAACAGAGGACCCGAGAGACCTTGTTCTCCTTGCCCCCGTCGGCTGTTGCCATTCTCTACAGCAAAGAGTGACGTCCGGTGGCTCCGACTCCGCCCCCCGCTCTGCCACAGTGATGGACACGCCCTTTCCGGTCCCCCCCCCCCCCCCTCTCTCCGTAGAGCGAACTATCTGTGGTCAGAGTCAGTCAGCAGCAGATTAACGTTTCATTGGCCGATTGGCTGGAGGCCCTTCAGTACAGGAGGATATTACGCAGACTGAAGTCTGCCTACTTTGTGGCAGTTGTTTCATCGGCAATAGTGGGTCTGGTTCCGATGGGGGCCGTCGTCTGTCGCTCTCTCAGCTCTGGTTCCTTGTGAACTTAGGTTCACATTCAGGTGTTGGTATGCCGACGGTGGGCGTCGGTTTACTTCGCCTGTTTCCCCTTTCAAAAGGCTGTCTTCAGGGCCACCAGGCGGCCTTCTTCATGCTCGGCTGGCCATGGTCCTGTGCCGTGTTTCCCCTTTCAAAAGGCTGTCTTCAGGGCCACCAAGCGGCCTTCTTCATGCTCGGGTGGCCATGGTCCTGTGCCGCGTAAGGCCGCCTCAAAGAGGGAGCAGGTAGTAAGTCGCCGGAGCGCTGCAGGAGTCCCTTCTATTCTGTGGTCCATGCAGACTACGGCCGAGAGGGCAATTTTTCAGCACAACTCCGTGAGGGGTGCCCCATGCCCGCCCCCAAAGCATGGCATCCCAGGCCACAGTAATTGTAGTCAGGCAGCATCGCCGATCGCCCCACATCTCTATGAGTCGTCCCCTGGCGACACAAACTAGACCCGCCGTCACCCATTGCGCTGGAAGATTCGCTGCGCCGCCCGACACTGATCTCTCACATCAGTATCCTTTAATGGAGAGCTGCCACCTCTCCCTTGGTGTTCGCTGCTATGCCAGCCGGCAGGGAACTGATGGAGAGCTGCCACCTCTCCTTGGTGTTCGCTGCTATGCCAGCCGGCAGGGAACTGATGGAGAGCTGCCACCTCTCCCTTGGTGTTCGCTGCTATGCCAGCCGGCAGGGAACTGATGGAGAGCTGCCACCTCTCCCTTGGTGTTCGCTGCTATGCCAGCCGGCAGGGAACTGATGGAGAGCTGCCACCTCTCCCTTGGTGTTCGCTGCTATGCCAGCCGGCAGGGAACTGATGGAGAGCTGCCACCTCTCCCTTGGTGTTCGCTGCTATGTCAGCCGGCAGGGAACTGATGGAGAGCTGCCACCTCTCCCTTGGTGCTCGCTGCTATGCCAGCCGGCAGGGAACTGATGGAGAGCTGCCACCTCTCCCTTGGTGTTCGCTGCTATGCCAGCCGGCAGGGAACTGATGGAGAGCTGCCACCTCTCCCTTGGTGTTCGCTGCTATGCCAGCCGGCAGGGAACTGATGGAGAGCTGCCACCTCTCCCTTGGTGTTCGCTGCTATGCCAGCCGGCAGGGAACTGATGGAGAGCTGCCACCTCTCCCTTGGTGTTCGCTGCTATGCCAGCCGGCAGGGAACTGATGGAGAGCTGCCACCTCTCCCTTGGTGTTCGCTGCTATGCCAGCCGGCAGGGAACTGATGGAGAGCTGCCACCTCTCCCTTGGTGTTCGCTGCTATGCCAGCCGGCAGGGAACTGATGGAGAGCTGCCACCTCTCCCTTGGTGTTCGCTGCTATGCCAGCCGGCAGGGAACTGATGGAGAGCTGCCACCTCTCCCTTGGTGTTCGCTGCTATGCCAGCCGGCAGGGAACTGATGGAGAGCTGCCACCTCTCCCTTGGTGTTCGCTGCTATGCCAGCCGGCAGGGAACTGATGGAGAGCTGCCACCTCTCCCTTGGTGTTCGCTGCTATGCCAGCCGGCAGGGAACTGATGGAGAGCTGCCACCTCTCCCTTGGTGTTCGCTGCTATGCCAGCCGGCAGGGAACTGATGGAGAGCTGCCACCTCTCCCTTGGTGTTCGCTGCTATGCCAGCCGGCAGGGAACTGATGGAGAGCTGCCACCTCTCCCTTGGTGTTGCTGCTATGCCAGCCGGCAGGGAACTGATGGAGAGCTGCCACCTCTCCCTTGGTGTTTGCTGCTATGCCAGCCGGCAGGGAACTGGGAGTGCTCAATGACAGTGACCTTTTCTAGCCTGAGGCTTGTCACACCCAGGCCTGCTCCTTGTCACACGGGACTTCCCACACCCAGGTCTGCTCCTTGTCACACGGGACCTTCCCACACCCAGGCCTGCTCCTTGTCACACGGGACCTTCCCACACCCTGGCCTGCTCCTTGTCACACGGGACCTTCCCACACCCAGGCCTGCTCCTTGTCACACGGACCTTCCCACACCCAGGCCTGCTCCTTGTCACACGGGACCTTCCCACACCAGGCCTGCTCCCTTTTCATACGGGACCTTCTCACACCCAGGCCCGCTCCTTGTCACACGGGACCTTCCCACACCCAGGCCTGCTCCTTGTCACACGGGACCTTCCACACCCCCGGCCTGCTCCTTGTCACACGGGACCTTCCCACACCCAGGCCTGCTCCTTGTCACACGGGACCTTCCCACACCCAGGCCTGCTCCTTGTCACACGGGACCTTCCCACACCCAGGCCTGCTCCTTGTCACACAGGACCTTCCCACACCCAGGCCTGCTCCTTGTCACACGGGACCTTCCCACACCCAGGCCTGCTCCTTGTCACACGGGACCTTCCCACACCCAGGCCTGCTCCTTGTCACACGGGACCTTCCCACACCCAGGCCTGCTCCTTGTCACACGGGACCTTCCCACACCCAGGCCTGCTCCTTGTCACACGGGACCTTCCCACACCCAGGCCTGCTCCTTGTCACACGGGACCTTCCACACCCAGGCCTGCTGTCGCATGTGCCCAGCCACACAGACATTTGGAGCGAGAAGGCGACTTCTTCGGTTCTAGCTGGCGGTGCCAGTCATGACCGGTCATTGTGCAGTGGTGGGCCTCTGACCTCTATCCTTCCTCCCCTTCTGTGTTTAGCCACTATTCAGACTGCAACTATTATCATCATTTCATCACCAAAAGTGGCAGTATTCCTCTCCTTTCTCCCCTTCTGTGTTTAGCCACTATTCATACTGCACCTATTATCTCATTTTTATCACCAAAAGTGGCAGTATTCCTCTCCTTTCTCCCCTTCTGTGTTTAGCCACTATTCATACTGCACCTATTATCATCATTTCATCACCAAAAGTGGCAGTATTCCTCACCTTTCTCCCTTCTGTGTTTAGCCACTATTCATACTGCACCTATTTATCATCATTTCATCACCAAAAGTGGCAGTATTCCTCTCCTTTCTCCCTTCTGTGTTTAGCCACTATTCATACTGCAACTATTATCATCATTGTATCACCAAAAGTGGCAGTATTCCTCTCCTTTCTCCCTTCTGTGTTTAGCCACTATTCATACTGCAACTACTATCATCATTTTATCACCAAAAGTGGCAGTATTCCTCTCCTTTCTCCCCTTCTGTGATTAGCCACTATTCAGAATGCAACTATTATCATCATTTTATCACCAAAAGTGGCAGTATTCCTCTCCTTTCTCCCCTTCTGTGTTTAGCCACTATTCATACTGCACCTACTATCATCATTTTATCACCAAAGTGGCAGTATTCCTCTCCTTTCTCCCCTTCTGTGTTTAGCCACTATTCATACTGCACCTACTATCATCATTTTATCACCAAAAGTGGCAGTATTCCTCTCCTTTCTCCCCTTCTGTGTTTAGCCACTATTCATACTGCAACTATTATCATCATTTTATCACCAAAAGTGGCAGTATTCCTCTCCTTTCTCCCCTTCTGTGTTTAGCCACTATTCATACTGCAACTATTATCATCATTTTATCACCAAAAGTGGCAGTATTCCTCTCCTTTCTCGCCTTCTGTGTTTAGCCACTATTCATACTGCAAATATTATCATCATTTCATCACCAAAAGTGGCAGTATTCTCTCCTTTCTCCCCTTCTGTGTTTGCCACTATTCATACTGCAACTGTTATCATAATTTCATCACCAAAAGTGGCAGTATTCCTCTCCTTTCTCCCCTTCTGTGTTTAGCCACTATTCATACTGCAACTATTATCATCATTTTATCACCAAAAGTGGCAGTATTCCTCTCCTTTCTCCCCTTCTGTGTTTAGCCACTATTCATACTGCAACTATTATCATCATTTTATCAACAAAGTGGCAGTATTCCTCTCCTTCTCCCTTCTGTGTTTAGCCACTTTTCATACTGCACCTATTATCATCATTGTATCACCAAAAGTGGCAGTATTTCTCTCCTTTCTCGCCTTCTGTGTTTAGCCACTATTCATACTGCACCTATTATCATCATTTTATCACCAAAAGTGGCAGTATTCCTCTCCTTTCTCCCCTTCTGTGTTTAGCCACTATTCATATTGCACCTATTATCATCATTTTATCACCAAAAGTGGCAGTATTCCTCTCCTTTCTCCCCTTCTGTGTTTAGCCACTATTCAGACTGCTACTATTATCATCATTTTATCACCAAAAGTGGCAGTATTCCACTCCTTTCTCCCCTTCTGTGTTTTAGCCACTATTCAGACTGCACCTACTATCATCATTTTATCACCAAAAGTGGCAGTATTCCTCTCCTTTCTCCCCTTCTGTGTTTAGCCACTATTCATACTGCACCTATTATCATCATTGTATCACCAAAAGTGGCAGTATTCCTCACCTTTCTCCCTTCTGCGTTTAGCCACTATTCAGACTGCAACTATATCATCATTTTATCACCAAAAGTGGCAGTATTCCTCTCCTTTCTCCCTTCTGTGTTTAGCCACTATTCATACTGTAAATATTATCATCATTTCATCACCAAAGTGGCAGTATTCCTCTCCTTTCTCCCTTCTGTGTTTAGCCACTATTCATACTGCAACTGTTATTATAATTTCATCACCAAAAGTGGCAGTATTCCTCTCCTTTCTCCCCTTCTGTGTTTAGCCACTATTTATACTGCAACTATTATCATCATTTTATCACCAAAAGTGGCAGTATTCCTCTCCTTTCTCCCCTTCTGTGTTTAGCCACTATTCATGCTGCAACTATCATCATCATTTTATCACCAAAAGTGGCAGTATTCCTCTCCTTTCTCCCCTTCTGTGTTTAGCCACTTTTCATACTGCACCTATTATCATCATTTTATCACCAAAAGTGGCAGTATTTCTCTCCTTTCTCCCCTTCTGTGTTTAGCCACTATTGATACTGCACCTATTATCATCATTTTATCACCAAAAGTGGCAGTATTTTTCTCCTTTTCCCCTTCTGTGTTTAGCCACTATTCATACTGCACCTATTATCATCATTTTAGCACCAAAAGTGGCAGTATTCCTCTCCTTTCTCCCTTCTGTGTTTAGCCACTATTCATACTGCAACTATTATCATCATTTTATCACCAAAAGTGGCAGTGTTCCTCTCCTTTCTCCCCTTCTGTGTTTAGCCACTATTCATACTGCACCTACTATCATCATTTTTTTCACCAAAAGTGGCAGTATTCCTCTCCTTTCTCCCCTTCTGTGTTTAGCCACTATTCATACTGCACCTACTATCATCATTTTATCACTAAAAGTGGCAGTATTGCTCTCCTTTCTCCCCTTCTGTGTTTAGCCACTATTCACACTGCAACTATTATCATCATTTCATCACCAAAAGTGGCAGTATTCCTCTCCTTTCTCCCCTTCTGTGTTTAGCCAATATTCATACTGCAACTATTATCATCATTTTATCACCAAAAGTGGCAGTATTCCTCTCCTTTCTCCCCTTCTGTGTTTAGCCACTATTCATACTGCACCTATTATCATTTTATCACCAAAAGTGGCAGTATTCCTCTCCTTTCTCCCCTTCTGTGTTTAGCCACTATTCATACTACACCTATTATCATCATTGTATCAGCAAAAGTGGCAGTATTCCTCTCCTTTCTCCCCTTCTGTGTTTAGCCACTATTCATACTGCAACTATTATCATCATTGTATCACCAAAAGTGGCAGTATTCTCTCCTTTCTCCCTTCTGTGTTTAGCCACTATTCATACTGCAACTATCATCATCATTTCATCACCAAAAGTGGCAGTATTCCTCTCCTTTCTCCCTTCTGTGTTTAGCCACTACTCATACTGCAACTATCATCATCATTTTATCACCAAAAGTGGCAGTTATTCCTCTCCTTTCTCTTCTTCTGTGTTTAGCCTCTATTCATACTGTGACTCTTATCATCATTTTATCACCAAAAGTGGCAGTATTCCTCCTCTTATTACTGGGCTATTTTTATCATCATCACTATCAATACTATTATTGCTATTTGTGTCATTATCATTATTGTTGTCATCATTATCATTTTAATCCCATAGTCACCTTCCCAACGGCCTCGTTTTCATTCAACATCCATTTTGCGCCGAATGTGAGAAAATATGCGATTGCTCGTCCTTCGTTCCTGAATGTTGTTTTGCTGTAGAAGACCGAAGAGGTCGAAACGTATCGTGTTTTGCCGTGTATTCTGTTTGTGTGGATTGTCTGGCGGAGCTCATTTTTGATATCAACACAATTTAGGTCGCAGGTGGATCTATTCGCGCAGAAGAGAATTGGGAGATATGAATATAATCATGTGCGTATCGGTAACACTATTATAAAGATGGAGACTGTACTACCAAACAAAGTTGGTATGGGGTGAGGAATGGAGGAGAGTAGATGGGTGGTAAGGGAGTAGTTTTGTACCCCCCCTCCTCCCACCGGAACACCCTCTTCCTCCCTCCTTCGTCTGGTCGTCAGAAGTCAAGACACAAAGAAATCACATAAATGTCATGGTTTTCCACTATTAAATTTCAGCTGAGTCACCTAGGCGGTAATTTCTTTACTTTGTTCGTCTTTTTTCCTTTCTTCTTCTTTCACTCCTAACATTGCATTGACTTTAAGGAATTCCAATCATCTGGGCTGGAAGCGCCGATGGCCTTACTGTGAAAGCGGAATTCCCATTTGTGCACAGAGGCAAAGCCCAGCGCCACTACACCCGGTTCGTTCCCAGCATGCCTCCTGTGCGGCTCCCTAGTGTGTGGACACTATCCCCTGCAGGCTGGCAGGCAGGGGAACATCTTCACCGCCACAGTCCGCTGTTTTCACGCTGAGCTAAAATGGTCTCTAACGACCGCAACAGTCCCGGGATAGACAGTGACCTGGGGTACACGTGAGGTAGCAACAAAGCAAACATTGTCCGGGTGCCCATCCCGAACAGGAGCGTCGATGGTGGGGTGGAGGCTCACGTCACGTCATGCACCGACAGTCTGAACCACCGTGTCGGGCTGCCCGACTCTTTGAAGTCCTCGGCCGCAACGGGAGAGCTTGGTTATTTTATTCACGCCGTGTTTCTAAAGATAAGAAAATGAATTGAAGTCAAACAACGACCTAATATTACAGGGGCAGTATTTCCCTCTCTTTGGTTTGATAGCACTGTGTGTTATTTTACTGAACCCGTTTACGCGTCAGTAGCGTTAATAGAGCCGCCCGTTGGTTTGTTTCAACCATGAAGTGAAAGAATAAGGCCACAAACACCACATACCTCTTCAATGTTCCAGTTTCATTTTCTTTCTTATCTATTTATCAATTCGTTCCTTTTTCTATTTGTTCATGTGTCGATTTGTTTATCAGCTGAAATGTCCAGTCAAGGAGAGACACAAGTAAAGGTCATTGTCCATTTTACAACTACATCCAGTAGCTAAGCTGTAATGACATCAGTCACAATATGACATGTCTTTGAGGGGACTGCCCAAGCTGTAAAGACATCAGTCACAATATGACATGTCTTTGAGGGGACTGCCCAAGCTGTAAAGACATCAGTCACAATATGACATGTCTTTGAGGGCACTGCCCAAGCTGTGGTTCCACGCTGCGCGTACAGCAGGCTGACGCCTGAAGAATATCAAAGATTCATGACCTGGATGCGGCCCCCTCTGAACGTAAGGCGTTCAGGGCTGAAACACTTGTCTGATGGCATTCCGTCTCTGAGGACCTGCTGCTGTCGCACTCTACCCAGAGTTTCTTCCTACTGCCAAATACTGCTTCATCACTGTTCCCTTGCTGTATGAACGAAGCAGCAGATCTAAGAAAACTGTTGAAGACAAAGTAGACAACATTTAGTAAACAGTAAGTGGAATGCTCCACATTTCCAGCTGTTCTCTCTCTCTCTCTCTCTCTCTCTCTCTCTCTCTCTCTCTCTCTCTCTCTCTCTCTCTCTCTCTCTCTCTCTCTCTCTCTCTCTCTCTCTCTCACACACACACACACAGACAGACACACACACACATACACACACACACACCACACCACACACACACACACACACACACACACACACACACATACACACACACACACACATACACACACACATACACACACACACACACACACACACACAACACAACACACACACACACACACACACACACACACACACACACACACACACACACACACATACACACACACACACACATAACACACACCACACACACACACACACACACACACACACACACACACACACACACACACACACACACACACACACACACACACATACACACACACACATACACACACAGAGTCTGTCTGTTTGTCAGTCTGTCTCTGTTGGTTTCTCTGTCAATTTAATGTCTCTCTGCCCGCCTGTCTGTCTGCCCCCCCCCCTCTCTCTCTCTCTCTCTCTCTCTCTCTCTCTCTCTCTCTCTCTCTCTCTCTCTCAAATGTCTTGATGTGCCTAGTCTGATATGTTGTGTAATTTGTCATCAAAATATTGATTGTGGTAGTTGTTAATTGTTTCATTGTTTTCATCAATGGTATATTTTGGATTTCGGTGCATGCATTTCATGGGGTTCCTCTTTCTTAATTCATTGAATGTAATCGATTTTGATTCTTTTTTGTGAGGGCAGGAGGCAAAAAAGCTGTAAAGCTTATTCTTTGATCCTCAATAAAGATAATTGTGACTTGACCTGACTTGACTTGACCTGACACTGATACACACACATCCATATCCATGGAAACCCCATACCACACATCTGCATTGCATCACCGGTGCACACATTGCAGCAAATCCGGGGATCTTGAGGGATTCAAAGTCTTGTATCTCAGCTGACGTGTGTTTGGTCATTGGCGTCGGGCATTGGAAAGGCTCCGTGTGTGTCTGCCCGTTCTCTAGGAGTCTTTGCAGTGTTGTCCAAAAGATTATTCCACTATTTGTTTGTTAGGTGATGTGTCTTGTTCTTGCTTTAAGTCTGGATGTACGGCCACTTCCTCTGCTGAGGTTGAGCTCTGCAGGACGGTCTATGGTTTATTGGGTCAGGTTGAGCTCTGCAGGACGGTCTATGGTTTATTGGGTCAGGTTGAGCTCTGCAGGACGGTCTATGGTTTATTGGGTCAGCACTGGGTCAACGTATCATAGAGTGAACGCATTGGATCTATTGATGGCTAAACATATTAAATGTGAACACACACACACACGCACGCACGCACGCACGCACGCACGCACGCACGCACGCACGCACGCACGCACGCACGCACGCACGCACGCACGCACGCACAAGCACACACACACACACACACACACACACACACACACACACACACACACACACACACACACACACACACACACACACACACACACACACACACACACACTCTCCAAAAAATAGCCAGAGCGAAAGCAGAAAGCATCTACAATCCTCAAATGTCAGCTAGCTCGTGAATAGCCATAAGGCTTACAGCTGCCGAGTCCCACCCCACATAAGGCTTACAGCTGCCGAGTCCCACCCCACATAAGGCTTACAGAAGTTCTACTCCCTCACCACAGCCCCTGTGGCGGATCTTGCGTCATACCCCGGTGTTCATGTCGGCCCGGACTTTTAATGGTCGTTAATTGCAGAGGAGATGGCTTGTCGTGCTGCGGACAGAGACGTAAGTGTCATCTGCACCCAGTGATCCTGTGTCTACAAATAGTGTCAAACACTGGAAACAACAGGAAGGGAGGAAACGCCAATGGACTTGCCTCATGCTAAATGGGTTCTTTTTCTGGAGGTTTAGAAACCCCCTGTCTGTCTGTCTGACTATCTTTCTGTCTGTTTCTCTGTCTATTCTCTTTTTTACGCGTATCTCTTTTTGCTGGTTTCATCCCGCCCTTCGAGGATTTTTCTCTCTTTCGCTTCTTCTGCCTTCCTTCCCTGCAATTTTGTCTGTCTTTATTTTCTGTTCTCTTCATTCCCAGTCTGAACATAGCAGAAGAACATTGACTTTGTACTTAGGCTGCACACCGCTTCCGTGCTAGCGCGCATGCCTCCGCGCTCGCGCGCGTGCGTGCGTGCGTGCGTGTGTGTGTGTGTGTGTGTGTGTGTGTGTGTGTGTGTGTGTGTGTGTGTGTGTGTGTGTGTGTGTGTGTGTGTGTGTGTGTGTGTTCAGTTTGATATATTTTCACATTATTCATGTTACATCACATGCTTGATGTATCAGATATTGGCTAAAGCTATCAAGTGTAGGGTAAAATAGATTGCTTGCCGTTAAACGTATGCAACGTGTAAAATGTAGTCTCCCACGGGAAGCACACAGGAGTTAGAAATGTTGCAAAGTTTTGTTTCATCATGGCTCTACCTTTGTGAAATGTACAGAGAAGAGGAATCTCTGTTGGCAAAGGTAGACTGCCCGCAGGCAGGAGGAATCTGTTGGCAAAGGTAGACTGCCCGCAGGCAGGAGGAATCTGTTGGCAAAGGTAGACTGCCCGCAGGCAGGAGGAATCTGTTGGCAAAGGTAGACTGCCCGCAGGCAGGAGGAATCTCTGTTGGCAAAGGTAGACTGCCCGCAGGCAGGAGGAATCTGTTGGCAAAGGTAGACTGCCCGCAGGCAGGAGGAATCTCTGTTGGCAAAGGTAGACTGCCCGCAGGCAGGAGGAATCTGTTGGCAAAGGTAGACTGCCCGCAGGCAGGAGGAATCTGTTGGCAAAGGTAGACTGCCCGCAGGCAGGAGGAATCTCTGTTGGCAAAGGTAGACTGCCCGCAGGCAGGAGGAATCTGTTGGCAAAGGCAGACTGCCCGCAGGCAGGAGGAATCTCTGTTGGCAAAGGTAGACTGCCCGCAGGCAGGAGGAATCTGTTGGCAAAGGTAGACTGCCCGCAGGCAGGAGGAATCTGTTGGCAAAGGTAGACTGCCCGCAGGCAGGAGGAATCTGTTGGCAAAGGTAGACTGCCTGCAGGCAGGTGGAATCTCTGTTGGCAAAGGTAGACTGCCTGCAGGCGGTTGGAATCTGTTGGCAAAGGTAGACTGCCTGCTGGCAGGAGGAATCTGTTGGCAAAGGTAGACCGCCTGCAGGCAGGAGGAATCTGTTGGCAAAGGTAGACTGCCCGCAGGCAGGAGGAATCTGTTGGCAAAGGTAGACTGCCTGCAGGCAGGTGGAATCTGTTGGCAAAGGTAGACTGCCTGCAGGCAGGAGGAATCTGTTGGCAAAGGTAGACTGCCTGAGCAGAGTGACAGATTCCGTTTTCTCACTGCATTCCAATCGCCTGCAGATTTTTTTTTAAAAATTACTGAATAAAGATTTTAGACATTAGAACACTGACAGTTTCAGATATGACAACACCTCTGTGTCTCAGATGATAGCACGCCAGAGTCAAGCAAAATAAATGACATGTTTAGCTTTCGCTGCTTTGCTCTCAGTGACTCAAGACAAAATGCAGCCCTTGTCAGTGGTAGGTTCTGCCATGTCTGTCCCATGCAGTCTGCTATAAGGACAGAACGAATGTATTTTGAGCAACTTTAGTTTTCATCTCCGTCAAGTTGTCAACAGAGTTGGTGATGTTGGGAAAAGAGCGGTGACACTGAGACCACACATTCGAAGTACTGCACAACATGCAGAATAGTGGAAGTGAAAACATTTCATTTTCTATATGACTTTTTTTTTTTACCGATAGTACTAAAAACGTAAGGAGCTTCAAAGGATTCACCAAGCGAGGACGAATCCCTCGGCCACAAAAGGAAATCCACGATGGACTATGAGTCATGACCACGTGGAGCTCACCTGTGGTTGTGGGTGGCAATTGTCCTCTGAGCGCGGCAGGAAGATCCACAGAACAGAAGAGGGCTGTATGAAGACTCTGAAGAATGAACAGCAGCGCACTGCACCCGCAGATAAGACATCAGGACACCAAGGCCAGGATTCAAACCACAGTGCCGAGGATTCAAACCACAGTGCCGAGGATTCAAACCACAGTGCCGAGGATTCAAACCACAGTGCCGAAGTTATTCAAGCTGATTATTCAGACGCGGAATCTGCAGGAACGCCTTCGGAGTGAAAATACCTTAAAAAAAATCTAGACGCCAGCGAGAAATGGATGACATCCGAAAGTGGAAGAAGAATATCCAGAAACAATTAAGGTTACTTAAGAAGCTGAGAAGAAAGGTATGGAGAAGAAGAATATCCAGAAACAATAAAGGTTGCCTAAGAAGCTGAGAGGAAAGATATGGAGAAGAAGAATATCCAGAAACAATAAAGGTTGCCTAAGAAGCTGAGAAGAAAGGTATGGAGAAGAAGAATATCCAGAAACAATAAAGGTTGCTTAAGAAGCTAAGAAGAAAGATATGGAGAAGAAGAATATCCAGAAACAATAAAGGTTGCCTAAGAAGCTGAGAAGAAAGGTATGGAGAAGAAGAATATCCAGAAACAATAAAGGTTGCCTAAGAAGCTGAGAAGAAAGGTATGGAGAAGAAGAATATCCAGAAACAATAAAGGTTGCCTAAGAAGCTGAGAAGAAAGGTATAGAGAAGAAGAATATCCAGAAACAATAAAGGTTGCCTAAGAAGCTGAGAAGAAAGGTATGGAGAAGAAGAATATCCAGAAACAATAAAGGTTGCCTAAGAAGCTGAGAGGAAAGGTATGGAGAAGAAGAATATTCAGAAACAATAAAGGTTGCCTAAGAAGCTGAGAGGAAAGATATGGAGAAGAAGAATATCCAGAAACAATTAAGGTTGCCTAAGAAGCTGAGAAGAAAGATATGGAGAAGAAGAATATCCAGAAACAATTAAGGTTGCCTAAGAAGCTGAGAAGAAAGGTATGGAGAAGAAGAATATCCAGAAACAATAAAGGTTGCCTAAGAAGCTGAGAGGAAAGGTATGGAGAGGCTCCGGGAAGACCTGAAAGCGTAGAATCAGCAAGAAGGAGAAGGAGTAAAAAGAAGAAAACCGAAGACTGCTTCTTCAAATACCCCTTCCAGATTGCCCGGAAACTATTCGAGCAATCAAAATCAGGAACACTCACGGTGGTTAAGGAAACTCTTGAGCGGCTTTTCAAGAAAATATGTTCTGACCCTCGGAGCGAAGCGCCGCTTGACATCCAGGGTTTGTTGCGGACTGCAGCGCCAGGAAAATCCAGGATTTGTTGCGGACTGCAGTGCCAGGAAACATTCAGGGTTTGTTGCGGACTGCAGTGCCAGGAAACATTCAGGGTTTGTTGCGAACTGCAGTGCCAGGAAAATGCAGGGTTTGTTGCGGACTGCAGTGCCAGGAAACATTCAGGGTTTGTTGCGAACTGCAGTGCCAGGAAAATGCAGGGTTTGTTGCGAACTGCAGTGCCAGGAAAATGCAGGGTTTGTTGCGGACTGCAGTGCCAGGAAAATGCAGGGTTTGTTGCGGACTGCAGTGCCAGGAAACATTCAGGGTTTGTTGCGGACTGCAGTGCCAGGAAAATGCAGGGTTTGTTGCGGACTGCAGTGCCAGAAAAAATGGAGGGTTTGTTGCGGACTGCAGTGCCAGGAAAATGCAGGGTTTGTTGCGGACTGCAGTGCCAGGCAATAATCGATGATAAGCCGCCAACACTGGATGAGGTAAAGAAAGCAGTTAAAAGAACGTCAGAGCTAATCCTAACCGTTATGTAAGAAATGTCTCGGTGTTCTTGAGTGGTTCCACAAAATAATAAGATAAACATGAAGGAACTGGAATGTCAGCGACCAGTGCATGATAGCTGATGGAGTGTACATTCCCCAAGAACAAAACTCGAGTGACATCGATCAATTTCGACCAACATCACTTCTGAACGTTTAGGAGGGTTTTTTTTCTGTCATGGTGGCCGGGCTTACTAAATACTTGGCAGAAAATGAGTTCTTGGATTTGTCAGTCCAGAAAGGAGGCATCTCACATCGGCTGTGTAAAACAGGATTCTAGTGTTCTTCATCTTTATCCATTGAACGTCCTCAGTCATCATGTTGACTATTCTGACGTATAGGGTTAGGGAAGCAATCCAGAGAGCTAAGGCACCTCGACGTGGTGTAGCTCAGTCTGGCAAATGCGTAAGGGTCAGTTCGGCACAAGATGATTCAAATGGCGTCCGAGATGTATTATGTCCCCAAACACATGAGAGAAATGCTAATGAAGTACTTGCAGGGCTTCTCATGCATGTGCTCATACGAAGAATGCACAACAGACTGGATCAATATTGAAGCTGGCACAGCAACGAGTTGTGCATGTTCTCCAATACTGTTTGTGTTGGCAACGGAGGTCATCTTGAAAGCTGCCATGAGCTGCAGAGGTTCATCAGACCTGGGGAATGAATACCTAATACCCCTTATTAAACCTTTCAGGAGGACACAACAGTGCTTTCTTCCAATGAAAATCATAATCACAAAAGACTTTGGCAGTTAGACTAATTATTTGCTTCAGCCGAGATAAATTTCAGACCAAAGAAATTATGAAATCTCTCCCTGCGGAAAGGAAAAGTTGTTAACAGAGTCACGTTCACTTTGGCAAACCAAGCCATTCCAAGAGTAACAGGAGAACCAGCCAAGAGCCCCGGAAAGTGGTATGATGACTCCCTGAAAGAGACAAAAAGGGGAAATGATGCCAACTTTATGGCAGAAGAAAGTCTGCTGGATCCACAGAAATAAAGCGGTGGTCAAAGACGAAAGAGAATGCAAAAGAGAAATAAAGGAGTTGAAGAAAGAAGTTGGTGGGAAGAGAATCCGGAAGATCGTCAAGCAAGACCATCAGAGGCAGTGACGTCAAGCAAGACCATCAGAGGCAGTGACGTCAAGCAAGACCATCAGAGGCAGTGACGTCAAGCAAGACCATCAGAGGCAGTAGACTACGCTGGAAAACGCACTCCAAAGAAGTCTCACTTGGAATGACATTTGGCACATGGCACCTCTTAGAGTCAGCTTCATCATCCGATCTGTATAAGACCTCCTGCCCTGGAAATCAACCGTGGTGAAACGCCACAAATCAAACGATTCTACATGTCTACCTTGTCACAACAACGAAACAGTGGAACATGTCTTGAGTTGACGCAAATCAGCTCTAATTCAGGGATGGTGCACCCCTGACTGCTTCAGCTCTAATCCAGGGATGGTGCACCCCTGACTGCTTCAGCTCTAATCCAGGGATGGTGCACCCCTGACTGCTTCAGCTCTAATCCAGGGATGGTGCACCCCTGACTGCAAATCAGCTCTAATCCAGAGATGGTGCACCCCTGACTGCAAATCAGCTCTAATCCAGGGATGGTGCACCCCTGACTGCTTCAAGAGATCGCACACGCGGTTAGCACTACCGGACGAAGATCTGCGCCGCCAATAGCTCCAGCAACAACGTTCTACACGAGAGAAGGCCACAAATCATGGTCTGGAATGGTTGTGATATTCAGGGCATGCAGGCAGCATTTACTGGATTGAGTGAATGACTGGAAATGCACATCAGACCTTCCGGAATGGGAAAATCCAGAGATCATCAAGAAGAGTGACGTACGACAGGGCCTCACTCTCCACCCAGGTTAATAAATGATGATAACATAGCATTTGTAAAGAAGAGTGACGTACGACAGGGCCTCACTCTCCACCCAGGTTAATAAATGATGATAACATAGCATTGTAAAGAAGAATGACGTACGACAGGGCCTCACTCTCCACCCAGGTTAATAAATGATGATAACATAGCATTTGTAAAGAAGAGTGACGTACGACAGCGCCTCACTCTCCACCCAGGTTAATAAATGATGATAACATAGCATTTGTAAAGAAGAGTGACGTACGACAGGGCCTCACTCTCCACCCAGGTTAATAAATGATGATAACATAGCATTTGTAAAGAAGAGTGACGTACGACAGGGCCTCACTCTCCACCCAGGTTAATAAATGATGATAACATAGCATTTGTAAAGACGAGTGACGTACGACAGGGCATCACTCTCCACCCAGGTTAATAAATGATGATAACATAGCATTTGTAAAGAAGAGTGACGTATGACAGGGCCTCACTCTCCACCCAGGTTAATAAATGATGATAACATAGCATTTGTAAAGAAGAGTGACGTACGACAGGGCCTCACTCTCCACCCAGGTTAATAAATGATGATAACATAGCATTTGTAAAGAAGAGTGACGTACGACAGGGCCTCACTCTCCACCCAGGTTAATAAATGATGATAACATAGCATTTGTAAAGCGCCTTGCCAAATGTTCTAGGCGCTGACAATCCACACTCTCGTGTACACCCATCCTCATTGTTCATCTGGGGAGGGAGGACTGGAACCGCCTACCCATCGTCATTGTTCATCTGGGAGAGAGGACTTTAGACACCCACCCATCCTCATTGTTCATCTGGGAGGGAGGACTTTAGACACCTACCCATCCTCATTGTTCATCTGGGAAGGGAGGACTTTAGACACCTACCCATCCTCATTGTTCATCTGGGGAGGGAGGACTTTGGACACCCACCCATCCTCATTGTTCATCTGGGGAGGGAGGACTTTAGACACCCACCCATCCTCATTGTTCATCTGGGGAGGGAGGACTTTAGACACCCACCCATCCTCATTGTTCATCTGAGGAGGGAGGACTGCCCATTCCCCTTTTGCAGGTTCGAATCCCGACAGCGCCAGGGTAAAAAAAAGCGGCTGCAGAGGGGCATCTTGGAATTGTGACCTGAATGTGCCCCCCTACCCCCCCCCCCCTCCTCCCTGCCCCTTAGGGTGTCAAGAAGTTAGGGCCTAAAGACTTGTCTGACGGGGTTGGATGGGGTGTGGGGGTCGTCTCTGAAAATCGGCTGTCAAGCTTACTGTAGAGTTTCTTCCTTCTCCCCCCCCCCCCCCCACTCCCTCCTCTCCCCCCCCCACGGATTCACGAATAGAGTACGAATGCATAGGTGATGTTCCCTTGCCTTGAAATAAACAACAGCAGTTTGTTAGTTCTACCCCAAAGTATTTAGGAACACGTGAATTGAACCACGGGATCTGACGAATATTCGCTCC
>CM031602.1:99772267-99802267 GCA_018398815.1 Conus ventricosus | reverse complement strand
GATCAATAGAACAATTCTTGTTCAATATTCAGAGGATACAGGAAAGGATCAATAGAACAGCTCTTGTTCAACATTCAGAAGACTCAGGAAAGGCTCAAATAGAATACCTCTTGTTCAATATTCACAGGACTCAGGAAAGGCTCAATAGAACAGCTCTTGTTCAATATTCACAAGACTCAGGAAAGGCTCAAATAGAATACCTCTTGTTCAATATTCACAAGACTCAGGAAAGGCTTTAATAGAATACCTCTTGTTCAATATTCACAAGACTCAGGAAAGGCTCAATAGAACAGCTCTTGTTCAATATTCACAGGACTCAGGAAAGGCTCAATAGAACAGCTCTTGTTCAATATTCACAGGACTCAGGAAAGGCTCAAATAGAATACCTCTTGTTCAATATTCACAGGACTCAGGAAAGGCTCAATAGAACAGCTCTTGTTCAATATTCACAGGACTCAGGAAAGGCTCAAATAGAATACCTCTTGTTCAATATTCACAGGACTCAGGAAAGGCTCAATAGAACAGCTCTTGTACAATATTCACAGGACTCAGGATCAATATTCACAAGACTCAGGAAAGGCTCAACAGAACAGCTCTTGTTCAATATTCACAGGACTCAGGATCAATATTCACAAGACTCAGGAAAGGCTCAATAGAACAGCTCTTGTTCAATATTCACAGGACTCAGGAAAGGCTTAAATAGAACAGCTGTTCAATATTCACAGGACTCAGGAAAGGCTTAAATAGAACAGCTGTTCAATATTCACAGGACTCAGGATCAATATTCACAGGACTCAGGATCAATATTCACAGGACTCAGGATCAATATTCACAGGACTCAGGATCAATATTCACAAGACTCAGGATCAATATTCACAGGACTCAAGAGCGGTTGAAACAGAACATGTCTCGTTAAATGCTGAAATGACTCAGCAATTTTCGAAATACATCTTTTATTCAACGGACAGAGGACTTTGGCATGGCTCTGATATCACTCCTCATGTGACACAGGCTTGTAACCAGGTGATTTAGAGACATGACAGACTAAAAATTAAGAGAACTGGAACGAGGAATTCATGGACGACACTCCTCAGCAGTCTGACCTCCACGTGACCCCCATGCGCTGGTCAGACCTGAGGCAACTCACTGACAGCGTATTCATCAAGCCATCATGAGCAGCAATGAAGACACATTTTCTGAATGTTCTACAGCAACTTGGCGCGCCAGACTGTATTGCAGATTGTTGCCATGTCGACGTAGCAGGTGACCGTGAGCTTTAACATGTATTTGTACGACGGAATATGCAAGGACACGTGTACACCCAGAGCTCCCGGTGCCCTTTGCCGTGACGGCCTTAACCCTTTGTAGCGCTACTTGCACACACTCCTGCATGTCAGATGAGTATTGCGCATGTGTAGCTTTGGGATTGGGATCCCCTTCAGTAACACCCATCACCTATCATCTATCACCTATTGCGGAGTCTCGAAGACCGTTGGTGGCGTTACAGAAGACTTCGCAACCAGATTTCTCCACTCCTTCCTATTCTCAGACGCTCTTAAGCAGTTGCTGAGTGTGAGGCCAGTCCATGCACTGATGTTGTCCTCCCATCTCTTTCTCTGTCTTCCTCTCCTTCTGCCTCATCCCACTGTTCCATGTAGAATGGTTCTGGAAAGTCCTGTTGTCTTGATACATGACCATACCATCTCCTTTCCCTTCTGTTCACTGTGGACATCATGTCTTCGCAAGGTCCGATGACTTGTCTTAGTCTGGTCTGGACTTCCAAGCTGGTAATGTGGTCTTTGTATGAAATGCCTAGGATATTGCAGAAGCATCTCATCTCTCTCCTGTTAATCATCAAGAATGATGTGATCACTAACGAGTTTTCGTTTTCTGAAGAGACGATGAAATCTTGATCAATGCAGATTTCGCTGTGGCAGGACTTCAGAGAATTTTCTGAAACTACCAGATTCCGTCTCAAAATACACACTACAAGTGAAATAATCCCAAACCAGTCCCCACAGCTCACAGTTTAAAAAGACATTCTGAGGCTCTCAGAAAACGACATATTTCAATTAAACAGAATGACAACAGAAATCATATGGCAGCTCATTTCTCACAAACATGCAATACCTCAAGGAGAACAGTAAAGCAACACCTCATGAAGAACAGTAAAGCAATACCTCAAGGAGAACATTTACTGCAAAATGTCAGTGGTTCTCTTCCGAGTTTTGGTTAGGGGACCAGATGTATGGTTGAGGCGATGCTGTCAGGAATGATGGAGGCATAAGCCCGGAGACATCACACCCATTATCCCTCTCTTCCCTTTCCTCGCCTCCACTTCCCCTCACACACACACACACACACACGCACACGCACACGCACACACACACACACACACACACACACACACACACACACGCACACACACACACACACACACACATGCACACGTCCATGCACACTGCAAGCGTACATTCATACACAGCAAATATGTCGCGGCGATAGCGAATACACAAACATTAAAGCATTTCCATTAAAGAGAAAACAGCCAGTGTCAAATAGTTGTACGTCTGAGCGTCTGAGTTGACGCTGTCATAAATTCAAACTGGTATGAACAGGTCATGTTGGTTGTGTTCGATGGGGATTGGCAGTGGTTATTGTCAGCAAACGTGAACAAGTTCATTGCTAAGTCAAATGTGACTTTGAGCTCATCCTACTACGTCGTTTTCACGAAAACCAAGGAACGGCATAAACCTTCTGACAAACAGTGGGCTTTCGTTACGTTTATCCATAGACATTTCAACATCAATACCCTGGACGTACAAAGATGAAAACAGTCGCATAGTTAGTGTTCAGAATAACGTCGTTGTTTATGTCTTTGTCACTGAAAAGCCGCGATGGCCAGGTGGATAGAGGCAACATCGTTGCTTGTGTGTCTGTCAATGGAACGCACAGATAGACAAAACACAACCGTCCATATGTCAATCTCTGAAATGCCGCAATAAACGGTAAGACAGCAAGAACATTGTTGTTCGTGTGTCTGCAACTGAACGCCTCCATGACCACCCAGAAACAGCAGCATGGTTGTTCACATGCTTGACACCGAAATGCCGTGAGGAAGGCTCGGGCAGTGGCAACACACCGAAATGCCGTGAGGAAGGCTCGGGCAGTGGCAACATTGTCTATGGCTGCATCACTGCCAGCGGTTAGTAGGCAGAAAACGGTAATAGACAAGATCTACATGCAGCAAAGGGCCATGAAATGTTGCGTTGTTTATCGTGCAATTTTCAACAAGTCACATACCACACTGTTCCAAGTTATAGTGTAATCCTTGATTGGAGCTGTAGGAAAATACTGGGCGGTGGGCGACATTGTCAGAACACAGTACACAGACCACTGTAGGTAAAGACTGGGCAGTGGGCGACATTGTCACAACACAGTACACAGAACACTGTAGGTAAAGACTGGGCGGTGGGCGACATTGTCACAACACAGTACACAGACCACTGTAGGTAAAGACTGGGCAGTGGGCGACATTGTCACAACACAGTACACAGACCACTGTAGGTAAAGACTGGGCAGTGGGCGACATTGTCAGAACACAGTACACAGACCACTGTAGGTAAAGACTGGGCAGTGGGCGACATTGTCAGTGGACAGACCACTGTAGGCACAGCCCGGGCAGTGGGCGACATTGTCAGAACACAGTACACAGAGCACAGTTTCCCTCCCTATGCCATGACCAGCTTCCTGCTGTCTGAAAGCCGCTGCAGCGTTCTCACTGTAAAGTGTCTCTCCCTGTGCCATGACCAGCTTCCTGCTGTCTGAAAGTCGCTGCAGCGTTCTCACTGTAAAGTGTCCCTCCCTGTGCCATGACCAGCTTCCTGCTGTCTGAAAGTCGCTGCAGCGTTCTTTCTGTAAAGTGTCTCTCCCTGTGCCATGACCAGCTTCCTGCTGTCTGAAAGTTGCTGCAGCGTTCTTTCTGTAAAGTGTCTCTCCCTGTGCCATGACCAGCTTCCTGCTGTCAGAAAGTTGCTGCAGCGTTCTCACTGTACAGTTTCCATCCCTATGCCATGACCAGCTTCCTGCTGTCTGAAAGTCGCTGCAGCGTTCTCACTCTACAAGTCATCTACAGGCAAAAGTAAACCACCAGTCACGCAAAATAGAATTAAGAAATTAAGCAATAAATATGAAATCGCTTCTCCTCCCCCCCCCCCCCCCCGTCTCTCCTCTTCTGATTTTCAATTACTTCTGAATTTCCTGGACTCAGACGAAGACAGAAAAAGCGCGAGAGAACGACGGGACAGGACACAATCACCATGACAACAGCGCTCAAGCTCCAGACTACTTTGGCGACAACCTGTGTGGGAGCCGTGATGCTGCTGGTTCCCTGTGTCCTTCAGCTGGGCAGCAGGCAGGCGTCGGCCTTGATTCTGGAACCACCAAGCTTCCCTGATGGCGACAGCAGCAGCGGCAGCCGGGGCTTGACAGGCATCGGCACCATCCCGGCCTCCGTCATGACCCAGACAGACCGCCTGGCCATGGTCTGTGACAGAGTGCCGCGGAACACTCTAGACTGCCGGACAGTGCCCCCCACATGGAGGTAAGACACCAGTGTCCCAGTACTGCCTGACAGTGCCCCCCCCCCCCCCCACACACACACATGGAGGTAAGACACCAGTGTCCCAGCACTGCCTGACAGTGCCCCCCCCCCCCCCCACACACACACATGGAGGTAAGACACCAGTGTCCCAGCACTGCTTGACAGCCCCCCCCCCCACTTGGAGGTAAGACACCAGTGTCCCAGCACTGCCTGACAGTGCCCCCCCCCCACCTACCCACATGGAGCTAAGACACCAGTGTCCCAGCACTGCCTGACAGTGTCCCCCACATGGAGGTAAGACACCAGTGTCCCAGCACTGCCTTTAGTGCCCCCCCCCCCACACACACACATGGAGCTAAGACACCAGTGTCCCAGCACTGCCTGACAGTGCCCCTCACATGGAGCTAAGACACCAGTGTCCCAGCACTGCCTGACAGTGCCCCTCATATGGAGCTAAGACACCAGTGTCCCAACACTGCCTGACAGTGCCCCTCACATGGAGCTAAGACACCAGTGTCCCAGCACTGCCTGACAGTGCCCCTCACATGGAGCTAAGACACCAGTGTCCCAACACTGCCTGACAGTGTCCCCCCCACATGGAGGTAAAACACCAGTGTCCCAGCACTGCCTGACAGTGTCCCCCCCCACATGGAGGTAAGACACCAGTGTCCCAGCACTGCCTGGCAGTGCCCCCCACATGGAGGTAAGACACTGAGTGTCCCAGCACTGCCTGACAGTGCCCCCCACATAGAGGTAAGACACTGAGTGTCCCAGCACTGCCTGACAGTGCCCCCCACATAGAGGTAAGACACTGAGTGTCCCAGCACTGCCTGACAGTGCCCCCCACATGGAGTTAAGACACTGAGTGTCCCAGCACTGCCTGACAGTGCCCCCCACATGGAGGTAAGACACTAGAATCCCAGCACAGCCTGACAGTGCCCCCCTCCCCCCATGGAGGTAAGACACGGAGTGTCCCAGGGCCTGGTTCTGACACATCACAGACAGAAGACTCTTTCATCCTACATGTTTACATTACATTACATTACAGAGATAATGGGGTTTTTCTCTACATGTTTACCATACGCACACATTACACAGATAGTGGGGCTTTTCTCTACATGTTTACCACACTAACACATTACAGAGATAATGGGGGTTTTCCCTTCATGTTTACCATACTCACACATTACTGAGATAGTGGGGTTTTTTCTCTACATGCTTTCAATACTCACACATTACTGAGATAGTGGGGTTTCTCTCTACATGTTTACCATACTAACACATTACAGAGATAGTGGGGTTTTACTCTACATGTTTACCATACTAACACAATACAGAGATAGTGGTGTTTTTCTCTACATGTTTACCATACTAACACATTACAGAGATAGTGGGGTTTTTCTCTCTACATTTTACCATACTAACACATTACAGAGATAGTGGGGTTTTTCTCTACATGTTTACCATACTAACACATTGCAGAGAGAGTGGGTTTTTCTCTACATGTTTACCATACTAACACATTACAGAGATAGTGGGGTCTTTCCCTGCATGTTTACCATACTCACACATTACAGAGATAATTGCGTTTTTCCCTGCATGTTTACCATACTCATACATTACAGAGATAATGAGGTTTTCCCCTACATGTAAACCATACTCACACATTACAGAGATAATGGGTTTTTTCCATACATGTTTACCATGCTAACACATTACAGAGATAATGGGGTTTTCCAATACATGTTTACCATACTCACACATTACAGAGATAATGGGTTTTCCAATACATGTTTACCATACTCAAACATTGCAGAGATAATGGGTTTTCCCATACATGTTTACCATGCTCACATATTACAGAGATAATGGGGTTTTCCCATACATGTTTACCATACTCACACATTACAGAGATAATGGGGTTTTCCATACGTTTACCACACTCAACCATTACGGAGATAATGCTTTTATATATATCACGAACAGTATAAAACTGTCCTTTAAAAATCCAAAAGAGCTCAACCGTCTAAGGAGCAACATCTGTTAAAAATATTTCTAAAATGAAGTGCTAAAATCAACAAGCTTGTTTCGAGCTTCTTGCTTGCTCTCTTCAGGATCCTGAAGAGAGCAAGCAAGAACCTCGAAACAAGCTTGTTGATTTTAGCACTTCATTTTAGAAATATTTTTAACAGAATATATATATATATATATATATATATATATATATATATATATATATATATATATATATATATATATATATATATATATATATATATATATATATATATATATTTATTCACTGGTGCATACATCTGTGTGTGTGTGTGTGTGTGTGTGTGTGTGTGTGTGTGTGTGTGTGTGGTGTGTGTGTGTGTGTGTGTGTGTGTGTGCAGTCAATATTACCAGCAGCACTGGGCACGTCTAACGCAGACAGCGGGAGGCCGAAGACGTCGATTCGCCAGCTCCTGGTAATGGTCCTCCTTCCGTACCCCTCTACCTCGCTAATAGCTCTCTGTCTGTGTCCCAGGACAACCTCTCTGTCTGTCTGTCTCTCTTTATGTCTCTCCTCTGTCTGTCTCTCTCTGTCTCTCTCACTCTCGCTCACTTGTTCTCTCTCTCTCTCTCTCTCTCTCTCTCTCTCTCACACTCTCGCTCACTTGTTCTCTCTCTCTCTCTCTCTCTTTCTCTCACTCTCTCTCTCACTCTCGCTCACTTGTTCTCTCTCTCTCTCTCTCTCTCTCTCTCTCTCTCTCTCTCCGCGCGCGCGCGCACACATGCACACGCACACGCACACGCACACATCATTAAAAGTAAGTGTTCTGATTATTGATGCTAGGAATTTATTGCTGCTAACTGATAACTGATTGTTCGTTATCGTTTTGCCTTTTAACCACATCATGTAAATGTAAAAGAAAGTACAAATGTTGCTATTATTGATGTATTGTAATTGTCTAGTTATCATCCTTCGCAGTTTGTTGTATGTTAATTTTTTTTTACAAAAGGAATGTAACTCTCTCTCTCTCTCTCTCTCTCACTCTCTCTCTCTCTCTCTCTCTCTCTCTCTCTCTCTCTCTCTCTCTCTCTCTCTCTCTCTCTCTCTCCCTCCCCCCATCGATAGGAGGATCGCTTATTCAATATCTGTGTGTGCTGATTCTTACCTTCTTTGTAATCAATTTTTTTTTTTTTTTTTTTTTGCTGTCCCAACCTCTGCGCCACCTCAGAGGTGGTGCACCCACGCCGCTAATTCCGACACCCCGTCCACAACCACAGCCCGATCGGCTCCGCCGCAGCCCCGGCACCAGCTACAGGGAGCAGTCAATGTCAAGTCGTTAAGAGGCAACCCACCGGAGGAGACACTGCACTGCTGCCGAGTCACTTCGGTGGTGTTCAGTGGCGCCTGTTCTGATCTAACATAGCAGGACACCACCTACTAAGCCCCCTACTGACGACAATAATTGCTTAGTCGCGGAGCCGGCGTGAGTGAGCTCTCCCTCCGGAGGGCGCCACCACGTCCGTCCACCGACAGCCCCCATGGACTCGCCGATACCGGTGACCCCGACGGAACAGAACCAAAGCCACAGACGTGGAGAGGACATCGAAATTGAGGTCACCATGAGAGCAGGGCATGAAGGGCCACAGAATTTGAGACATTTTTTTTAATGCTGATCAATGAGAATGAGGATGATTAAGATGATGCTACGGATTTCCATTTCGGTCTGAGACTACATGACAGGGCTATACTCTACGCTTCCTTTCATAATATATATCCCGGCGTCAACCAGGCCCGAGAGATACAGGCACCTGCAGTGTTGGTCAGGAAATTTGAGCAACACTCTCAGAAACGCATCCATTAAGTGGATGAAACTCGACTGTGTGGTCCCAGTCTTCCCAACTGAGTCCGCAGCAAACTCAACTCTGGGTAGGAGCCGGTCGGGGCAGAAAAACCCACATGACTTCTGATGGGATTCGAACCCACGACCTCCCAGCCGGGAGTCCGCGACGCTAACCACTTCGCCACGGCGGCTGGTCAATTTCTTTTTTTTTGTTTGTTGTTTAAATCGTTTCTTTTTTCCTTTTAAAGTTATCTATGCCTTAACTGTTAATGGACTAACTTTTTAATGTTGTGAAGATGTGTGTGTTTATTAAACGTTTTGTAAGTCTTAGTCGCTGTCATACTTACTCCCTTAACGGGGCAAGGGCCGGATGAAAAAAGCATGTGTTTGCCTATCTGTTACCCTTGGAAATAAAGATCATCATCATCATCATCATCATCATCATCATCATCTCTCTCTCTCTCTCTCTCTCTCTCTCTCTCTCTCCTCTCTCTCTCTCTCTCTCTCTCTCTCTCTCTTTTTCTCTCATTCTCCCTCTATCTCTCTCTCCCTCCATTTATATCTCTCTCACTCTCTTTCTCTCTCCCTATCTTTTTTCTCTCTTTTTTCTCTTATTTTCTCTTTCTCTCTATCTCTTTCTCTCTCTGTCTTTCTCTCCCCCCCCCTTCTCTCTTTCCACCACACATCTTTCCCACCGCACTGTTTCAAAGCCCACCACGGAATGTACTTCTCTTCCATCATTGTGAATGATGCTGTGTTCACTTCTCTTCTATCTTTGTGAATGATGCTGTGTTCACTTCTCTTCCATCATTGTGAATGATGCTGTGTTCCCTTCTCTTCCATCATTGTGAATGATGCTGTGTTCACTTCTCTTCCATCATTGTGAATGATGCTGTATTCACACTGAATGTACTTCCCTTCCATCTTTGTGAATGATGCTGTGTTCACACTGAATGTCCTTCTCTTCCATCATTGTAAATGATGCTGTGATCACTTCTCTTCCATCATTGTGAATGATGCTGTGTTCACTTCTCTTCCATCTTTGTGAATGATGCTGTGTTCCCTTCTCTTCCATCATTGTGAATGATGCTGTGTTCACTTCTCTTCCATCATTGTGAATGATGCTGTGCTCACACTGAATGTACTTCTCTTCCATCTTTGTGAATGATGCTGTATTCACACTGAATGTACTTCTCTTCCATCATTGGGAATGATGCTGTATTCACACTGAATGTACTTCTCTTCCATATTTGTGAATGATGCTGTATTCACACTGAATGTACTTCTCTTCCATCATTGTGAATGATGCTGTGCTCACACTGAATGTACTTCTCTTTCATCATTTTTGAATGATGCTGTATTCACACTGAATGTACTTCTCTTCATCATTGTGAATGATGCTGTATTCACTTCTCTTCCATCTTTGTAAATGATGTTGGTTCACTTCTCTTCCATCATTGTGAATGATGCTGTATTCACTTCTCTTCCATCTTTGTAAATGATGTTGTGTTCAGACTGAATGTACTTCTCTTCCTCATTGTGGAGTGATGCTGTGTTCACGTCTATTCATTCATTGTGAATGACGCTGTATTCACTTCTCTTCCTTCATTGTGAATGACGCTGTATTCACACTGAATGTACTTCTCTTCCATCTTTGTGAATGATGCTGTGCTCACACTGAATGTACTTCTCTTCATCATGGTGAATGATGCTGTGTTCACTTCTCCTCCATCATTGTGAATGATGCTGTGTTCACTTCTCTTCCATCATTGTGAATGATGCTGTGTTCAGACTGATTGTACCTCTCTTCCATCATTGTGAATGATGCTGTGTTCACTTCTCTTCATTCATTGTGAATGATGCTGTGTTCACTTCTATTCCATCATTGTGATGAGGTTGTGTTCACTAATCTTCATTCATTGTGTTCAGGAACACGGGGTCTGACTGGTTTGGCTGGAACAATGATCCTTGGTGGTCTTCCTCATGGAATCCTCCAGGTATGGTGTGTGTTGTGTGTGTGTGTGTGTGTGTGTGTGGTGTAAGAGAGAACAAGACAAGACAAAGTTTTATTTGAGCTAGGCCTTCTGCCCATGTCAAGGGGTGGGGGTGGGGGTAACAAAGGGAGATCATATCATAATATCGCACATAAGATCAATAAAGTTAATCAATACCGTCTTTAATCACGAAAAGATGGGGAAGGGATAGGAGAGGTCGAGGGGTGGCTAGGATCGGGTGGGACGGGTGGGGGTTGCAGGAAGGAAGACGAAAGTAGCATGTTCATAAGTCTGCAAAAGTTGATAATTAAACATCATATAAAGATTGATTTCTGAAAGTAAATGCTTTAGACAGATACAGGGCAAGGGCATACACATTCTTGTATCAGAAAGCAAAAGGCTTAAATTAAACGCATTTGGGTGGGAACAATATTTGGGTGGATATACATTTCTCGGATAGCTTATATATAAGTACAAACCAATATAAAATGTAATTCTGATTCTTCCGAATTAGGGCAAAAAGGACAGCTAGTATTTCTTTCCTTTTAGAATATCTATATCGTGGGGTTTCAAACTGTGAGACACCGAGTCTGACTCTTGACAAATGTTTTCTGAGAGCAGAGTTTTTAACCGTGAATAGATATGTCGGAACATCACATAATTGCCTGAACGAAGAATAGAATCTGAATCTTTCTTTTGCATAATATTTAGAATCAGTATACTGTAAATGGCAATCAACTAGTCTTTACTTAAAGATGGACACAAAATATTTAACATTTTCAACTCCTTTGTTCTTCCAAACGAAACAAAAGCCGTATCTAAACAAAGTAAAGCATACGTTTGCTACCCAGTTCTTCTTACCGTTGCAAAACAGAGCATAGAGCATTTTGTAAGATTTCTTTGGAATACGGCTTTCGTCCATACGGGTAGTTTTAACCAATACTTGATACATTTTATAGATGTCTGAATATAAAGTGGGTATCTCCCAGATTCACAGTACACAAGTGCACTTGGTGTTTCATTCTCACATTCAACAGACGTTTAATGGCTAGTAGATGAACTCTTTCAATAACGTATGATCTGCTGTCAGACCCCACACCTTAGATCCATATGTTAACATAGGTTGAATTTGGCAATCACAAATTTTAAAGAAAGTTTAGGATATTTCTCCAAGTGACCATAGAAATTTCAAAACATTAAAAAGCACACCTCTTCGCTTTCAGAGCCATATCCTCCAGTGAGTATGAAAACGTTAAACCTGTAGATACTATTACTCCGAGTATTTATATTCATTTACTGTTTCTAGCTGGACACCTTTATAGAACCATTTTTCTCGACAAGCGATATGGCCCCCTTTCTAAATATTACTATTTTAGATTTTTCTTCATTGACAGTTAGTTGGAGTCTGTCAACAGTGCTACTTAATACGTTCAGCTGGTGCTGAAGACCCACTATGGTGTGGGAAAGAAGAACGACGTCATCAGCAAATAACATCATTAGAATCTGTAACAAGTCAGGTGATAAGCTTATTCCGTGTTTACCATGTGTCACAATGTCATTAGCAAGTTCATTAATAAACAGAGAAAAAAGAATAGGGCTGCAGTTTGTCCCCCTGTTTTTAACCCACGGGGCACATAAAAGCTCAGCAAGATCATTATTTGCTCGGACTCTAGCTTTCACAACTTGATATATACTCCTAATAGCTCGATACATTTTGCCATGAATACCATTTTTACGAAGAATTAACCACAAATGATTTCGATTTACTAAGTCAAAGGCTTTTTAAAATCAATAAACGCAGCATAAATTTTCTTTCCCAGAAGACAACTGTTTTTGCACCAGACTTATTAAAGTAAATATCTGATCAATTGTACTATAGCTCTTTCTGAATCCGCCTTGTGATTCGTTTAATATAATTTTTTTCTTCCACCCATTGTGTCAAGCGTTTATTTATGATATAAGTATACAGTTTGCCACAAATGTTTAGCAATGAAATACCTCTATAGTTGTCAGGCGAAATTAATATCGCCTTTTTTGTGTATCGGGTGTATAACTGATTCGGACCAGATAAGTGGGAAAGTCCCAGAAATCATACAATTTGTTGAAAAAATTTGGTGATGAATGAAATAATTAAAGGAGGAGCGTGTTTATAGAACTCGCCACTAAATCCATCTGGTCCGGCCGCTTTTTTCCATTCTTTAAAGCTCTGAATTGCGTCTTTAACCTCTGATACCGTTAGTTCTGAATTTAATGTGGTGTTCTCTATAATTCTATTATTAGCAAACCACTGACTCTCGAAACACACATCTTCATGAATGTTCTCTCTCTGTAATATTTCATCTTGGATAGAATTAACCGTTGAAAACCTTATAAAGTGATCATACCATTCGTCTATTGTGATAGAAGTGTCTGGAATTCTAGTGAAAACTCTTGATTTTATAGTTCTCCAAAATGTCTTGGGATCGTTTATATTTGCATCTAGTGAATCTAGCGTGCGCGTTTTATCTTCGGCTTTTTTCTTAATTAAAAGCCATTTATAATCCCTTCGCTCACACACAATTTAAGCAAGTATCGGCCAAACTCATTTGTTGTATTATCTTTAGATTTTCTCCTGAATTGTTCATCCAGTTCTGTACTGTCATCCTTCCATATAACGGTGTCTGGGAGGAAGAACTCTTTGGCGTTAGCACTGCCAGTTCTTGCATTAAAATGACCCATCACCACGAAAGGAAGATCTCCATACTGTTCATAAATATCAATCATACATTGTTCCAGCAAATAAATTCCATTATCAATTTCTGTTTCATTATAATAAGGGCTATTATACGGAGGAATGTACAACTTATGAGAATACAATCAATACGTAAGCCTGTTAGTTCTTTTGAAAGTTTCAGGACAACACAGTTTATCATATTCAATTGGGATATGTTCAACAAAATTAGAAAATACTTTTTTGACCATCATGCAACCCCGCCAGACAAGCGAGACGCTACACAATCTGACAGATTTACACCAGGAGACACAAAAACATCAAAAGAAGGAAAGAGGTGATCTGGAAAATCAGTGGCAAAAGTTTCTGCAAGAAAAACAACATCATAATAGACAAAAGTGATTTAATATCAGGCTTGTACACAGTCCTTAAGCCTTCGATGTTATATGTTAGCAAAGATATATTTTGGTTTATTTACATTTGTAACACTGCTGGAACGCATGCTAGCACCAGTACTGATGACACAGGCAGGGCCGAGTCCCTAGGTATTCAGCAATTGGTCATTTACGTCAGGCCTGGATGAGCCAGTCCCAATACGGGGTAAACACTCTGTGACATGCTGTTGCCTGCATTTAGCTTTGCTGCGTGTCAGTCTGATGTGGATTTGGGGGTTTCAGTAGTCATGAGTATTCTGTTCATCTGGCTGAAAGGTTGCATGGTGAGCTGGGCTCCTGCCTTCTTGGTTCTTCAGATCAGCTATAATGTTCACAGGGGACTGGCTTTCCATCATATCAGCGTCAGTCCAGGGATCATTCAGCTGTTTGACTAGAGTCTGGCTGCCGGTTGCCGTGGTTTTTTGTAAAGGTCGAGGTGTCCGGTGATGAAGATGGGGAGAAATGGGGCACCGAGTCTGCACCAGGATCGCCAGACATTGCCTGTCCGGTGTGGGGAGGGGTGTTGCTGTATGGTACACCACGCACTGCTGGTTCTGACTTGTGGGCTGGAGGGTCTGCATCAGGATCACTAGAGGTTGATTGTCCGGTGTGGAAAGGGGTACTGCTGCATGGCACACCATGTAATGTTGGTTCAGGTTTGTCTTCTGGCGATGACCTGTGTTTGTTGGACACAGCCATGGCATCAGAAACTGACTTGTGTGATGTCCATGATCCTGTAAAGGTTCCATCAGAGATTCGGGTATTGTGGGGTGAACTTGCAGCACCACTCCCAGCAAGGAGCTAGAGGTTGACTTGCCTGCATGCGTTCCGGTGAAGACAAGAGTCGTGCGCCCCACTGATTGATGGTTAGTCTGTCTCTGGCACGAGGAGTGCGCTGAGGTCTGAAGGGTTGATGGTGGTGTGCAGCGATGTTTAGCTCTCTCTCTCCCGAGACTGTAGATTCCTTCAGCGTCGTTGATGGTGTGCCGAGCGTGGAGTACGCGCTGCTGATTAACTTTCTATGATGTGAGTCATCTATCCAGTCTGAGGTCTGGGGACAGTTCATCATGTCCTCTGCGCGACGATCTGGAAGTGGTGGGAAGGTAGTCATAGTCGGCATCCAGGGAGGTCCTCATGAATTCTGTGGAAATGGGATGTCTGCGAGGGTAAGATGGTTATCAACGTCACATTGTACCTCGTCATTTGAACCACATCGTGCTGATTGACTGGTTCATGCATTTTACGAATAATGGTCTGAGTGACTGACTTGCTATGCATCTGTGGAGCAGCAGTGCCGTGTGTAAGAGAGAGAGAGAGAGAGAGAGAGAGAGAGAGAGAGAGGAGAGAGAGAGAGAGAGAGAGATAATGTGTGTGTGTTATCATTAGTGTATGTGTGTGTTGTGTGGTGTGAGTGTGTGTTGTGTGTGTGTGTGTGTGTGTGTGTGTGTGTGTGTGTGGTGTGTGTGTGTGTGTGTGTTCGAGAGAGAGACAGAGAGAGGGAGACAGAAAGAGAGAGAGAGAGAGAGAGAGAGAGAGAGAGAGAGAGAGAGAGAGAGAGAGAGAGAGAGAGAGAGAGAGATTATGTGTGTATATGTGTGCGGGGTGGGTGGGGGTGGGGGTGGGGGCTGGCTTGCTTACAAAAGTATTTTTTCCTTCTCTTTTGTTTTATCTTCCCTTCATTGGTTGTTTCATTTCATCGCTATTCATTTTCCTAATTTCTTTTCTCTGTTTCCCATTCTTCTCCTGTTGCTCACATCGCTCTGTGTCATCTTGCAGTCAGCCCCAAACCCAAAACGTCGTCCTCAGGATCCTCGGGATCCGCCTTTATCTGTCCGGCCCAGACCAACCAGAGCGCCCTCTATGAGCTGAGCTCAGACAACACCAACTACCCCGCGTATGTACAACACACACCACAGTGAACTTTGGCACACAAAGTATGTACCGATCATGAGTCGTTAAACAATAATAACAAAGCTGTAGCCAGTCCTGATAAGTCGCACAGTCTTCTGCCTGAAAATGGTCTGCTGAAAGGAAAACAAAAGGGTGTCCACTGACATCCTGTAGTGATGGTCTACTGAAAGGAAAACCGAAGGAGTGTCCACTGACATCCTGTAGTGATGGTCTAGTGAACAGGGAAACCAAAGGGGTGTCCACTGACATCCTTTAGTGATGGTCTACTGAAAGGAAAACCAAAGGGGTGTCCAATGACATCCTTTAGTGATGGTCTAGTGAACAGGGAAACCAAAGGGGTGTCCAATGACAGGGAAACCAAAGGGGTGTCCACTGACATCCTGTAGTGATGGTTTAGTGAACAGGCAAACCAAAGGGGTGTCCAATGACAGGAAAACCAAAGGGGTGTCCAATGACAGGGAAACCAAAAGGGTGTCCACTGACATTATGTAGTGATGGTCAAGTGAACAGGGAAACCAAAGGGGTGTCCAATGACAGGGAAACCAAAGGGTGTCCAGTGACAGGGAAACCAAAAGGGTGTCCACTGACATCCTGTAGTGATGGTCTAGTGAACAGGCAAACCAAAGGGGTGTCCAATGACAGGGAAACCAAAGGGGTGCCCAATGACAGGGAAACCAAAGGGTTGTCCACTGACATCCTTTAGTGATGGTCTAGTGAACAGGGAAACCAAAGGGGTGTCCAATGACAGGGAAACCAAAGGGGTGTCCAATGACAGGAAAACCAAAGGGGTGTCCAATGGCAGGGAAACCAAAGGGATGTCCAGTGACATCCTTTAGTGATGGTCTAGTGAACAGGGAAACCAAAGGAGTGTCCAATGACAAGGAAACCAAAGGGTGCCCAATGAAAGGGAAACCAAAGGGTGTCCAATGACAATCTGTAGTGATGGTCTCGTGAACAGGGAAACCAAAGGGGTGCCCAATGACATCCTTTAGTAATGGTCTACTGAAAGGAAAACCAAACAATAACAGGAAACCAAAAGGGTGTCCACTGACATCCTGTAGTGATGGTCTAGTAAACAGGGAAACCAAAGGGGTGTCCAATGACAGGGAAACCAAAGGGTGTCCACTGACATCCTGTAGTGATGGTCTAGTAAACAGGGAAACCAAAGGGGTGTCCAATGACAGGGAAACCAAAGGGGTGTCCAATGACAGGGAAACCAAAAGGGTGTCCACTGACATCCTGTAGCGATGGTCTAGTGAACAGGCAAACCAAAGGGTGTCCAATAACAGGGAAACCAAAGGGGTGTCCACTGACATCCTGTAGTGATGGTTGCGCAGTAGGAAAGCTGAAGTAATGTGTGCTTATCAAGGATTTGGCTTTTGACCCGTCAGTCTGCATCAAACTATCAACAATGTGAGGATGAACTGTGGATAATGTGAGAACGATGTGATGACAATGTGGAGACGATTGCCGACCATGTTTGGACGATTTGAAGTCGATCTGAGGACGATTTATGGACAGTAAGGACGATTTGAAGACGATCTGTCGACGTTATAAGGTCAACGTGAGGACGATTTGAGTGCTAGCTGAGCGCGATCCAAAGACAATCTGAGGACGATTCATGGACGATAAGGACGATGTAAGGACGATGTAAGGACAATGTGAAGATGGTGTAAAGACGATGTAAAGACGATGTAAAGATGATGTAAGGACAACGAGAGGACGATGTGAGGACGACGTAAGGACAATGTAAGGACTACGTAAGGACAGCGTGAGGACTATGTAAGGACAGTGTGAGGACGACGTAAGGACTACGTAAGGACAATGTGAGGACGACGTAAGGACAACGTAGGGACAATGTAAGGACGATGTAACGACAATGTAACGGCAATGTAAGAACGATATGTGAGGACAATTTGGCGACGATCTGCGGACGATGTAAGGACACTGTGAGGACAATGTGCGGACGATGTAAGGACGATAATTATAAGGACATTGTAAAGACAATGTAAGGACGATGTAAAGACAATGTGAGGACAATGTGAGGACAGTGTGCGGATGATGTAAGGACAATGTAAGGACTATGTGAGGACGATGTAAGGACGATATACGGACATTGTAAGGACAATGTAAGGACGATGTAAGGACGATGTAAGGACATTGTTAGGACAATGTAAGGACATGTGAGGACATTGTAAGGACAATGTGAGGACGATGTAAGGACGATATAAGGACATCGTTAGTACAATGTAAGGACAATGTGAGGTTGATGTAAGGACGATGTAAAGACAATGTAAGGACGATGTGAGGACGTTGTCCTTACATTGTCTTTACATCGTCCTTACATCAACCTCACATTGTCCTTACATTGTACTAACGATGTCCTTATATTGTGAGGACGTTGTAAGGACGATATAAGGACATTGTAAGAACGATGTAAGGACGATGTGAGGACGATGTAAGGACGATATAAGGACATTGTAAGGACGATGTAAGGACGATGTGAGGACGATGTAAGGACGATATAAGGACATTGTAAGGACGATGTAGAGACGATGTGAAGACGATGTAAGGACGATGTAAGGACAATGTGAGGACAAGGTAAGGACGACTTGATGACGAAGTGAGGACATGTAGATGAAATAATAGAATCCTCCGTTGTGTGTGTGTGTGTGTGTGTGTGTGTGTGTGTGTGTGTGTGTGTGTGTGTGTGTGTGTGTGTGCACAGGAGCGACATAGCCACAGAGCTGGGCCTGAACTTGGCCTTTTTCCAGTTTTTGATAGTGTGTGTGTGTGTGTGTGGTGTGTGTGTGTGTGTGTGTGTGTGTGTGTGTGTGTGTGTGTGTGTGTGTGTGTGTGTGCGTGCGTAGGAGCGACATAGCCACAGAGCTGGGCCTCAACGTGGCCTTTTTCCAGTTTCTGATGCAGTGTGTGTGTGTGTGTGTGTGTGTGTGTGTGTGTGTGTGTGTGTGTGTGTGTGTGTGTGTGTGTGTGTGTGTGTGTGTGTGTGTGTGTGCACAGGAGCGACATAGCCACAGAGCTGGGCCTCAACTTGGCCTTTTTCGGGTTTCTGATGCAGGAGGTGGTCCTCACCAACACCCCTCCCTCCCTCTCCGTGGATGAGTTGTCAGTCTGCCTGTCTGTCTATCTGTCTGTCTGTCTGTCTGTCTGTCTGTCTGTCTGCCTGTCTGTCTGCCTGTCTGTCTGTCTGTCTCTCTGTCAGCGTGTTTGTCTCTTTGTCCTCCCTCATCATGAATGAGTTGTCAGTCTGTCTGTCTGTCTGTCTGTCAATCAGCATTTTGTCTCTTTGTCCTCCCTCACCATGGATGAATTGTCAGTCTGTCTGTCTGTCTGTCTGCCAATCAGCATGTTTGTCTCTTTTTCCTCCATCACTATGGATGATTTGTCAGTCTGTCTGTCTGTCTGCAATCAGCATGTTTGTGTCTTTGTCCTCCTCAGTATGGACTAGTTGTCAGTCTGTCTCCTTGTCTTGTAATCTGCATGTGTGTCTCTATGTCTTTCGTCTGCGTATCTGCCTTGTAAATCCCTAGACTTTGAGTTTTGATGTCTGTTTTTGATCTCTATCTGTTTGTCTGTGTGTCTGTCTGTTAGTCTCCATGCCCGCCTGTTTGTATATCAGCCCGTTTGGCTGTCTGTCTCTAGGTGTGTTTTATGTCCACCTGTTTGTCTGTATGTCTGTCTGTTTGTACGTTTCCCAGTTTGACTGTCTACACGTTTCTCTGTATGTTGGGTCTTCTTCGTTGTCTGTCTGCCTGTCTGCACGTACACATGTCTCTCAGCATGTCTGTATGTCTGCCTGTTTGTCTGCCTGTGTACTGGTCTGACTGCTTCTGTTTATCTGTTTGTTTACCACTTTCAATATCTATATGTTAGTCTGTAGAACACACACAGACACAGACACACAGACAGACACACAGACACACACACACACACACACACACACACAGCACACCACACACACACACACACACACACACACACACACACACACACACACACACACACACACACACACACACACACACACACACACACACACACAGTTTCAATATCTATATGTTAGTCTGTAGAAACGCTTGCTAATCTCCATGTCCTATAGTTGTATATCTACCTGATTGACTGCATGTCTGCCTGTCTGTGTGTATGCTATACGTCTGCCAACGTGTGTGGAGTTCAAGAACCCCCCCCCCCCCCCCTCTGTCTTACTCATCCAACAACCACTAACTAAGCCTCACTATGTTTATGAAAAGTGGGTATGTCGGTGCAGCAGCTGCATGTCACAATGACAGCGAGAGATATGGAGGTGAAATGAACACAAAGGCAGTGGACGATAGGAAAGAGGATAATACTAATGATAATAATACAATAGTAATAATAATAATTACAATAATGATGATCATGATGATAACAGTAACTACAACAACAACAATGATAACAGCAATAATAATAATAATGATAATAATAATAATAATAATAATAATAATAATAATAATAATAATAATAATAATAATAATAATAATAATAATAACAGTAATAATAATAATAATAATAATAATAATAATAATAATAATAATAATAATAACGATACTAATGATGATGATGACGATGATGGATGTACCTGCCTAAGTGACGTGTCCTTGTCGGCGAACACAAGATCAGAGATAATTCACCCGCTCTGGAGGTTTTCGTTTTCATGGAAAAAAAGTTAATCGAATCAGCAAATATGGCAGAAAATGTTTGTTTTACTTTAAAAGTGAAAGTGATTTACACGTCTCTTCACGGCTTCCAAGGGCTGAAATCGAGAACTAAATTCCCGTAATGCATCCAGTACCTCTATCTGCTGCAGCGACATTGCACTTTAAACCTTTGAGCCACCAGCTAATACATTCACTCGTCTTTGAAATCTGCATACTGATAAGCTAAGTGTAGTTTTTGCTGAAGAGTTAGTCTAATCAACAAAGACAGGGTCTCCAGAGATCTACTGCGAAGGTGATGGTAAAATGGCGATTTTCGATTCGCGAGTCATTTTTAACGCAGTACCACACATGCATTATTAAGCCCACAACTTTTATTTTAACGCAGTACCACACACATATTATTAAGCCTACAACTTTCAAGATCAAATCAGCTGAAAAGTTTGCCGTGAGCTCCACTGGGAAGACTGGGACTACGCAGGTGAATTTCATCCATTAAATCGATGCGTCTTTGAGAGTATTGCTCAAATTTCCTGACCAACACAGCAGGTGTCTCCTGTGTCTCTCAGGCCTGTGCGACAACAGGATGTGTTATGAAAGTAGTCACACACCACAGCTCTTTCGTGCAGTCTCGGACCAGAATAGAGATTCTTAGCATCATCTTCACCATCCTCATCCCGATCAGTCAGAAGAAAAAGCTGAAAAGCCATCCCGAGTCTCTCTCGTGTACTACATCAAAGGAAAAGTTCTTAAAAGGCACTGGCCAAAACAGTTCAGTTAATTAATACTCTCGAAACCTATTGCGTTATGAAGCTGTACACATTTGGTTTAATATTAACAAACATACCAGGCCACATATACGATCTTGGATTCGTGGTATTGAAACTTAACTCATGGATGAGGATATGCTACAAATTATCGAAGCTACGAATTTCCAAGTTCACTAAGTTCATAATCTTTTCTCAGGTATTTGTTGCCAAAACAAAGTAAGATTCTATTGCTGCAAAAATTGTGACTGAGACAGCGTCACACCCTATTACTTTTTTCCTTTCTCGAAAATCTCAAGAACTCAAACAGCAGGCTATCTTGAGCAAAAATCTCCTAACCTTTCTTTCTAAATAATAACACATGAAGAACTGCTAAGTTTTCAGCCACTGCGCTGAAAAGGACCAGAGATATTAACCTGAACATGTCGAATCACCACACACACACACACACACACACACACACACACACACACACACACACACACACACACACACACACACACACACGCGCGCGCTCACACACAGACACAGACACAGACACACAGACACACAGACACACACACACACACACACACATGCGCGCGCGCGAGCGCGCGCGCGCGCGCTCGCATGCACGTAAACTGTCACTTTTGGGACAGCAGGACGCAATTTGTTCGCTATGAGTAATGCCACACACCTCGTTGGGCTAACGCATAGGTCAGACATCTCCTAAGTCACAGTGTCACGCACTCTGGGGAAAAAAGTCTTATATGAGTGCACTTTAAACCTGCATTGAAAACTCACCTTTACAGGGTGCTGGCTCCTCACTGGTCGCTTTTTTTTCTCTCCTTTCAAACAGTGATTTGTGCTCTTGGAAAAAAAGAGACTGCCTGCCACTTTGGCGGAAGCAGCGGACGACAGAACACAGGACACAGGCTTGAAAGAGAAAGAAGGAAGATTTTGCTAAGAGAGAAGAAGAGGAAGAAGAAGTTTGAAAGCAGAGAGAGAGAGAGAGAGAGAGAGAGAGAGAGAGAGAGAGAGAAGAGAGAGAGAGAGAGAGAGAGAGAGAGAGAAAGAGAGAGAGAGAGAGAGAGAAAGAAAGAGAGAGAGAGAGAGAGAGAGCGAGAAAAGAGAGAGAGAGAGAGAGAGAGAGAGAGAGAGAGAGAGAGAGAGAGAGAGAGAGAGAGAGAGAGAGAGTTGAACTCTCAACCGTTTGTATTGCTGATTCTAGGATGAGTATGGGATGTGTGAACATTTTTGATAATTTTCAATACAAGGTTTTATCGCAATCTCGAATTTCAAATCGCATATTTTCACTTTGATGGTGATCGGAATTATTTCCAAACCCTACCTTGTTCACACTCGATAGCAAAGATGTGGATCCTCTAATCGATTGTTAAGTGAGTAGTTACTAACAGAATGCCTTTTCTTTGTAGGGCAAGCAGCCTGTATGTAGGAAGTGGCACCCAAACCCCGACCGCCCCTCACAACCCTTGCAATGACACATATCCGCAGCTAAAAGGAACTTGATTTTTTTTTAGTTTGATGGGAAGAATGAAGTATTTTGATCAATAAGAATTAGGGTCTGTGAACCCACAATGGTTTGTTGGTTTTCGGCAAGTTGGATGTCTGTGTAACCCAAAAGAAAGAAATGGAAATTGAAGTGTGCATAACGAATGTGTGAACTGAAATCAATGTTTGTTTTTTTTCTTTTGTTTTGTTGCGAAATAGTGCTTAATGATATATTGGCCAAAGAAAAGAAAGAGAGGAAATATCAAAATCCCCGCCCGCTGAAAGAAGTGAGGCGCAGATAGAAAGAATTTTTTTTCACCGGGAGGAACTTTAAAACTGTATTCTGATTTGTTTTATTGAAAAAAAAAAGAGTCAGGTACGCATGCTGGGCGCATGACTGTCTTTGTATGTGAGCGTGTATGTAGAGACCCGTCGTGTAACACGTCGCCATGATGCCCCCTTTTTACATTCTCTCGTCTTAGTGATTCATTCATAATTTATCCATCATCTTTAAATGATGCGCAGAGTGGTCTCAACACTTAGTGGATGTGATGTAGTGTATAAGGACTGGTCCGTGTGCAGTGACACCTTGATGACACTGAAACCGAAGCTGTGCCAGTAAGGGAACTTTATCAATGAAGATCATTAAAATCAAATAAGTATAGCCCATCACCGAAGTGAAATAGAAGATAGATAAAAATCCACGACAACAAAAATGTGTGTATGTGTGTGTGTGTGTGTGTGTGTGTGTGTGTGTGTGTGTGTGTGTGTGTGTGTGTGTGTGTGTGTGTGTGTGTGTGTGTGTGTGTGTGTGTGTGTGTGTGTGGTGTGTGTGTGTGTGTGTGTGTGTGTGTGTGTGTGTATCATTCATTTAACGTCTTTCCACTAATCGTGATATTAGACGAAGAAAGAAAAAGTGAGTGTGTGTGTGTGTGTGTGTGTGTGTGTGTGTGTGTGTGTGTGTGTGTGTGTGTGTGTGTGTGTGTGTGTGTGTGTGTGTGTGTGTGTGCGCGTGCGTGCGTGTGTGCGTGTGTGCGTGTGTGCGTGTGTTTGTGTGTGTGTGTGTGTGTGTGTGTGTGTGTGTGTGTGTGTGTGTGTGTGTGTGTGTGTGTGCGCAGTCTGCAGACAGCCAATCGCACCTGCCCCTTCACGGAGCTCCAGCTGTGGGAGTATCGCAGTCTGAACCGGGGAAGCATGTGCTGGGTGCTGGCCAACTTTGGAGAGAGAGTGCTCTACAGACGGTGCAAGTCAGTATCACCCCCTCCCCGCCCCCTCCCTCCCCCTCAACCCGTCTGTCAGTATCACCCCTCCCTCCCCCTCAACCCGTCTGATACCCCCGGTGACACCAGCGTAACAAATTAGAATCCATTGCTATTGACATTAGTGTGACAATGAGAAAACATTCCTATTGACATCAGTGTGACAATGAGAATCCATTCCTATTGACATCAATGAGACAAATGAGAATTCATTCCTATTCACATCAGTGTGACAATGAGAAGCCATTCCTATTGACATCAGTGTGACAATGAGAATCCATTGCTATTGACATCAGTGTGACAATGAGAATCCATTCCTATTGACATCATTGTGACAATGAGAATCCATTCCTATTGACATCAGTGTGACAATAAGAATTCATTGTTATTGACATCAGTGTGACAATGAGAATCCATTGCTATTGACATCAGTGTGGCAATGAGAATCCATTCCTATTGACATCAGTGTGGCAATGAGAATCCATTCCTATTGACATCAGTGTGACAAATGAGAATCCATTCCTATTGACATCAGTGTGACAATGAGAATCCATTGCTAATGACATGACATCAGTGTGGCAATGAGAATCCATTCCTATTGACATCAGTGTGACAAATGAGAGTCCATTCCAATTGACATCAGTGTGACAATGAGAATCCATTGCTAATGACATCAGTGTGGCAATGAGAATCCATTCCTATTGACATCGGTGTGACAAAGGAGAATCCATTCCTATCGATATCAGTGTGACAATGAGAATCCATTGCTATTGACATCAGTGTGACAATGAGAATCCATTCCTATTCACATCAGTGTGACAAATGAGAATCCATTCCTATTCACATCAGCGTGACAATGAGAATCAATTCCTATTGACATCAGTGTGACAAATGGGAATCCATTGCTATTGACATCAGTGTGACAATGAGAATCCATTGCTATTGACATCAGTGTGACAATGAGAATCCATTGCTATTGACATCAGTGTGACAATGAGAATCCATTACTATTGACATCAGTGTGACAATGAGAATCCCTTCCTATTGACATCAGTGTCACAATGAGAATCCATTCCTATTGACATCAGTGTGACAATGAGAATTCATTGTTATTGACATCAGTGTGACAATAAGAATCCATTCCTATTGACATCAGTATGACAAATGAGAATCCATTCCTATTGACATCAGTGTGACAATGAGAATCCATTCCTATTGACATCAGTGTGACAAATGAGAATCCATTCCTACTGACATCAGTGTGGCAATGAGAATCCATGAAGGGCACATCAAGGCAGGGTGAACAGTATATCAAGGCAGGGTGAAGGATACATCAAGGCAGGGTGAAGAGTACATCAAGACAGGGTGAACAGTACATCAAGGCAGGGTGAACAGTACATCAAGGCAGGGTGAGGAGTACATCAAGGCAGGGTGAACAGTACATCAAGGCAGGGTGAAGGATACATCAAAGGCAGGGTGAAGAGTACATCAAGACAGGGTGAACAGTACATCAAGGCAGGGTGAGGAGTACATCAAGGCAGGGTGAACAGTACATCAAGGCAGGGTGAAGGGCACATCAAGGCAGGGTGAACAGTACATCAAGGCAGGGTGAACAGTACATCAACGCAGGGTGAACAGTACATCAAGGCAGGGTGAGGAGTACATCAAGGCAGGGTGAACAGTACATCAAGGCAGGTGAAGGGCACATCAAGGCAGGGTGAACAGTACATCAAGGCAGGGTGAAGGGCACATCAAGGCAGGGTGAACAGCACATCAAGGCAGGGTGAACAGTACATCAAGGCAGGGTGAACAGTACATCAAGGCAGGGTGAATAGTACATCAAGGCAGGGTGAACAGTACATCAAGGCAGGGTGAAGGGCACATCAAGGCAGGTGAACAGTACATCAAGGCAGGGTGAACAGTACATCAAGGCAGGGTGAACAGTACATCAAGGCAGGGTGAACAGCACATCAAGGCAGGGTGAAGGATACATCAAGGCAGGGTGAACAGTACATCAAGGGAGGGTGAAGGGCACATCAAGGCAGGGTGAACAGCACATCAAGGCAGGGTGAACAGCACATCAAGGCAGGGTGAGGAGTACATCAATGCAGGTTGAACAGTACATCAAGGGAGGGTGAAGGGCACATCAAGGCAGGGTGAACAGCACATCAAGGCAGGGTGAAAAGCACATCAAGGCAGGGTGAACAGTATATCAAGGCAGGGTGAACAGTACATCAAGGCAGGGTGAACAGCACATCAAGGCAGGGTGAACAGCACATCAAGGCAGGGTGAACAGTACATCAAGGCAGGGTGAACAGTACATCAAGGCAGGGTGAACAGTACATCAAGGCAGGGTGAACAGCACATCAAGGAAGGGTGAACAGAGCATCAAGGCAGGGTGAAGAGTACATCAAGGCAGGGTGAACAGTACATCAAAGCAGGGTGAAGTGCACATCAAAGCAGGGTGAACAGTACATCAAGGCAGGGTGAACAGCACATCAAGGAAGGGTGAACAGAGCATCAAGGGAGGGTGAAGAGTACATCAAGGCAGGTGAACAGTACATCAAGGCACGGTGAACAGTACATCAAGGCAGGGAGAACAGCACATCAAGGCAGGGTGAAGAGTACATCAAGGCAGGGTGAAGAGTACATCAAGGCAGGGTGAACAGTACATCAAGGCAGGGTGAACAGCACATCAAGGCAGGGTGAACAGTACATCAAGGCAGGGTGAACAGCACATCAAGGCAGGGTGAACAGCACATCAAGGCAGGGTGAACAGTACATCAAGGCAGGGTGAATAGTACATCAAGGCAGGGTGAACAGTACATCAAGGGAGGGTGAAGGATACATCAAGGCAGGGTGAAGGGCACATCAAGGCAGGGTGAAGGATACATCAAGGCAGGGTGAAGGATACATCAAGGCAGGGTGAACAGTACATCAAGGCAGGGTGAATAGTACATCAAGGCAGGGTGAAGGATGCATCAAGGCAGGGGGAACAGTACATCAAGGCAGGGTGAAGGATACATCAAGGCAGGGTGAACAGTACATCAAGGCAGGGTGAACAGTACATCAAGGCAGGGTGAACAACTTATCAAGGCAGGGTGAACAGTACATCAAGGCAGGGTGAAGGATACATCAAGGCAGGGTGAAGGGCACATCAAGGCAGGGTGAAGGATACATCAAGGCAGGGTAAGGGCACATCAAGGCAGCGTGAAGGATACATCAAGGCAGGGTGAACAGTACATCAAGGCAGGGTGAACAGTACATCAAGGCAGGGTGAACAATACATCAAGGCAGGGTGAACAGTACATCAAGGCAGGGTCAACAGTACATCAAGGCAGGGTGAAGGATACATCAAGGCAGGGTGAAGGGCACATCAAGGCAGGGTGAGGAGTACATCAAGGCAAGGTGAAGGGCACATCAAGGCAGGGTGAACAGTACATCAAGGCAGGGTGAGGAGTACATCAAGGCAGGATGAACAGTACATCAAGGCAGGGTGAACAGTACATCAAGGCAGGGTGAACAGTACATCAAGGCAGGGTGAACAGTACATCATGATGTGTCCCTGTACTAAGACAGCTCCCTGTTGTGTCCCTGTATTAAGACAGCTCCCTGTTGTGTCCCTGTACTAAGTCAGGTCCTTGTTGTGTCCCTGTACTAAGACAGCTCCCTGTTGTGTCCCTGTACTAAGACAGCTCCCTGTTGTGTCCCTGTACTAAGGCAGGTCCTTGTTATGTCCCTGTACTAAGACAGCTCCCTGTTGTGTCCCTGTACTAAGGCATGTCCTTGTTGTGTCCCTGTACTAAGACAGCTCCCTGTTGTGTCCCTGTACTAAGGCAGGTCCTTGTTGTGTCCCTGTACTAAGCCATGTATCTGTGCATCCCTGTACTAAGCAACGTCTCTGTGTGTTCCTGTACTAGGCCATGTCTCTCTGTGTCCCTGTACTAAACCAGGGCTCTTTGTGTCCCTGTACTAAACCATGTCTCTGTGTGTCCATGTACTAAACCATGTCTCCGTGTGTCCATGCACTAAACCATGTCTCTGGGAGTCCCTGTACTAAACCATGTCTCTGTGTGTCCTTGTACTAAGCCATGTCTCTGTGTGTCCATGTACTAAACCATGTCTCTGGGTGTCCTTGTACTAAGCCATGTCTCTGTGTGTCCTTGTACTAAGCCATGTCTCTGTGTGTCCCTGTACTGAGACAGCTCCCTGTTGTGTCCATGTACTAAGCCATGTCTCTCTGTGTCTTTGTACTATGCCATGTCTCTGTGTGTCCTTGTACTACGCCATGTCTCTGTGTGTCCTTGTACTAAGCCATGTCTCTGTGTGTCCTTGTACGAAGCCATGTCTCTCTGTGTCCCTGTACTAAATCATGTCTCCTTATGTCCCTGTACTAAGCCATATCTCTGTGTGTCCCTGTACTAAGCCATGTCTCTTTGTGTCCCTGTACTAAGCCATATCTCTGTGTGTCCCTGTACTAAACCATGTCTTTGTGTCCATGTACTAAGCCATCTCTGTGTGTCCTTGTACAAAGCCATGTCTCTTTGTGTCCCTGTACTAAACCAGGTCTCTTTGTGTCCCTGTACTAAACCATGTCTCTGTGTGTCCCTGTACTAAACCATGTCTCTGTGTGTCCCTGTACTAAACCATGTCTCTGTGTGTCCCTGTACTATGCCATGTCTCTGTGTGTCCATGTACTATGCCATGTCTCTGTGTGTCCTTGTACTAAACCATGTCTCTGTGTGTCCCTGTACTATGCCATGTCTCTGTGTGTCCCTGTACTAAGCCATGTCTCTTTGTGTCCCTCTACTATGCCATGTCTCTATCTATGTGTCCCTGTACTCTGCCATGTCTCTGTGTGTCCCTGTACTAAGCCATGTCTCTATGTGTCCCTGTACTCTGCCATGTCTCTGTGTGTCCCTGTACTAAGGCATGTCTCTATGTGTCCCTGTACTAAGGCATGTCTCTATGTGTCCCTGTGCTATGCCATGTCTCTGTGTGTCCCTGTACTCTGCCATGTCTCTGTGTGTCCCTGTACTAAGCCATGTCTCTGTGTGTCCCTGTACTCTGCCATGTCTCTGTGTGTCCCTGTACTAAGCCATGTCTCTATGTGTCCCTGTGCTATGCCATGTCTCTGTGTGTCCCTGTACTCTGCCATGTCTCTGTGTGTCCCTGTACTAAGGCATGTCTCTATGTGTCCCTGTACTCTGCCATGTCTCTGTGTGTCCCTGTACTATGCCATGTCTGTGTGTGTCCCTGTACTATGCCATGCCTCTGTGTGTCCCTGTACTATGCCATGCCTCTGTGTGTCTTTGTTCTGTGCCATGTCTCTGTGTGTCCTTGTACTAAGCCATGTCTCTGTGTGTCCCTGTACTAAGCCATGTCTCTCTGTGTCCCTGTTCTAAGCCATCTCTGTGTGTCCTTGTACTATGCCGTGCCTCTGTGTCCCTGTACTAAGCCATATCTGTGTGGACCTGTACTAAACCATGTCTCTCTGTGTCCTTATACTAAGCCATCTCTGATTGTCCCTGTACCAAGCCATGTTTCTGTGTGTCCCTGTACTAAGCTATGTCCTGTGTGTCCCTATACTAAGCCATATCTGTGTGTCCTTGTGCTAAGCCAGGTCTCCCTGTTTACCTGTACTTAGCCATGTCTCTCTGTGTCCCTGTACTCAGCCATCTCTGTGTGTTCTTGTGCTAAGCCATGTCTCTGTGTGTCCCTGTACTAAGCCATATCTTTGTGTGTCCCTGTAGTAAGCCATCTCTCTGTGTGTCCTTGTACTAAACCATGTCTCTGTGTGTCCCTGTACTAAGCCAGGTCTCTCTGTGTCCCTGTACTAAGCCATATCTCTGTGTGTCCCTGTACTAAGCCATGTCTCTTTGTGTCCCTGTACTAAGCCATATCTCTGTGTGTCCCTGTACTAAGCCATGTCTCTTTGTGTCCATGTACTAAGCCATCTCTGTGTGTCCTTGTACTAAGCCACGTCTCTGTGTATCCTTGTACTAAGCCACGTCTCTGTGTGTCCCTGTACTATGCCATGTCTCTGTGTGTCCCTGTACTAAACCATGTCTCTGTGTGTCCCTGTATTAAGCCATGTCTCTGTGTGTCCCTGTACTATGCCATGTCTCTGTGTGTCGCTGTACTAAGCCATATCTCTGTGTGTCCCTGAACTAATCCATCTCTGTGTGTCCCTGTACTATGCCATGTCTCTGTGTGTCCCTGTACTATGGCATGTCTCTGTGTGCCCCTGTACTATGCCATGTCTCTGTGTGTCCCTGTA
>CM031602.1:99762267-99767267 GCA_018398815.1 Conus ventricosus | reverse complement strand
AATTCATTCCAGCAATATGTTAATTCATTCCAGCAATCTGTTAATTCATTCCAGCAATATGTTAATTCATTCCAGCAATATGTTAATTCATTCCAGCAATAATGATTTCCTTTCTCTTCCCTGTGATGATGCAAGTTCAGAAGGACCAAAAACAAACCACAGAATTATTAGATTTTAGAAGTTTTGAAAGAGATTGGCAATCGAAAAAAGGGACAGTTTCGAAATCTTAATGTACGCTAATTTGATTAAGTATCCAAAAGTGTTGCAATTTAGAATTGCTGGTATATTTCAAAATCTTAGCAAACAAGCTATGAAATTAAGAGAAAAATATTGAAAGGACGAAAAATGCAAAACAAACTGGAAACATTTACAAGAGGGAACACGTCGCTAAAACTTTTCTTTTTCTGTCCCAACCTCTGCGCCACCTCAGTGGCAGTGCACGCACGCCGCTCATTCCGACACCCTGTCCACAGCCACAGCCCAGTCAGCCCCGCCGCAGCCTCGGCACCGGCAATCCACAGGGAGCAGTCAATGTCAAGTCGTCAAAAGGCAACCCACGGAGGAGACACTGCACTGCTGCCGAGTCGCTTCGGTGGTGTTCAGTGGCGCCTGTTCTGATCTAACATACGCAGGACACCACCTACTAAGCCCCCTACTGACGACAATAATTGCTTAGTCGCGGAGCCGGCGTGAGTGAGCTCTCCTTCCGGAGGGCGCCACCACGTCCATCGAACGACAGCCGCCATGGACTCGCCGATACCGGTGACCCCGACGGAACCAAACCAAGGCCACAGACGTGGAGAGGAAATCGAAATTAAGGTCACCATATGAGCAGGGCATGAAGGGCCACAGAATTTGAGACATTTTTTTTTATGCTGATCGATGAGAATGAAGATGATTAAGATGATGCTACGGATTTCCATTTCGGTCTGAGACTACATGACACGGCTGTACTCTACGCTTCCTTTCATAATATATCCCGCCGTCAACCAGGCCCGAGAGATACAGGCACCTACAGCGTTGGTCAGGAAATTTGAGCAACACTCTCAGAAACGCATCCATTAAGTGGATGAAACTCGACTGTGTGGTCCCAGTCTTCCCAACTGAGTCCTCAGCAAACTCAACTCTGGATAGGAGCCGGTCGGGACAGAAACCCCACATGACTCTGATGGGATTCGAACCCACGATCTCCCAGCCGGGAGTCTGGATGCAAACCACTTCGCCACGGCGGCTGGTCACATCGCTAAAACTTATCAAGAAACTCCACTTGAAATAGCTTAAAATGTACATAGTAAATAATCAACATCTGTTGAGAGGACGGAGTGTTGAAAAGAAAGAAACAAGAGCCAAGAATGGGAGAATCACGACAGACAAGAAGAAACGAGAGAAGAAAAAGAAAATCCTCAATCAGAATCCTGGTGATATCTACAGCCCCTAAACTGGAGACATGGATGAATTAGAAACAATAAAAAAAAAGACAACTTCTACACACACACACACACACACACACACACACACACACACACACACACACACACACACACACACACACACACACACACACACACACATACACACATACACACACGCACGAACGCACGCACGCACGCACACACGCACGCACGCGCGCGCGCGCGCGCGCACACACACACACACACATCAGAATGTGTTCCCACGTTCAGAACGTTCAAAACTATGTACGTATGGGAATGGGAGTGAATCTTGTTATTACACTACTGCATATTTTTCTATTCCTTTTATTGCCTTTTTACACGGTGGGACACATTCTGATGTCCGTGAGATAGTTGTGATGTCGTCAGTCGGTATTTGAGCAGCAGTCCGGATCACCTTTGACAGACTCTCCCTCATGTAACTCTGACATACATCAAGTCAGGCAAACAGAAGACATTCCCCGCTTTTAAATTGATAAGTATTTTTTGTACACTATTTACATAAACTTCTTTCTGACGCATTAGCCAGTTCCTCGAGGAATTGAAAATACCTCTTCTTTTCATAGCTGGCTTCGAGCAGTGCCACACAAGTATTCATGCCTGCAAACCAATTCCTGATCTCAAGCAGTGCCATACAAATATTCCTGTCTGCAAACCAATTCCCTGGTCCTCACAGACCTATCAGCAGTTGTCTTTCCTTGATTTTGGCTTCAGCAACTCACAAAACGTCTCAGTCTCAGCCACCTCACAGCGACTTACAAAACCACAAACAGTGCGTGTGCATCTCTCAATAAACAAAAGGTAAACTAGTCTGTTTGGGGGAAAGTTGCGGGAGGTTTGGCAAACCATGCACAGGCCAGTCAGTGGTGGTCTTTACTTTACTTTGACTAGCGAAACAAATCATTAATGAATTAGCAATCGAGTTATCAAGAAGAGGAAGACACGGTCTTTGACTACCGAAACAAACCATTAATGAATTATCAATCGAGTTATCAAATCATTAATGAATTAGCAATCGAGTTATCAAATCATTAATGAATTAGCAATCGAGTTATCAAATCATTAATGAATTAGCAATCGAGTTATCAAGATGAGGAACACACGGTGTCCAACTTATTCCGAATGCTGCAGAACTATTTTTGTTATTATTTGCTGACGACATTGAGAGAAGATGGTTTTCCAATTAAGGTTTCCAAAAAGTTTATTCCATTTATGGATAGCTGTTGGAAAATTTTGAACAAATTTGTTACCTCTTTTAATATAAAACCAGACTTTCGGGTCTCGGAGCTTGTATCTGGAAGTGAAAGATATCTGGAGTTCTCGAAAATAGGTACGAATTGCATTTAAAATGCCTTCATATGAGAGAAAATTGGTATTAATACTTTGATATTTTTGCAAGAATTCTTGGTATGTCATCCAATTGCCATTTCCATTCAGTAGTTTTTTCACAAAGAAAATTCCATAACCACTCCATTCTTGTACAAAAATCACCTTTCTGTCCGTCATAATATTGATATTTTAATGAATACATTCAACCATAAAATCATGCACAGAAATGGGACAGCATCTGGAACAAAATTTCTTATAGTGCTTCCTAACATTTTTCCAGAATGGGTCATTAATGACATTATAACAACATTTGAAAATTCTGTTCCAAGATTACCTATAATGCCCAGGTTAGGGTACATATTAATAGTAAACTCCCTCCAGTCAGACTCGCACATTAATCTTCTCAACCAACTTATTTTCAGAGCAGAGATAAAATTTTTAACATTCAACATTCTGAGTCCCCCCTCGTAGTACTGTTTTTGAACAACAGATTTTAAAATTTTACTTCTCTCACCATTCCATAAAAATGTGTACAATTCCTTTTCTAATGCATCAGTGAAATCCTCTCGAGGGTCTGGTAAATTAATTGATGGATGGACAATTTTGATAAACGCCAAAGTTTTAATTACTATAATTTTACTAAAAGGGGTAATTTTTTTCCCAAAGAGCGAGAACCCTTCTTATCTCAAACAGTTTTTTTTTTAAATCATAATTGATTCGTACAATAGTATCAATGTTAGTGGAAAATTTAATGCCAAGAATTTTGAAAGTGCCAGGATCCCAGACAAAATTTTTTCCCCCATGTATGTAATTGGAGAGTTTTTTTCTACTCCCCAACCACACAACTTGGGATTTGCCAAAATTGATTTTCAAACCAGAACTTCGTGCAAATTTAATGAGGATGATACTGCCTTTAAACTTGTGAACTCTTATAAATTCCTTGGAATGCTGCTTACAACAAAACTCAGCCTTAATTTAACTTGGAATGAAACTTGTCAAAAGGGGAAAAAATGTGTAATGGAAATACTTAAGACGCTAAGAAAACTAAATTGAATTGATGTTTCTGTGTTTTGGAAAATGTTTGACACACAAATTGTACCTCTCCTTACATATGCCGCTGAGATCTGGGGATTATGCATAAATAGTCAGATGGAGAGAGTGCATGGTTTTGCAATGAAACGTTTTCTGTATGTTCCAATGCACACTTCAAACAAAATTTTATATGGCGAAAGTGGGCGATACCCTTTATATGTAAAAACCTACATAACATGTGTTAAATTTTGGTTTAAATTGTTGAAACTGCTACAAAGTAGATTCTCTAGACAGGCATATGATATGTTGTTAATACAGATGGAAAGAGGTAAAGAAAACTGGGCTTCTCAATTGAAAGACGTTATGTCAGAAAACGGTTTTTGCGATTGCCTGGATGAGCCAAGGTGTAAGTAATGAGCTGTTGTTTATCTCAGAATTTAAAACCAGATTAATTGATTCGTTTAAACAAAACTGCATTCAGACAGGAGAATAAAGAAAAATATCGTTGGTTCTATTCTTTCAAAGCATATTTCAACCTGAAAAGTTTCTAAAAGTTATTGTGAATAAACGGCACCGGACTAACATAGCTAGATTCCGACTAAGAACCCTTGATTTTAATGCTAACAAAAATGGTTTCAGCCTGGTACGTCTGCAGATTCACCTTGCCCTCTGTGTAATTTAATTGTTGATGATGAGATTCATTTCATTTTCTGCTGTAAAGCCTATGACAACCTGAGAAAAAAGTGTCCATGGTTTGAAAAAGACATTGTGGTAAGAAAAGATTTGTTTTCTCTGGTTTTATCAGAAGATGACATTATTCTGAATTTGTTGGCCAAATTCATTTCGGAAGCCTAGAATCTTAGATACAAAACAATCATTTCTGCTATGAGTGCTATGGTAAAGTAGTAATGAGAGAGAGAGAGAGAGAGAGAGAGAGAGAGAGAGAGAGAGAGAGAGAGAGAGAGCGAGAGAGAGAGAGAGAGAGAGAGAGAGAGCGAGCGAGAGAGAGCGAGAGAGAGAGAGAGAGAGAGAGAGAGAGAGAGAGAGAGAGAGAGAGAGAGAGAGAGAGAGAGAGAGAGAGTGGGGGGAGTGAGAGAGACAACGTCGTATGCATGTATATATGAAGAAAGTCACTGACACAAATATAAGAACCTTAGTATGTTGAACTTTGATATTGTAAAAACAATT
>CM031602.1:99727267-99759767 GCA_018398815.1 Conus ventricosus | reverse complement strand
ACCTTCACCTTTAGGCCCTGCGACCCTTCATCATTCAGCCATTTCTGCCCTCTCCTTTAGGGCCCTGCGAACCTTCATCATTCAGCCATTTCTGCCATCCCCTTTAGGGCCCTGAGACCCTTCATCATTCAGCCATTTCCGCCTTCACCTTTAGGGCCCTGCGACCCTTCATCATTCAGCCATTTCTGCCTTCACCTTTAGGGCCCTGCGACCCTTCATCATTCAGCCATTTCTGCCTTCACCTTTAGGGCCCTGCGACCCTTCATCATTCAGCCTTCACCTTTAGGGCCCTGCGACACTTCATCATTCAGGCCATTTCTACCTTCACCTTTAGGGCCCTGAGACCCTTCATCATTCAGCCATTTCTGCCTTCACCTTTAGGGCCCGGCGACACTTCATCATTCAGCCATTTCTGCCTTCACCTTTAGGGCCCTGCGACCCTTCATCATTCAGCCATTTCCGCCTTCACCTTTCGGGCCCTGCGACCCTTCATCATTCAGCCATTTCTGCTTTCACCTTTAGGGCCCTGCGACTCTTCATCATTCAGCCATTTCTGCCTCCCCCCCCTTTAGGCCCTGAGACCCTTCATCATTCAGCCATTTCTGCCCTCTCCTTTAGGGCCATGCGAGCCTTCATCATTCAGCCATTTCTGCCCTCTCCTTTAGGGCCATGCGAGCCTTCATCATTCAGCCATTTCTGCCCTCTCCTTTAGGGCCATGCGAGCCTTCATCATTCAGCCATTTCTGTCCTCTCCTTTAGGGCCATGCGAGCCTTCATCATTCAGCCATTTCTGCCCTCTCCTTTAGGGTCCTGCGACCCTTCATCATTCAGCCATTTCTGCCCTCTCCTTTAGGGCCCTGAGACCCTTCATCATTCAGCCATTTCCGCCCCCCCCCCCTTTAGGGCCCTGCGACCCTTCAACATTCAGCCATTTCTCTGCCTTCACCTTTAGGGCCCTGCGACCCTTCATCATTCAGCCATTTCTGTCTTCACCTTTAGGGCCCTGCGACCCTTCATCATTCAGCCATTTCTACCCTCTCCTTTAGGGCCCTGCGACCCTTCATCATTCAGCCATTTCTGCCCTCTCCTTTAGGGCCCTGCGACCCTTCATCATTCAGCCATTTCTACCTTCACCTTTAGGGTCCTGCGACCCTTCATCATTCAGCCATTTCTGCCCTCTCCTTTAGGGCCCTGAGACCCTTCATCATTCAGCCATTTCTGCCTTCACCTTTAGGGCCCGCGCATCCTTCCTCATTCAGCCTTCACCATTAGGGGCCCTGCGACACTTCATCATTGAGCCATTTCTACCTTCACCTTTAGGCCCTGAGACCCTTCATCATTCAGCCATTTCTGCCTTCACCTTTAGGCCCGGCGACACTTCATCATTCAGCCATTTCTGCCTTCACCTTTAGGGCCCTGCGACCCTTCATCATTCAGCCATTTCCCGCCTTCACCTTTAGGGCCCTGCGACCCTTCATCATTCAGCCATTTCTGCTTTCACCTTTAGGGCCCTGCGACCCTTCATCATTCAGCCATTTCTGCCCCCCCCCCTTTAGGCCCTGAGACCCTTCAATCATTCAGCCATTTCTGCCCTCCCTTTAGGGCCCTGCGACCCTCATCATTCAGCCATTTCTTTCTCGCCCCCCCCCCCCTTTAGGGCCCTGCGACCCTTCATCATTCAGCCATTTCTGCCTCTCCTTTAGGGCCCTAAGTCCCTTCATCATTTTAGCCATTTCTGCCTTCACCTTTAGGGCCCTGCGACCCTTCAACATTCAGCCATTTCTGCCTTCACCTTTAGGGCCCTGAACCCTTCATCATTCAGCCATTTCTGCCCTCTCCTTTAGGGCCCTGCGACCCTTCATCATTCAGCCATTTCTGCCTTCACCTTTAGGGCCCTGCGACCCTTCAACATTCAGCCATTCTTCTGCCTTCACCTTTAGGGCCCTGCGACCCTTCAACATTCACCATTTCTGCCCTCTCCTTTAGGCCCTGCGACCCTTCAACATTCAGCCATTTCTGCCTTCACCTTTAGGGCCCTGCGACCCTTCATCATTCAGCCATTTCTGCCCTCTCCTTTAGGGCCCTGCGACCCTTCATCATTCAGCCATTTCTGCCTTCACCTTTAGGGCCCTGCGACCCTCATCATTCAGCCATTTCTGCCCTCTCCTTAGGGCCCTGCGACCCTTCATCATTCAGCCATTCTGCCCTCCCTTTTAGGGCCCTGAGACCCTTCATCATTCAGCCATTTCTGCCTTCACCTTTAGAGCCCTGCGACCCTTCATCATTCAGACCATTTCTACCCTCCCCTTTAGGCCCTGCGACCCTTCATCATTCAGCCATTTCTGCCCTCCCCTTTAGGGCCCTGCGACCCTTCATCATTCAGCTATTTCTGCCCCCCCCCCCCCCTTTAGGGCCCTGAGACCCTTCATCATTCAGCCATTTCTGCCCTCTACTTTAGGCCCTGCGACCCTTCAACATTCAGCCATTTCTGCCTCACCTTTAGGGCCCTGAGACTCTTCAACATCAGCCATTTCTGCCCTCTCCATTAGGGCCCTGCGACTCTTCAACATTCAGCCATTTCTGCCTTCATCTTTAGGGCCCTGAAACTCTTCAACATTCAGCCATTTCTGCCCTCTCCATTAGGGCCCTGAGACTCTTCAACATTCAGCCATTTCTGCCCTCCTCCTTAGGCCCTGAGACCCTTCATCATTCAGCCATTACTGCCTTCACCTTTAGGGCCCTGAGACCCTTCGTCATTCAGCCATTTGTGCCCTCCCGTTTAGGGCCCTGAGACCCTTTATCATTCAGCCATTTCTGCCTTCACCTTTAGGGCCCTGAGACCCTTCATCATAGAAATCCAAAGCCCATGAGATGATGGGCAGATGCGTCGTCATCCCCACCCCTCCTCCTATGCTCCAATCGTTGTGAAATTCCCCTCCTGTCTGTCATCTCTTTGATTGTTATAGCCTTCTTTTGCTGTTAGTCAGAGTGTCTTTGACGTCGTGGTGCCTTCAGCGCATGTTGTTATACACAGTCTAATACTTCTCTTGTTGCAAGTTGTGAGGTGCCCGCCTCCTCCCGTGCAGACACTGGCCATCCTTCCTCTGTTGCCTGTCATTGCTCAGCGCCTTGTGTGTATAATTTTGACACATTGAATGTTTCGTTGATAAAAAAACCCTTATATTTGACAAATCGTGACAGTTAAAAGATTCAGCGTGGCAGAATCAATCAGTGTAATATGTTAGTAAATTAGGCGGCAGCGTTACAATCTGTTGTATGATACAGTTCTCTGCGATCTTTAAATACAGCTATGCCTTTTGCTGTGCTCTTAGTATTTTTCTATTTCTGTGTGGCGCTTTTCTTAGGAACAGCCGTGCCTGTCTGTGCGTTCTGTTTGTCGTACAGGACAGACCTTTTAGTACAACTGTACTTTCATGTGTATTGTGTCTATAGTACAGGACAAACCTTTTAGTACAACTGTACCTTCCTGTGCATTGTGTCTATAGTACAGGACAAACCTTTTAGTACAACTGTACCCTCCTGTGTATTGTGTCTTTAACACAGGACAGACCTTTAGGTCCAAGTGTACTTTCCTCTGTGCTCTGTCCGTAGCACAGAACAGACCTTTTAGTAAAGCTGTACATTAGTGTGTGCACTGTCTTGTGTTACAGGACAGAGTTTTTAGTACATGTGTACCTTTCTGTGTGCTCTCTCTGTAGCGTGAGTAGTACCTAGATTTCACTCAGTGTTCTTCGTATTAGATAAATCCCAGACAATAGACCTGAAGTACTAATGTATTTAACGGATGAAACAGCCTCTAGGAACGACCAGACAGCAGACCTGAAGCACTAACGTATTTAACGGATGACACAGCCTCTAGGAACGACCAGACAGCAGACCTGAAGCACTAATGTATTTAACGGATGACACAGCCTCTAGGAACGACCAGACAGCAGGCCTGAGGCACCAACGTATTTAACGGATGAAACAGCCTCTAGGAACGACGGTGGTCGACTGAGAAGGCTTGATGCATTGAGTTCAGGTCTGTCTTGGGCTACCAGACATGTTAACTCTTGATGCATTGAGTTCAGGCTTGTCTTGGGCTACCAGACATGTTAACTCTTGATGCATTGAGTTCAGGGCTGTCCTGGGCTACCCGACATGTTAACTCTTGATGCATTGAGTTGATGTATCCACTGCTTGAGTCTGACAGGACTGGCTGATTGATTGATTTGCAGCTCTACGCCGCGTTTGCCGTCTGTTTCCTGGTCGGGCACGCCCTGGGTGGCTTCAGCCTGGGCTTCCCTGGCTATGGCTACGGCGGCTACGGCAATAAGGGATACGGCGGCTACGGCAATAAGGGATACGGCCTAGGCTATGGCTTGGGCTACGGCAACAAAGGCTACGGCGGCTATGGCTTGGGCTACGGCAACAAAGGCTACGGCGGCTATGGCCTGGGCTACGGCAACAAAGGCTACGGCGGCTATGGCTTGGGCTACGGCAACAAAGGCTACGGCGGCTATGGCCTGGGCTACGGCAACAAAGGCTACGGCGGCAATGGCTTGGGCTACGGCAACAAAGGCTACGGCGGCTATGGCCTGGGCTACGGCAACAAAGGCTACGGCGGCTATGGCTTGGGCTACGGCAACAAAGGCTACGGCGGCTATGGCTTGGGCTATGGCAACAAAGGCTACGGCGGCTACGGCTTGGGCTACGGCAACAAAGGCTACGGCGGCTACGGCTTGGGCTACGGCAACAAAGGCTACGGCGGCTACGGCTTGGGCTACGGCAGCAAAGGTTACGGCCTTGGTCTCGGTCTGGGCAAGGGCTTCGGCAGCGGACTTCTGGGTCTTGGTTTCGGATACGGTAACAAGGCCTATGGCGGGTATGGAGATCCTCGCGCCGCTGGATACGGCAAGGTATGAAGTCAGAGAGGACTATACGAACTTCGTTCATACCACTTGTTCTCTCTCTCTCTCTCTCTCTCTCTCTCTCTCTCTCTCTCTCTCTCTCTCTCTCTGTTATAATACTTGACAACTAGGTGTAATGGATCCTGAATTCCTTTAAAACATCCCGCACACACACAATCATGTTTCAACTGATGAATGGTATGACCACTTAAAAACCGTTCTTGAAAATATTGCTGACAATTCAGATGAACTTAGAAACTGAAGTGGTCGTGTCAGTTGTTTAGACAGTCCCCCCCCCCCCTTCAGAAGAGGCAGTGGTCGTGTCAGTTGTTTAGACAGTTCCCCCCCCCCCTTCAGAAGAGGAAGTGGTCGTGTCAGTTGTTTAGACACCCCCCCCCTTCAGAAGAGGCAGTGGTCGTGTCAGATGTTTAGACAGCCCCCCCCCCCCCCCCCCCTTCAGAAGAGGCAGTGGTCGTGTCAGTTGTGTAGACAGGCCCCTTCAGAAGAGGCAGTGGTCGTGTCAGTTGTTTCGACAGCCCCCTATCAGAAGAGGCAGTGGTCGTGTCAGTTGTTTAGACAGCCCCCCCCCCCCCCCTTCAGAAGAGGCAGTGATCGTGTCAGTTGTTTAGACAGTCACCCCCCCCCCCCCCCCTTCAGAAGAGGCAGTGATCGTGTCAGTTGTTTAGACAGTCACCCCCCCCCCCCTTCAGAAGAGGCAGTGATCGTGTCAGTTGTTTAGACAGTCACCCCCCCCCCCCCCCTTCAGAAGAGGCAGTGATCGTGTCAGTTGTTTAGACAGTCCCCCCCCCCCCCCACCTTCAGAAGAGGCAGTGGTCGTGTGTCAGGTGTTTAGACAGCCCCCCCCCCCCCGCTTCAGAAGAGGCAGTGGTCGTGTCAGTTGTTTAGACAGCCCCCACCCCCCACCCTTCAGAAGAGGCAATGGTCGTGTCAGTTGTTTCGACAGCCCCTATCAGAAGAGACAGTGGTTTGAACAATCAGGGGAGTCAACAGGGCAAAGGTGTGGAGCTGGATTGTCTAACAGCAGAAAGTTTCGAACATGGTGGTGACGTAAATATGGTGGCATACTATACTTGGCTTTGTAATGAAGATCCATCCAGACACTGGACAGAATCGGTCATACTCCGTTTATTTAAGAAAAGTTGTGCCGGCAACACTGGTATCGACCGACGTGTCTTTCTGTGCGATATAAGCGGCATGTTATACAGTTTTATTGTACGCCATAGATAGCAACGGGGGAGATCACGCAAACTTTCAATAGGATTTTCGCACGCTGACCGGATGTTTACAGTTTTAACAGTCAGAAAGACGCAGTGCTCACTCGGTCCTAAATTACACGTATCATTTATTGAGTTTTAAAAAGGGTTTGATTCCATGTTCATAGCACTGCCCTGGCCTATACTTCAAAAGAACTGTAGAATTTAGCAAGGCTGTGTTTTGGCACCCGCTGTTCAGCAATAGTTCTCTGCAGTGCTGACTGCAGAATTCAGTTTTCAGTTTCAGTTCCATCAAGGAAGCGTCACTGTGTGACTAGTCCATATACATTGCACTTCATCCACAAAGTTTTGAAAACACATTGCGCATAATTTAAAGCTGATGGATAAATGAATTGATAACTAGATGAGAGAAATGAAGAAAAGGGTCTCGTGGCTACGACGTAGCAGATGTCTGACGACGCGTTAGCCCGACGCACCTGGTCAGACCTTGAGTACATACCTAATATTGGCTGTGCCATTTCTATCATTTTATGTGTGTGTAGTCTTCAGAGAAGGAGACGCAGATATCGACATAAGATTCAGAACAGATGGAAAGTTGTTTTAGATCAAAAGGCTCCAGGCAAAATCTATGGTTATGGAAGACATCATCAGGGACTTTTTGTATGCTGATGACTGCACCCTAAATGCTGGCTGAGAAACTGACATGCAATGCAGCATCAACAAGCTTTCTGTAGCATGCGCCAACTGCAGTCTCACCACAGATACAAAGAAGACAAGTTCTGCATTAACCCGTGCCAGGCAGACCCTACGATGAGCCTAACATCACAGTTAGTGGTGGGTGTGAGACTCGCTGCGGTGAGTAAATTCACCTACCGTAGCAGAATACAGTCCGGAACGTCACCATCGATAATGAAGTTAGCATCAGAATTGCAAAAACCAGTGCAGCCTTTAGCAGCCTACACACCAATGTTTGGAATAGAAGAGGCATCAGTCTAGAGACCAAGCTGAAGGTGTACAGAGCAGTAGTCCTCCCCACACTCCTCTATGCAAGTGAAACGTGGACAGTGTACCAACACCATAACAAGAAGCTGAATCACTTCCACACAGCCTGCCTCAGAAGATTGTTAAACAAAATGGCAGAACAAAATCTCAGGCACAGAGGTACTCGACCAAGCAACCCTGCCGAGCATCCACACCATCCTGATGCTGCCTCGGCTTCGATGGGCAGGTCATGTAGCTCGCATGCCAGACTACCGGGTACCCAAGAGACTCATCTACGGTGAGCTGCAACAAGGAAAGCGCTCCCATGGACATCAGAATAAACGCTTCAAAGACACTCTCAAAGCATCCATGAAAACGTTTAACATCAACCCTGACACATGGGAGCAAACTGCTGTGCATCGAGCTAGATGGCGCTACTCTGTTTACAAAGGCACCAGTTCATGCTAAGAAAGGAGGACAGCTGCAGTGCTACAAAAGAGACAGGCTAGGAAAGCCCTTGCCAGTAATCAAGAGGTGATCTCCCACATTCCCTTCCAAGCTGTCAGAGCACATTCCGTGCACGCATCGGTTTTATCATATACCTATGTACTCACAAATCGTCTCATCCCCTCAACCCCAAGATGACTGAAATGGTCGTCGTCGACTCGACGAAAGCTAAAGATGAATGTGAAACCAGCCTCTAGCAGTGTTCCGGAATGGTAGATTGTTGGCAGGCATAGAGAGGAGTCCTAGCAGTGTTCCGGAATGGTAGATTGCTGGCAGGCATAGAGAGGGGTGTCCTAGCAGTGTTCCGGAATGGTAGATTATTGGCAGGCATAAAAGGGGGGGGGGGGGGGGGTCCTAGCAGTGTTCCGGAATGGTAGATTGTTGGCAGGCAGAGAGGGGAGTCCTAGCAGTGTTCCGGAATGGTAGATTGCTGGCAGGCATAGAGAGGGGTGTCCTAGCAGTGTTCCGGAATGGTAGATTGTTGGCAGGCATAGAGAGGGGGGGGGGGGGGGGGGGGGTCCTAGCAGTGTTCCGGAATGGTAGATTATTGGCAGGCATAGAGAGAGAGAGAGGGGGGGGGGGGGTCCTAGCAGTGTTCCGGAATGGTAGATTATTGGCAGGCATAGGGGAGAGGAGGGGGGGGGGGGGGGGGTCCTAGCAGTGTTCCGGAATGGTAGATTGTTGGCAGGCATAGAGAGGAGTCCTAGCAGTGTTCCGGAATGGTAGATTGTTGGCAGGCAGAGAGGGGAGTCCTAGCAGTGTTCCGGAATGGTAGATTGTTGGCAGGCAGAGAGGGGAGTCCTATGCATGGTGGATGCTGTCAAGGGTTTCAAATATTCTGGGCTTTCTTTCACTTCTTCTCTCAGCTATTTTAAGCCGCTTGCCACGATCTAGACAACAGAGCAAAGCACTGTTTTGGGCATCTTGCAAACATTTTACTTGCTTTACAATAATTCTGTTATAGTTTTTGTGAAACTCCGGTCGAACCGATTGCTCAATACAGAGCTGAGCTCTCGGTTCTGGATAAATTGTCTTGCACATAGAAAAAAAACCTACACACGCGTGTTAAGTCTGAAGACAACTGGGGGAGTTAACTCTGTAATACCAATGTTATTGAGAGGAAGTTGGTCTTAATCCTATACTTATTTACACGATGGATCAAATTCTGGTTAAAGTTTGGAATGTGGTTAAGGAAAGACTGCCATGTAAAGCGTACAAAATGTTACTAGGTTTCAGATTGCAAGGCGATAGAACTTAAGTGTCAGGTATTTGATTTTTTTGAAAATGGTGTTGGATTTGTTTGAAAAGTCAAAAGAATCGGAAATGGAAGGCATATGAGTCATACAACAGAGATGAGGTTTTGAACTAGTGAGAGTGTTGTGCACAGGCTTTGTCGTACAAATGTTAATAAGCTTCTTTACATGCTATGTCCTTTTTGCAAGATCCAAAGAATGACAAAAAAAAAAACCCCACACACAAAAAACAACAACGACCAACCAACCAACCAACCAAACAAACAAACACCCTTTATTTCAACCATCTGTCCAGGTTTTGGAGATTTACGACCGTACCTTGCTGGAACGTACATTGAAAATCCAAATAATCTTGTTGTTGCTCTGAGAGAGAGAGAGAGAGAGAGAGAGAGAGAGAGAGAGAGAGAGAGAGAGAGAGAGAGAGAGAGAGAGAGAGAGAGAGAGATAGAGAGAGAGAGAGAGAGAGAGAGAGAGAGAGGGGAGAGGGTGGGGGGGTAATTACGTCGGCTACTTTTTGTACCACTCTACTTGATACTTTTTCCCTAGAGCGGTTACGGCTATGGCTACGGGCTGGGCAAGGGCTATGGCGGCTATGGCTACGGACTGGGCAAGGGCTATGGCGGCTATGGCTACAAAGCCTAAGGTCTGGGCTTCAAAAAGGGTCTGTGAACACCTTGGTGAACATGTCGGCTGCTGAGCAGGTTCCTGACGGCCAGGGAGAGGCCTTTCAGACATTAAAACAATGACCTTTGAGCCATCGTGGAGTGTGTTTTGTGGCCACATGCTTGGCATTGCTCTGTCTGTTCATATTGGAGTTCGTGTGTGATCCTGTTATTCTGCATCTGTAGTTTCTGGCCATTGTTTCTCTGCCACTGTCTGTCAGTCTGTTGGTCTCTTGTCTTTGTCTGTCTGTCTCTTTCTCTCCCTCCTTTCTCAAAAGAACATATAGTCTGTCTCTGTCTCCATCTCTGTTTCATTCGGTCTCTATCTCTGTATGTCTCTCTCATACACACACTTACCAACATAAATAGGAACAAACATACATACATGCACGCATACACTCACTCACGCACACAGGCACACACATGCATTGTTCATGCACGCACAATGCTCCAGAAGTTAATTCACAGCTGTACAACTGTACTGACTGTATGCAACATTTACTATCCTCCAGAAGTCACTTCACAGCTGTACAACTGTACTGACTGTATGCATCATTTGCAATCCTCCAGAAGTCATTTTACAGCTGTACAACTGTACTGACTGTATGCATCATTTGCAATCCTCCAGAAGTCATTTTACAGCTGTACAACTGTACTGACTGTATGCATCATTTGCAATCCTCCAGAAGTCATTTTACAGCTGTACAACTGTACTGACTGTATGCATCATTTGCAATCCTCCAGAAGTCATTTTACAACTGTACAACTGTACTGACTGTATGCATCATTTGCAATCCTCCAGAAGTCATTTTACAGCTGTACAACTGTACTGACTGTATGCATCATTTGCAATCCTCCAGAAGTCACTTCACAGCAGTACAATTGTACTGACTGTATGCATCATTTGCAATCCTCCAGAAGTCACTTCACAGCTGAATGCAAAACCACAGTCCTCCAACCATCTTGTCGTTGTCAAAAACATTTCGTCTGACACAGTACTGTTTGTCACCGAGTTGACACACCTCTTTAACATGAGTTCCTGCTTGTCATAGAGTTGACACACCTCTTCAACGTGAGTTTTCTGTTTGTCATAGAGTTGACACACCTCTTCAACGTGAGTTTTCTGTTTGTCATAGAGTTGACACACCTCTTCAACATGAGTTTTCTGTTTGTCATAGAGTTGACACACCTCTTCAACATGAGTTTTTTGTTTGTCATAGAGTTGACAGCCCTCTTCAACATGAGTTTTTTTGTTTGTCATAGAGTTGACAGACCTCTTTAACATGAGTTGCTGTTTGTCATTGAGTTGACAGGTCTCTCTTTATTAGAATTTTCTGAACTGGTTTTTCTGTCTTGGCACCCCCATAATCCAGGCGAAGGGGGAGGGTGGTGGAAGAGAGGGAGGCACAAGGGGCTGTGTTTATCTTGGGGGCCTCACGCACGAGTCTTGGCACTGTAGAATGTGTTGGTGCATTCACGCTCTTCCACCTTTCACCTGCCTTGAAATCAGACAGACAGACAGACAGACAGACAGACAGATACACACACACACACACACACACACAGAGGCACACACAGACACTTTCATACATACATACATACATACATACATACAGACAGACACACACGCACACACTCACACGCACGCACGCACGCACGCACTCACTCACGCACGCACGCACACACACACACACACACACATACACACACACACACACACACACACACACACACAAACACACACACGCGCGCGCACACACACACACACACACACACACACACACACACACACACACACACACACACACACGCACACACACACACGACACACACAAAATGGCGGCTACCGTCACCAACTAGAGCAGAAGCGTGCGGAGTCTTTCGCAAAATAGTGGACTGAAAATGGCCATGTTGACCAGGAGCAGAGCTGAGGCAGGCAGTTCATTAGTTTCCGCTGCGAAACTAAGTCAAAGTGACCTACCAAAAGGCAAATTGACTGGAAAAAATACATCAAGATTGCCAGTCGGAGAAAACCGTTTGGTTGCCGGTGGACAAATCCTAAGATCCGGACTTTCTCCGAAGAGACTTGACAACCGAACATGAGAAACAACCAGCAACATTGAAAGATTAAAAGAAATTATAACTACTCTGTGCGATCGGGTGGCGAAATTGGAAGTAACCATTCAGGTACAGTCCGAAATTCTTGAAACTCACTTTTCCAGCAAGCAAATGAAAGTGGACAATGCCGGCACCCAGACAGAGACGCTGACTTACAGCTCCTGTGCTGAAGCAGTACACTGTGGGCCACCATTGCCACAGCCGTCTACACTGCCCAAGGTCACCCCTCAGCACAACTCGGGGACAGAAAAGCGTGAACGCCCAAAACAAAAGGCAGGCGGCAAAAGCTAGAGGAAAAGAACAAAACTGTGGAAAGAAGAAACTATGACGTAAGGAACAAAAACAACGTCAAGACGTCTGATGCTAAAGTACGCAATCGAACATCTCCGGAACAGAAAAAGGAAATCTCACACCCTGACCTTCCCAAAGTTGTGTTTCTCCACGACTCAGTGACAAACAAAGTGAACAACGACAGGCTTGGTCGCTCCTATGGATTTAGAGCAGTGTCAAAAAAAAAAGCTAACATGATCAAAGATCTTCAACCCTCCTTTGAGTCTGCTCACCAATCAGCAAGACAACCACTGGATGCGGTAGTTATTCACTGTGCTGTGAACGATGTCAAAGGCAGAAGTCCCATGGAATGCAGCCAGTCGTTTGCCAACTGTATCCGGAACATTACCAAACAGTACCCTAACCTGAAAGTCATAGTCAGCAAAATGGCTCCAGTCAGGAATCCAAATTAAATATCAAGGGAGAATTATTCAACGCCCTCCTAATTTCGGAATTAAGTGACGACAAGAACATCTCCTTCGTGAGCCATTCCAACCTCCTGGTCAACTCTTGGAACCTCAAGGACGGCGTCCATCCCACCTACCGAGGGGCCAGTGTCATCGCAAAGAACATCGGGCGACACATCAGGGACGTCTTCTGGCAGAGACCACGGAAGGTCGCTCGAACGCCCACCGAGCCGTTCACCCAGGGCCTACCAGTCCTTCACAACAGATCCGCGTCACACCTTCGGACCGTGGATGAACATGTACAGTCCACTGTATGACTGGTAAAATCACTCACTGGACACACTTTGTGAAACTCCAGCACCCAGCATTTTGACAGTTAAAACCGCCACTTGTGTTTTACTGTAAAGACTAATAACCAGTTGTATCGAACATTTCCCTTCAATCATACACAAAATCACTACACGTGGAAAATTAGCTTAGTATAGTTTAGTATTATCACACTATCATTTTAAAATTAGTAATTTTCCTTTATTTCGATTATCCCTTGTCTCATTTATTTTTCTTCCTGGGGACCCATGTCTTTGGACAAAGGTTTTAAAGTGTTCCAATGGAACAGTAGATTCATCTCAACTGGCCATGACCAGTTAGTTCAACATCTCGTACATGAAAAATATAATGTGTTGGCCTTGCAATCACTGAATGTTCGAAAAGATAAATTGCCCAAGCTTTGTAATTATTACTATCCTCCAGTCATCCAAAAAGTGGATACCAACGAGAAAGTCAATGTAGCCATTTATATTGAAGAAGGCGTAAAGTACACGCCGTGTATTAGTCCTGTTCCACCAGACATTCCAGGGTCACATTCTTGCGCTATTAAAGTCCAGGTTGGCTCAGACACATTAACGATTGTGTCAGTTTATTTGCCACAAGGGCCCAATGATGCAAATACCGAATGGATTCGTACCTTGCGGACAGATCAAAACAGCAAGTTTCTAATCACTGGAGATTTTAATGCTCATTCTCCTTTTTGGGAAAAAGACTGCCAATTAGTAACAAATAACCGATTCATTGAGAATCTGGTGGACTCATGTCTTTATCTGTTGAATGACGGCAGAATAACGCGCATCCCCGACAATCCTAAACACAAACCAAGCGCTATAGATCTAACGTTAGTCTCTCCAGATCTAGCAACTATATGTGATTGGAATACCCTTGATGACACATTGAACAGCGATCACATACCTATATCATCATTTTGAAAGCGCAAGATCTGAACCAACTGATCAGACTCAAGAAAAAGTTCCAAAATTTAACTATAAGCTCGCCAACTAGAATACGTTTTCAGAATTATTAAGAACGTTTCAACTAAACTGTGATGACGTTACCACTCAGATGTTGACAAGCTATATTATCTCTTTCAAAACGCTTTGCTGTCTGCCGCAAATCAATCAATTCCAAGGATAAAATCTATGGTTTCTAAAAAGCATTTGGGCAATGTCTGGTGGAATGAAGCTTGTGAGGAGGCAAAAAAGGAGAAAAAGTTAAAGTTAAAAGCATACAAACGAAATAAGTGCGCTGAAAATCTTCTTGAGAAAAAGAAAGCAAAAAATAAATTGAATAGAATCATAGCACAGGCAAGCGACAATACTGGTCATCTTTTTGCAAACATGAGGTATCTAATTTCAAAGACTTGCAAAAAATATGGAAAAAAAAACACAATGAAAAATGGAATATAAACTTCCACAATACTCTATCAAACTCGGTAAGTCTAATTTCCCTTCAAATTCTGATAAAGCTGAAGCTTTTGTTGACATGTTTGCCAAAAACAGCAGCATGAATAGTTTGTCAGCAAAAAAATAGATCATATCGGGAACAAGAGGGTAAGCATTATATAAGTAGTAGTAAAGACCCTGGGAATAACCACTACCTAAACGCTCCTATAACACTAGAAGAAGTTCAAGAATATCTTAATAAATTAGGCAGCAAGAAAACTTCAGTCGGCCTAGATGGTATTTCAAATGAAATGCTACGCCACCTACCAGCAAACGCTGTGCAGTTTCTCCATCAATTTTTTCAAAAATTTGGAATGATGGTAAAATACCTCAGTTATGGAAACATTCCATTATCGTTCCTATTTATAAACATGGAAAACCTCGCACTGATATAAACAGTTACCGTCCAATTGCCTTAACATCCCGTACCTGTAAAATTAATGGAACGAATCGTACTAAATAGATTACTGTAATAAGCATGATGTCATACCGATTAACCAAGCTGGATTTCAAACTGGCAGATCCACAATAGAACACCTAGTCAAACTTACAACTCACGTGAAACAACAATTTGCAAGACGAAAGAACATTACTAGCTACATTCTTTGACGTAAAAAAGCTTATGATCAAGTATGGCATAGTAGACTATTATACAAATTAAAAAATGTTGGAATTAACGGTAACATGTATAATTGACGGTGAGGAAAGACCCACTGACCACAGGGAAAGTCCTGTTGACAGTGGGAAAGACTACAACTTTGGATTCTCTCTTGAGGGCACATAAGACCGTATGGCGAAAGCTTGGCTGTGTCTGGAGTGGCACTGTCTTCGTCTGTCCGTGGGCAGGGGTGGTTGGGTCTGTGGGGTGTGCTCGGCAGCTGGAGGGTGGTGTTTTTCGCCGGTGGGCTCTGCAGTCATGAAATACGGGCTGGTACACCCATGGGGGATGCTACTTTAAGGCTGTTATGAGCTGCATCCTGTAGTCTAATTTACCTCTGTTCAGGAGCAGTTATGTCCCTTGATATCTTAATGGAGTGTCCTGTGCGTGCCTGTACCCATCGTCAAAACAGCGCAGGCCTCCAAGGGTGGTACAGGACTGCTCTAAAGGCAGGCGAAGACAGTGCTTCTCTGGGTCCTCCCAGCACCTTCGGGTGTTTCTTTTTCTTCTTTGCCTTAACTAGGCTGACCCTGGAGAAAGGTCCAGTGACGGTGAGGAAAGACCCACTGACCACAGGGAAAGTCCTGTTGACAGTGGGAAAGACTACAACTTTGGATTCTCTCTTAAGGGCACATAAGACCGTATGGCGAAAGCTTGGCTGTGTCTGGAGTGGCACTGTCTTCGTCTGTCCGTGGGCAGGGGTGGTTGGGTCTGTGGGGTGTGCTCGGCAGCTGGAGGGTGGTGTTTTTCGCCGGTGGGCTCTGCAGTCATGAAATACGGGCTGGTACACCCATGGGGGATGCTACTTTAAGGCTGTTATGAGCTGCATCCTGTAGTCTAATTTACCTCTGTTCAGGAGCAGTTATGTCCCTTGATATCTTAATGGAGTGTCCTGTGCGTGCCTGTACCCATCGTCAACACAGCGCAGGCCTCCAAGGGTGGTACAGGACTGCTCTAAAGGCAGGCGAAGACAGTGCTTCTCTGGGTCCTCCCCAGCACCTTCGGGTGTTTCTTTTTCTTCTATAATTATGTTCAACAATTCTTGGAAAATAGATCAATTCAAACAAGAATAGAACATACTTATTCAAATCCAAGAACATTGCAAATGGGACTGCCACAAGGTTCAGTAATATCTCCTATCTTATTCAATATTTTAATGGCAGATTTACCAAAAGGCTTATCGAAAGGCACAGAGTTAGCTCAATTTGCCGATGATATATGCCTATGGATGAGAGTAACCATGAAACGAATAACCTCTTCGAGGTCGCTGAACTACATAAAAGCTTTATACCAGCGAGAACACAATAAAATAAATGTATTTTTACAATAAAACGGGCTTGCACTTTCATTAGAAAAAACACATATAATGCTTTTCAATTCAGGGTATGACCCAGAAAAGCTCCCAGTTTTCACTTTAGATGGCATTGAAATAAAATATGTTAAATCTGTCAAATTCCTAGGTATAATCTTAACTTCTAAACTGTCATGGAACCAGCATATTGACCACATATTAAATAAAGCACGGAAAAGTTTAAACTTTCTTAAGATTATTAACAAGCAACGATGGGGCCAAGATGCTTCGACTTTAATATCTGTATCAACCGCTCTTGTGCGATCTAGGTTAACCTATGCTCAGGAAGTATTTTTCAGCGCACCACATCTGTTAAATAAATTGCAGAGCATTGATTGCAAGGCTTACAAACTCGCTCTTGGTGTTCCCATACATACATCCAACTTAGGAACATACAATGAGATTGGAGTGCTACCTCTCAGCGAGGTTCGAAAAGTAGCTGCATCGAAGTTCGTTCTGAAGAGTTTTACACAGAAAAATTTCTGTGCAAAAGAAGTTTGTTTAAATTCTGAAAAAGATTTTGGAAAACGAGCTAGAGGAATACAATCTACAAAATCAATCTACTCGTATACTTCTCACCTTATCAGAGATTCCAACATAAATAGAAATGAAATCGCTGTTAAACCATCCTTTTCACCAGTACCAAGATGGGAACAAGCGAAGGCCTCCTTTGATACGACTCATTCAGATTTGTCAAAAAAAGATTCACCCAACATACTAAAAATTTCAGTATGCTTACACCTGGAAAATCAGTACAAGAACCACTTAAAAATTTTCACAGACGGCTCAGTGCTAGAAGACAGTGGGACTGGGGCAGCTTTTGTAATACCTGACTTAAACGTGGAGAAAATGTACCATCTTGGCAGAAATTTTTCGATTTTCAGTGCCGAGCTAGCCGCAATCCTAATGTCTTTAAATTATATTCTTTATTTCCATCTAAATGTCAGTTACGTACTAGTATGTGTTGATTCTAGATCGGCTCTTGAAGCAATCCGGTCTTCAAGTTCAAAAATCCGTTTGGAGATAATAACAGAAATAAATCATGTTATACATCTTTTATCCGATAAAGGCATATCAGTTAGTTTTTGCTGGGTCCCCTCTCATTGTGGCATTTCAGCAAATGAGAGAGTCGATCAGGCTGCAAGAAAGGCAGCCCGAAATGTTGAGGGTTCAATTCCCTTAATATTCCTTTGGATTTAACAGAATGCAATATTCTTCTAAGCAAAACATCGGATGAAAACTTTAGAAACTTGATAATGAACTCAGATACTCAGTTTTATCAGAGTTGTGTTAAATTTGGTGTCAAAATGAACTCGAAAGCCTCGTCAAACAATCACCTTGCTTGTCCGTCTAGAGAGATTAGATATTTACTGCACAGAATGCGGTTAAATTCCCTTCGTACAAAGTTCTGTAAAAACATTAGATGCATGTGTGGAGAAACACTCAGAGTAGGACATCTATTAATCAGTTGTCCAAGAGCAAGGGAATTATATCATAAGTCGGGCGTTTGTAGTTTATCTGACGGATCCAGTCCGTCATCTGTGCCCAAGATTTTGAATGACTACTCCTTTCTTTCCTCAGTTTGTAAATGTTTGTTACACAGCCCAGTGGGCATTTACCTTTGATGTTCTATCCTTTAATATTAGATTGTTAATTACTTAGCATTACTTACAGTACTCTTGCTGCTATGCTACACTCAATTTGAAGCGTACTTGCCTAATTCCGGAAAAATTGACACATTTACATACAAGCACGCATGCACACACACACACACACACACACACACACACACACACACACACACACACACACACACAGACACACACACACACACACACACACACGCGCGCACGCGCGCTCGCGCGCGCGCGCGCCCGCGCACGCATACACGCACACACTCGCACTCACACACATACACTCACATCCACAATTTGTCCCTGTATCTGGCCATCTCCAATCTTAACTCATATTATAAGAAATGTTTATTCATACGACACATTTTCAAGAAACAGCCACACAGTTAATACGCACATTCCATATACTTCAACACATCGTCTGAAATCACTTTTAGTGGAAGGACGTTAAACTGAAGAAACTAACACACACACACACACACACACACACACACACACACACACACACACACACACACACACACACACACACACACACACACACACACGCATGCATAGACAATGAGAGTGAGACAAACAAGTGGGTGAAGGAGGAGGGGGGGGGGGGCAGGATGGAGGTGGAGGATGACACACAGGGAGCGTTGCCCCAGGAATGCTTTTAATGCACGTTACGAGTTGATGCAGCAGGGTGTTCAGGTCCCCTCTGTCTCCAGCGCAGCACTAACATTGAAGACAGCACCTCAGCCTCTTCACGGGGCGTCCCTCCCATCAAAGGCTCGGCACCTGAACGAGTTATGAAATGAGCTGTAAAATTCAAATGAACGGCCGCCACACGGGGTATGAAAGGAAAAAGGATACCAACAGCTCAGTCGTCGAATCATGCGGAGAGAAGGGGAAAACTAGTGTAAAAACTTATAGCACCTTTTGGCATAAATTGAATCGCATTGACTGAGAGAGAGAGAGAGAGAGAGAGAGAGAGAGAGAGAGAGAGAGAGAGAGAGAGAGGAGAGAGAGAGAGAGACTCGCAATATCGTAGTAGCATTAAATCCTGCCTCACCGCCTAGCATGAATTTATTATAACGAATGAAATAAACGTTAGGCCTGTATTCATGAATACATGGTCAACTTCTTTAACATATGCAATAAACTTTAAGAATGTATTCATTAAATGCTGTTATTAATTCCTTCGCAACAAAGACAACTTTGAAGATCGATTAAACATGAGATGAAGGTTGGGGGAGGTGTGTGTGTGTGTGTGTGTGTGTGTGTGTGTGTGTGTGTGTGTGTGTGTGAAAAACAAAGAAAAAAAAACCTTGGTGTTAAGGAGGATGAACGGACTGCATAATGAAGCTGGGCTGTTTTAGTGGCCCCAGAGGCACAGGATAAAAGGAGGGGAGGTTAGAGGGTCGGCAAGCCACACCTGGGTCCTTCCGCTTCCGTGCTGAGCTCCGGTCACAGCTTCCGCTTCTCTCATCATGGTCGGTGCAACTTTTCTCTGTCTGTCTGTCTGTCTGTGGCTGTGTCTCTCTTCCTGTCTCTGTCTCTCTCTGTGTGTCTCTCTCTGTCTCTGTATCTGTCTCTCTGTCTGTTTGTTTGCTGCAAGTTATTCTGCAAATTGAAATCATGAAACTCCACCACCACCCCATCTCTCTCTCTCTCTCTCTCTCTCTCTCTCTCTCTCTCTCTCTCTCTCTCTGTGTCTGTATAACACTGTACAGATGTTGGTTGTAGGTCAGGAACACTGTATAACACTGTACAGATGTTGGTTGTGGATCAGGAACACTGTATAACACTGTACAGATGTTGGTTGTGGATCAGGAACACTGTATAACACTACAGATGTTGGTTGTAGATCAGGAACACCTTATAACACTGTACAGATGTTGGTTGTGGATCAGGAACACTGTATAACACTGTACATATGTTGGTTGTAGATCAGGAACACTGTATAACACTGTACAGATGTTGGTTGTAGATCAGGAACACCTTATAACACTGTACAGATGTTGGTTGTGGATCAGGAACACTGTATAACACTGTACATATGTTGGTTGTAGATCAGGAATACTGTATAACACTGTACAGATGTTGGTTGTAGATCAAGAACACTGTATAACACTGTACAGATGTTGGTTGTGGATCAGGAACACTGTATAACAGTGTACAGATGTTGGTTGTAGATCAGGAACACTGTATAACACTGTACAGACGTTGGTTGTAGATCAGGAACACTATATAACACTATACAGATGTTGGTTGTAGATCAGGAACACTATAACACTGTACAGATGTTGGTTGTAGATCAGGAACACTGTATAACACTGTACAGATGTTCGTTGTGGATCAGGAACACTGTATAACACGGTACAGATGTTGGTTGTAGATCAGGAACACTGTATAACACTGTACAGATGTAGGTTGTGGATCAGGAACACTGTATAACACTGTACAGATGTTGGTTGTAGATCAGGAACATTATATAACACTGTACAGATGTTGGTTTTAGATCAGGAACACTGTATGACACTGTACAGACATTGGTTGTGGGTCAAGAAAGGTCATTTTTTTTACAGTGGATAGTAAGAGTTCCTGTGTTGTCATCTTGCTTTGTGTCACCCAAGTTTCAGCGTAACTGATCTAGTTCTGAGTGTCATTCTTAGTCCTGTGGTTTAAATCTGAGAGATATGAGTCACACAACTGCGCGTCATACAACTGTGTGTCATACAACTGTGCGTCACACAACTGTCGTCATCAGCTGAAGACGGAGTGGAAACAGGAGTCCATGACTGCACTCTTCCGGTCGTGGTCGTTGTCTTGCAGGGTCGGCAATATCTGTTTCACTATCTAGTTGCTTCTATGACAGAAATCTCCGTCTTTTTCACTATCCAGTTGGTTCTGTAATAGAACTCCGCATCTTTCTCACTATCGAGTTGGTTCTGTAATAGAACTCTGCATCTTTCTCACTGTCTAGTTGCTTCAAAAATGGAACTCTCCATCTTTCACATTGTCTAGTTGGTTCTATAGCAGAATTCTCCGTCTTTCTCACTATCTAGTTGGTTCTGTAACAGAACTCTCCGTCTTTTTCATTATATAGTTTGTTCTGTGATAAAACTTTTTCCGTCTTTTTTCCTATCTAGTTGCTTCAACAGTAAACGTCTTTCTGAATTACCACCATCTACATGGTTTGAAAATATAACTATATCTGTATTTCACATTATCTAGGTGGCTAGGAAATATAACAATTTCTGTGTTTTTCACCATATAGTCGGTTTCATAATTCATCTCTCCGTCTTTATCATCATCTAGTTGTTCCTGTAGTAGAATTCTTACTGTGGTTTTCGCTGTCCAGCTGGTTTCTAAACAGAACACTTGTTGTTGTTTTTTTCCGCTCCTTACGTCTTTATCAGCAGCTGACTGGCTCCATAACATAACTCTGTCCACCCTCATTCTCTCTGTAACTCTGTCCACCCTCATTCTCTCTATAACTCTGTCCACCCTCATTCTCTCCTTAGCTCTTACTCTGGCCAGAAGTACAACACGGCCCAACTGCATGCACTTTCTTTACATTCCAGATGCCCCCGTTTTGTCAGGTTATGTTCTTCGCTCTCCTTTACCGGCGATTTGTTTTAATCATGTTTAAACACAGTTGTGGAGCTTAGTGAACATTTGTTCTGTCTGAGCAGAGTTTAAATCCCAAGAAAACAAACCAACACACCAACCAACCAACCAACAAACAAACAAACAAACAAACTAACAAACTAACAAAATCGCCCAATCTTCCTCGGCTGAGCTGATATGGTTCTGGTCACAGAAGGGCATCGCCATTTTCCTGTGCTGTCTGCTTGGTGTCGCCTATGGAAGCCTCTACGGCTACGGCAAGGACTACGGCTACGGCAAGGACTATGGCTACGGCAAGGACTACGGCTACGACAACTATGGCTACGGAAAAGGCTTTGGTCTTAACAGCGGCTTCCCCTCCGGGTACGGTGTGGGAGTCCTGGGCAAAGGTGGCTTCCCCTTCGGCGATGGCTTCGGCTATGGCTACAAGGTAAGGAAGAGGTTGGTTTGGCAATGGCTACAAGGTAAGGAAGAGGTAGGTTTGGCAATGTCTACAAGGTAAGGAAGAGGCTAGTTTGGCAATGGCTACAAGGTAAGGAAGAGGTTGGTTTGGCTTTGGCTACAAGGTAAGGAAGAGGCTGGTTTGGCAATGGCTACAAGGTAAGGAAGAGGCTAGTTTGGGAATGGCTACAAGGTAAGGAAGAGGCTAGTTTGGCAACGGCTACAAGGTAAGGAAGAGGCTGGTTTGGCAATGGCTACAAGGTAAGGAAGAGGCTAGTTTGGCAATGGCTACAAGGTAAGGAAGAGGTTGGTTTGGGAATATCTACAAGGTAAGGAAGAGGCTAGTTTGGCAATGGCTACAAGGTAAGGAAGAGGCTAGTTTGGCTATGGCTACAAGGTAAGGAAGAGGCTAGTTTGGGAATGGCTACAAGATGAAGAAGAGGCTAGTTTGGCAATGGCTACAAGGTGAAGAAGAGGCTAGTTTGGGAATGGCTACAAGGTAAGGAAGAGGTTGGTTTGGGAATGGCTACAAGGTGAAGAAGAGGCTAGTTTGGGAATGGCTGCAAGGTGAAGAAGAGGCTAGTTTGGGAATGGCTACAAGGTGAAGAAGAGGCTAGTTTGGGAATGGCTGCAAGGTGAAGAAGAGGCTAGTTTGGCAATGGCTACAAGGTAAGGAAGAGGCTAGTTTGGCAATGGCTACAAGGTAAGGAAGAGGCTAGTTTTGGAATGGCTACAAGGTAAGGAAGAGGCTAGTTTTGGAATGGCTACAAGGCAAGGAAAAGGCTAGTTTGGCAATGGCTACAAGGTAAGGAAGAGGCTAGTTTGGGAATGGCTACAAGGTAAGGAAGAGGTTGTTTTGGGAATGGCTACAAGGTAAGGAAGAGGTTGGTTTGGCAATGACTGCAAGGTAAGGAAGAGGCTAGTTTGGCAATGGCTACAAGGTAAGGAAGAGGCTAGTTTGGCAACGGCTTCAAGGTAAGGAAGAGGTTGGTTTGGGAATGGCTACAAGGTAAGGAAGAGGCTAGTTTGGGAATGGCTACAAGGTGAAGAAGAGGCTAGTTTGGGAATGGCTACAAGGTAAGGAAGAGGCTAGTTTGGCAGTGTCTACAAGGTAAGGAAGAGGCTAGTTTGGCAATGGCTACAAGGTAAGGAAGAGGCTAGTTTGGCAGTGTCTACAAGGTAAGGAAGAGGCTAGTTTGGCAGTGTCTACAAGGTAAGGAAGAGGCTAGTTTGGCAATGGCTACAAGGTAAGGAAGAGGCTAGTTTGGCAGTGTCTACAAGGTAAAGAAGAGGCTAGTTTGGCAGTGTCTACAAGGTAAGGAAGAGGCTAGTTTGGCAATGGCTACAAGGTGATAAACATGTTGGTGTGGCAATGGCTACAAGGTAAGGAACAGATTGGTTTGGCAAAGGCTACAAGGTAAGGAACAGGATGGCAATGGCTTGAAGGTGAGAAACGGGATGGTAATGGCTAAAATGAAAGAAACAGATTGGTTTGACAAAGGCTACAAGCTGAGAAAGGTTCTACTTGGTTTGGCAAGATATGTCGGTGTTGCGGTTGTCTTGAAGGTATCGTAATAACATAGTCTTCACACAGTGTTTCGGAAAGGCCACTGAAGTGAAGGTATCGTAATAACATAGTCTTCACACAGTGTTTTGGAAAGGCCACTGAAGTGGAGGTATCGTGATAACATAGTCTTCACACAGTGTGTTGAAAAGGCCACTGAAGTGGACACCTACCCCACACCCTAACAAACCTGTGACTGACACTGACGCCACTGACAACTTGTTTCTGTTCCTTCCAGGGCTTTCCCTATGGCGGCTACAATCTGGGCTATGGCAAGAAGGGCTATGACTCTGGCTATGGCAAGAAGGGCTATGACTTTGGCTATGACAAGAAGGGCTTCGGATACGGCTCCGGCAAGAAGGGCTTCGGTTACCCGTATGGGGGCGGCTACTTCAACAAAGGCCTTGGATTCCGTGGACCTTTTCTGCCTTGATGAGGACCCCTTTCTAGCCGAATGTCCGGCATGAGGGGGTCGTTTCCCACCTAGCTGGTTCCGAGTGTGTGTGTGTCCGAGTTTGACAATACAATTCTTCAGAGGACTCCATCTTTCTTGGTTTGTTTTGTGCTGTTGTATGACGTGTGTGTGTGTGTGTGTGTGTGTGTGTGTGTGTGTGTGTGTGCGTGCGTGCGTGCGTGCGTGCGTGCGTGCGTGCGTACGTGCGTGCGTGTGTGTGTGTGTGTGTGTGTGTGTGTGTGTGTGTGTGTGTGTGTGTGTGTGCGCGCGCGCGTGCCCGCATTACAGGTCAGGAGATAGATCAGGTTCATCTGTATATCATTGACACTACTGTTTTAAATGTGACTGACCCAAAATTATTGAAAAATGAATATGAACGCTGTGCTTATCCCCACACACTCCTCTGTTCCCATTCTTCTCCCCTCTTAACACACACACACACACACACACACACACACACACACACACACACACACACACACACACACACACACACACACACACACACACACACACATTGAAATTACCAATGCGTGTGAGCCATGTACTTCATATGTTACCAAGACATGTTTATATCCCGAAAAAGATCCTGTGATGAAATGTCTTCTATTCTCCCCCCAAACACCCTCCCCAAAAGACTAAGTTTTGTCCATAAAACTCGAACCATGGCAAAAAACAAAACTAAACAAACAAACAAACAAAGAAACACAGCGGGAGTAGGAGAGGTGAGAGGGAGTGGGGGAGGGAGAGGCAGGTGGAGGGAGAGAGATTTATCAGAGAGTCAATTCCAGTTGATATTGTGGTGTTTGAGGATGAGGGGAGGGTCAGGATGATGGATGGGGGTGGGGCGGGGATGGGGTGGGGATGGGGCTTAATGTATATCTTACTTCATGAACGGTCAAAATGAGTCATGAAGCTACAGTCAGCCTTTTGCTTTCGTTTGTTGGCTAAAATGGCCATCGCTGCGCGGCAGTGAATGTACCCTTCCTCACACAACAAGGCACGATAATGTCGGGGAAAGCGCTCCCCTTAGAGCATAACGAGGGAACAAACGCGTGACAGCTAAAGGGAAAGCACTCTCCACTCCATTCTTGGCTAGGACACAGCCGCCATCGTTCATGTCGGTTTTTGTGTTTTGTTTGTTTGCTTGTTTGTTTTTTAAGCATCAGTTTTGCTGATTATAGATTGCGAAGTAAAATCTCCTGAGTAAACACAATGCATGTTCGATTGCGAAGTAAAATCTCCTGAGTAAACACAATGCATGTTCAGGTCCTGGGATTACCTAATGACACAAAATACAACCAAACCAAGCACACTGACATTGGTTCATAAACACGATGCGTGTTATATCCCCTGATGGGCAGGGTGGTTCCTAGTCGATTCTAAACTGAGCAGACACACAGTGTTAAGTCCCCTAATGAGGAGGATCGTTCCCAGCCGTTCCCAAACTGAGCAGACACACAGTGTTATGTCCCCTGTTGAGGAGGATGGTTCCCAGCCGTTCCCAAACTGAGCAGACGCAGTGTTATGTCCCCTGATGTTTAGGATGGTTCCCAGCCGATTCCACACTGAGCAGACACAGTGTTATGTCCCCTGGCGGTACTTTATTTGGCAAGAGAGACTTTTCTTGGGGGTTCTCCATTTCAACAGACACCTCAGAGAAGAAAGATGATACAGGTGTATCTTTTTACACCATATTCTGCAGAGAAGACAAATCCTGCAAGTATATTTTTTTACAACAGACACTGCAGAGAAGATCTATCATGCAGGCTTTTTTTTTTTTTACAACAGACACTGCATAGAAGATCTATCATGCAGGTTTATTTTTTACAACAGACACTGCAGAGAAGACCAGTCCTATATGATTATCTTTTATAAAAGACACCGCAGAGAAGACTAATCCTGTTGGTTCATCTTTTACTGCAGATACCGCAGAGAAGACCAATTCTTCAGGGTTATCTTTTACTACATATACTGCAGAGAAGACCAATCCTGCAGGTTTATCTTTTACTACATATACTGCAGAGAAGACCAATTCTTCAGGGTTATCTTTTACTACAGATACTGCAGAGAGGACCAATTCTGCATGTTTATCTTTTACTACAGATACTGCAGAGAAGACCAATCCTGCAGGTTTATCTTTTACTACAGATACTGCAGAGAAGACCAATCCTGCAGGTTTATCTTTTACTGCAGATACTGCAGAGAAGACCAGTTTCCCACCAGTGAACGCACACGTCAACTGAAACAGTGCACAACAAGGGATGCCCATCAAGCGCACTGAAGCCATCCCCTGCACACACAAAGCCATCCCCTGCACACACAAAGCCATCCCCTGCACACACAAAGCCATCCCCTGCACACACAAAGCCATCCCCTGCACACATCAAAATGTGTGCTTTGCTTGTGATCACTTGCAGAATTTTTCCTTTGCAATATTGCCTGTACTCATTTTCAGACATACACAGACATATGGATTCTTCTCAAGGCTCATTTTTTTAAACCACACACACAATAAACTGTAAACAATGAGTGTTTTAACAATAACATTCACAGAACACACACACAATCAACTCTTGAGAGCAATGTATACATAAAAGCACGTGTAGAGGAGTCATGAATTAAAAACAGAAAACATCAAATAAACAACATTGCTCTGCACACACACACACACACACACACACACACACACACACACACACACACACACACACACACACACACACACACACACACACACACACACACACATGTACACTCACCATACACATATAATGATAATAATGGTTCAAATGTTGAATGTAATTAATAGCGAGCCGTCAAGAAAACGTAGCCAAACGAATCACCAGTCTTGTAATTCGTTTGTCTACGTTTTCTTGGCGGTTGGCTATTAATTACATTTCAAATTTGTTTAGATTTCCATCTGCAGTCGCCTCACGTTGCAGCTAGATCTAATAATGGTACAGTCAATGTTAGGTAGGTACCCAAGGTCTGACCAGCGCGTTGGGCTAATGCGTACGTCAGACACATGCTAAGTCGTAGCCATGAGACCCTCTTCTTAAATCCTCTCATCTTTGTCATTAATTCATTGATCCATCAGGTTTAAATCGTGCGCAGTTTGGTCTAAAAACTTAGCGGATGTTATGTAGTGTAGATGGACGTATCCGCATGCTTTGACATCTCCCTGATGAAACTAAAACTAAAACTGATTTGATTGAAATACGTGATCTGTTGCACTCTGCACACACAATTATGAATCTTTTGTGTTTACGTGATTCTGTCTGCTCTTATTAAAATAAAGTCAGCGTTCATTCACCTGTCAAGTCCGTGTGTTGAGGTGAGGCGTTCTCTTCCCCTCTAACCGATATATTCAACACGTGCTGGTATCGTTTAGGAGTACTGCTTACGCCGGGGTACCGGTGATTATGAAATTATTAGCGATATTTTTGTTGGGAAGAGGCGTAGAGGATGAGAGGAGTGAGAGATCAGTCAAAAAAATCCAACTTACATAACATGAAAGTGGAACACACACACACACACACACACACACACACACACACACATACACACACACACACACACACACACACACACACACACACACACACACACACACACACACAAACACACACACACACACACACACACACACACACACACACACACACACACACACACACACACACACACACACACACACACGCCAAAGCACATTCTCATCCACTCCAAAACATTAACCCTCTCCCCACTCAACATACACACATGGACACACACACGTACGCAGACACGTACGCACGCGTGCACGCCCACCGGTCCATGATCTGAGGGGTGGGTGGAGACGTGATGGGCGGCCTGGTCACAGGGGTGCACGGTGCTGTCAGACAGCCGCGGACAGAGAGGAGTCTGGTCTTGGCCTGTAGCAACACGGGCGATGGTCACAGGGGTGCACGGTGCTGTCAGACAGGCGCGGAATGACAGGAGTCTGGTCTTGGCCTGTAGCAACACGGGCGATGGTCACAGGGGTGCACGGTGCTGTCAGACAGCCGCGGAAGGTCTTGACCTGTAGCAACACGGGCGATGGTCACAGGGCTGCACGGTGCTGTCAGACAGCCGCGGAATGTCTTGGCCTGTAGCAACACGGGCGATGGTCACAGGGGTGCACGGTGCTGTCAGACAGCCGCGGAATGTCTTGGCCTGTAGCAACACGGGCGATGGTCACAGGGGTGCACGGTGCTGTCAGACAGCCGCGGAATGTCTTGGCCTGTAGCAACACGGGCGAAGGGAACCCTCCCAGGTCTGCCAACAGGACACACCAAGGCTGTGCTGTGGATTGGAGACTAATCAAGTCAGCGTCTGCTGGCTTCTCCCCAGTAGATGTTGGCTGCAGCAGTGAGCCCTTCACTGCTGTCCTTCACCAGTGGTGCAGCTGTCCTTCACCAGTGATGTAGCTGTCCTTCACCAGTGGTGCAGCTGTCCTTCACCCGTGGTGCAGCTGTCCTTCACCAGTGATGTAGCTGTCCTTCACCAGTGGTGCAGCTGTCCTTCACCAGTGGTGCAACTGTCCTTCACCAGTGATGTAGCTGTCCTTCACCAGTGGTGCAGCTGTCCTTCACCAGTGGTGCAGCTGTCCTTCACCAGTGATGTAGCTGTCCTTCACCAGTGGTGCAGCTGTCCTTCACCAGTGGTGCAGCTGTCCTTCACCAGTGATGTAGCTGTCCTTCACCAGTGGTGCAGCTGTCCTTCACCAGTGGTGCAGCTGTCCTTCACCAGTGATGTAGCTGTCCTTCACCAGTGGTGCAGCTGTCCTTCACCAGTGGTGCAGCTGTCCTTCACCAGTGATGTAGCTGTCCTTCACCAGTGGTGCAACTGTCCTTCACCAGTGGTGCAGCTGTCCTTCACCAGTGGTGCAGCTGTCCTTCGCCAGTGATGTAGCTGTCCTTCACCAGTAATGTAGCTGTCCTTCACCAGTGGTGCAGCTGTCCTTCACCAGTGATGTAGCTGTCCTTCACCAGTGGTGCAGCTGTCCTTCACCAGTGATGTAGCTGTCCTTCACCAGTGATGTAGCTGTCCTTCACCAGTGGTGCAGCTGTCCTTCACCAGTGGTGCAGCTGTCCTTCACCAGTGGTGCAGCTGACCTTCACCAGTGATATAGCTGTCCTTCACCAGTGGTGCGGCTGTCCTTCACCAGTGGTGCAGCTGTCCTTCACCAGTGGTGCAGCTGTCCTTCACCAGTGGTGCAGCTGTCCTTCACCAGTAGTACAGTTGTCCTTCACCAGCGGTGTAGAAGGTCTTGGCTTCTTTGAAGGAGACTTCAAGCTCCAGGACAGAGACCAGAGAGCTGAGTTCCTTGTTTTGAGGTTTTGTACAGCCTGCAGTGTTGACAAGGAATCAGAAAAGGTAACAACTCGGGATGTATGGCCTCTCTGACCTCACACAATACTCTGGCTGTCAGTAGTGCGTCTGTCTCAGCCTTGAAGTTTGTGGAGAACTTGCCAGTGGGGATGATTTGTCGGACAGGTGTTCCGTCTTTCAACGTCAGAAAGATTCATCCACCTCCGTTTCTGATAGCTGCCTATATATGCATGGTCCACAGCTCTTTAGGGTATGCCTGCTCCGTACAATCAAGGGCTATTGATCTCCTCTTTGGTTTTGACCGTGTGACTGTGATGGACCATTTTTGTCCGGTCCCAAACTGTGGGGACAGTTCTGAGATGGTGCCAGTTTACCTGTTCACCTATTTAACTGTTTATCTGACAGCTACTCACCCGTATTTTATTGTCAGTCAGGTGAGCGAGGATTTCCTTTCAGTCTCTGTAGATTTGCTGGTCTGGAAGCAACTCTATGGTGCCAAAGAGAGACTCCCAGCTTAGTTTTGGTGGAAATCAGGTGACTATTTGTGTGAACAGTTAAATGAAAGTTAGGGTTAGTATTAATACAGTGACCAGTTAAATGAAAGTTGGGATTAGTATTAGTACAGTGACCAGTTAAATGAAAGTTAGGGTTAGTATTAATAGAGTTGTGACGAGTTAAATGAAAGTTAGGGTTAGTATTAATAGAGTTGTGACGAGTTAAATGAAAGGTAGGGTTAGTATTAATAGAGTTGTGACGAGTTAAATGAAAGGTAGGGTTAGTATTAATAGAGTTGTGACGAGTTAAATGAAAATTAGGGTTAGTATTAATAGAGTTGTGACGAGTTAAATGAAAGTTAGGGTTAGCATTAATAGAGTTGTGACGAGTTAAATGAAAGTTAGGGTTAGTATTAATAGAGTTGTGACGAGTTAAATGAAAGTTAGGGTTAGTATTAATAGAGTTGTGACGAGTTAAATGAAAGTTAGGGTTAGTATTAATAGAGTTGTGACGAGTTAAATGAAAGGTAGGGTTAGTATTAATAGAGCTGTGACTAGGTAAATGAAAATTAGGATTAGTATTAATAGAGTTGTGACGAGTTAAATGAAAGTTAGGGTTAGCATTAATAGGGTTGGTTTTCCCTTCAGGTGGTCTAAGATTTCCAGTTCTTAGTGAAGGCCTAAGATATTTAATTGTTCCCTTAATTGATCTTGTGATTGACAAGACTTAACAAGACATAGGGTGACTTAGGAAGCTGTGGTCAATGAGTGTGTGAGTCGAGAGGTGGATGAGAAGAATGGAGTGTGTGGATGGAAGAGAGATTACGTAAACTTATGTGTAATTGGGGAAAAGAAATCAAATCAAATCAATGTATATTTGAAAAAAAAAAGTTTATTTTTTCCCTAAAGTATTATGATGGTGTGAGTGTTGGTTAGTTCTGGAAGTGTGGAATGAAAATCATTGTATTGGGAAATGTATTCTGATCCCTGTTGTGGACACGTCAAGTGATGATGTGGGAAAATGGAAACGTTCTTTTCTTGATAAAGAGGGACAAGTGGAAATCGTTCCTTTAACTGTAATAATTGTATTCTTGGTACTTTTAAAAGGGTTACATGAGGAAATATTTGTTGTATTCTTCAATGTAATCACTCATGGTGCTAATTGATGAATCTTTCTATTGTAGTGCACACATTGTATTGAAACTTAGTAGACTATATTATGGGTATATTTTCCCAAATTCTAGTGAAATGTTGTATGTAAAGAGTGACTCTTAGTGACATGGCAAGGACAAGAGATATTTAGGCAGCAGGCTAGGTAACCAATGCAGTTATACAGTTCCCCAGGTGTCGGTGAGGCCCCTGAGCCCGGCCTGGAACTGGTTACCATCAGGTGTGGGGGTGCAGCCCGTGCCCCAGCCGCTGTCTCCGTCTTGTTCACGTGGAGAGGCTGACCGCCACGTGAGTAGTGTACTGATGTGGAGAGGCTGACCGCCAGGTCGGTGGTCCAACGTGATTTGCCTCTGTGCGGGTGTGCCCTGTGGCACACCACTTGGAACTGTGTTCTTGAGTGACTCTGCTTGCCGTGTGAGTACCCTGGTTGGTGCTACAGACTGTGACTTGGGCTTGGTGCAGCCAAGTGTGTGAACTGTGTCTGTTAGGACACTACTGACGGTGCCAGCGAGGTCTGTGCCAGCAAAATGTTTATTGTGACAGTTTGTGTGAATGTTGTGTTGCTGAGAGCGACTGCTAAAGCTCCTGCTGGAAGAGGAAGTCGTTGAACTCTCTTACAGTTTTACATAGCTACTTGCTCTGGTTGTACCGCCGCATGTGTCGGCGGGTTGGGTTTGTTACAGACCCTTGCTGATATAAATTGTTGATTTGCGCGCTGGGTGGTGGCGTGTATTGACTTTGTGCCTGCCGAATTATGTTAATGATTTCTGGAGATATGTGTTTTGTAATGTCTTGATGGCTCAGGCAGCACATAAAAGGGAAGAAACATAGTTTGTGTGTTGCCTGACTGTCCATGTTCGTGTGGTGTGGGCGTATGTAGGGAATAATCGTTACACGCATCCAAACATCTGAGAGTCAGACAGTTATACACACAGCAGCACACCACCTGTAACGGTGCCCCTTGTGAACAGGTCGAGAATGGTGACTGAGTTCTGGGAACTGGTCTCTTTTCCATGATGGCACTGAACTGTGGGACGGTATTGTCTGGTTCCCTTGCTGCAACATTTCGGGAACTTGTCTCTCAAGTCGGCCTGTTTTACACACAAAGGTGCTGCTCTTCCGTCTACACTTGGTAGCCTGTGACATTCTTCTGTTCGTGGAAAATTCTTCATCCAGTTGAACTGAAACTGGCACCTAGTATGAGGACTTAGTGTTTTGTCTGCGTTCTGAAGACGTGTCACGAGTATTGAATCATATGTGATCAAAAGGCTGAGCAGTTCAACGTAGCAGCTGAAGGAGCAAAAGAAACTAAACGGCGACAATTTTGTGAGTCACTTAACTAAGACACAGCATCCACTCATTTTTGACAGTTCATCATCGCTGTGCAAATGACACATCAGTTATATTAGACGCTGATAGAACCACAAAGCTCCAGACCAATGAGGAAAAAGGATTGGCTTGACTGAAAAGTATCATGGAACAGTAATCAACTGGATTAGGACGAAGAGGAAAAAAAATGACCAAATTAAATCAACATCAAGCTCAAACTGACATTGATGACAGAAGTACAGCACTTGAACAGCCACGTG
>CM031602.1:99714767-99719767 GCA_018398815.1 Conus ventricosus | reverse complement strand
TCACTGTCTGTCTGTCTGTCTTTGTCTGCCTGTCTTTTTGTTTGTCTGTCTGCCTTCTGTCGCTGTCTTCTGTCTGTCTGTCTGTCTGTCTCATTCTTCTCTGTCTGTGTTTATTCCAGAAACCATGACAGTGACAGTGCCAGCGTACAGACTCCCACAGTCAGCAGCAGAGTGCAGGTTCTCATGACAGCGACAGTGCCAGCGGTACAGACTCCCACAGTCAGCAGCAGAGTGCAGGTTCTCATGACAGCGACAGTGCCAGCGGTACAGACCTCCCACAGTCAGCAGCAGAGTGCAGGTTCTCATGACAGCGACAGTGCCAGCGGTACAGACTCCCACAGTCAGCAGCAGAGTGCAGGTTCTCAGACAGCGACAGTGCCAGCGGTACAGACTCCCACAGTCAGCAGCAGAGTGCAGGTTCTCAGGACAGCGACAGTGCCAGCGGTACAGACTCCCACAGTCAGCAGCAGAGTGCAGGTTCTCAGGACAGCGACAGTGCCAGCGGTACAGACTCCCACAGTCAGCAGCAGAGTGCAGGTTCTCAGGACAGCGACAGTGCCAGCGGTACAGACTCCCACAGTCAGCAGCAGAGTGCAGGTTCTCAGGACAGCGACAGTGCCAGCGGTACAGACTCCCACAGTCAGCAGCAGAGTGCAGGTTCTCAGGACAGCGACAGTGCCAGCGGTACAGACTCCCACAGTCAGCAGCAGAGTGCAGGTTCTCATGACAGCGACAGTGCCAGCGGTACAGACTCCCACAGTCAGCAGCAGAGTGCAGGTTCTCAGGACAGCGACAGTGCCAGCGGTACAGACTCCCACAGTCAGCAGCAGAGTGCAGGTTCTCATGACAGCGACAGTGCCAGCGGTACAGACTCCCACAGTCAGCAGCAGAGTGCAGGTTCTCATGACAGCGACAGTGCCAGCGGTACAGACTCCCCACAGTCAGCAGCAGAGTGCAGGTCTCAGGACAGCGACAGTGCCAGCGGTACAGACTCCCACAGTCAGCAGCAGAGTGCAGGTTCTCAGGACAGCGACAGTGCCAGCGGTACAGACTCCCACAGTCAGCAGCAGAGTGCAGGTTCTCAGGACAGCGACAGTGCCAGCGGTACAGACTCCCACAGTCAGCAGCAGAGTGCAGGTTCTCATGACAGCGACAGTGCCAGCGGTACAGACTCCACAGTCAGCAGCAGAGTGCAGGTTCTCATGACAGCGACAGTGCCAGCGGTACAGACTCCCACAGTCAGCAGCAGAGTGCAGGTTCTCAGGACAGCGACAGTGCCAGCGGTACAGACTCCCACAGTCAGCAGCAGAGTGCAGGTTCTCATGACAGCGACAGTGCCAGCGGTACAGACTCCCACAGTCAGCAGCAGAGTGCAGGTTCTCATGACAGCGACAGTGCCAGCGGTACAGACTCCCACAGTCAGCAGCAGAGTGCAGGTTCTCAGGACAGCGACAGTGCCAGCGGTACAGACTCCCACAGTCAGCAGCAGAGTGCAGGTTCTCAGGACAGCGACAGTGCCAGCGGTACAGACTCCCACAGTCAGCAGCAGAGTGCAGGTTCTCATGACAGCGACAGTGCCAGCGGTACAGACTCCCACAGTCAGCAGCAGAGTGCAGGTTCTCAGGACAGCGACAGTGCCAGCGGTACAGACTCCCACAGTCAGCAGCAGAGTGCAGGTTCTCATGACAGCGACAGTGCCAGCGGTACAGACTCCCACAGTCAGCAGCAGAGTGCAGGTTCTCATGACAGCGACAGTGCCAGCGGTACAGACTCCCACAGTCAGCAGCAGAGTGCAGGTTCTCAGGACAGCGACAGTGCCAGCGGTACAGACTCCCACAGTCAGCAGCAGAGTGCAGGTTCTCAGGACAGCGACAGTGCCAGCGGTACAGACTCCCACAGTCAGCAGCAGAGTGCAGGTTCTCATGACAGCGACAGTGCCAGCGGTACAGACTCCCACAGTCAGCAGCAGAGTGCAGGTTCTCAGGACAGCGACAGTGCCAGCGGTACAGACTCCCACAGTCAGCAGCAGAGTGCAGGTTCTCAGGACAGCGACAGTGCCAGCGGTACAGACTCCCACAGTCAGCAGCAGAGTGCAGGTTCTCAGGACAGCTACAACCACAGCTCCACCTCCAGTGCCAAGTACGACAGCAACGACCCAGCCCCTGACAACGGCTTTCCCATGCCATCCAGGGCAACCGGCCTGTCTTCAGGACTCTCCGGGGGAACCGCAGCCACTCACGTCACTGACCCTGGGCTCCGGAACACTTTGGGGTCAAGTTTGGGTTTAGGAGATGCAGGACGTATTTTTGGAAATCATCAATTCCCATCCTCCGCTGATGATCTTCATCCGGAATTGAGGGGTTTGCTTTAAATGTTCTGTCTGAGCAATGACCTTGAAGGGTGGTCATGTTTGTCCCTGTCCCCTTCATCCGTCTCTAACCCCCTCTCTCCCGAAGAAATCATTGTATGAAAATGAAGCATTGTAGTTGTATGTATATAAAGCAACAACAACAAAAACAACTTTCAATTATTTGGTTGATTTTGGACATTATAATGAGTTACATTTTTTTTAAAGTTATCACAAAAGTTTCGTCTAGTAAGTGAGGACATTTTGCGAAGTTTTGTTACCACGGTAAGATTGACCATACACAAGAAAAGATAAGGCTGGGCAAAACAACACAAGAATTCTTTTATTTCCCAAGAACCTCCCATAGGGATATATGAAAGTGGTATGCTCAATATCATTTAACAAAAATAGAATGTAACCCGCCGATTTGTAAGCAGCGCCGATTTGTAAGCGCTTACAAATCGGCGCACATTGCATGACTTGTAAAACCGCCGATTTGTAAGCAGCGCCGATTTGTAGAGCGCTTGCAAATCGGCGGGCTAGGCCCCCGCGGATTTGTAAGCGCTGCTTACAAATCGGCGGGTGCTTTACATATCGGCGGATTAAGTCCCCACCGTTTTGTAAAGCGCTTTACAAAACGGCGGGCGGTTTATATCCTGCTTCTTTGGATTAAAACGATCAGCTTTTATTACGCTTTCATTGATTATTCCTTCGAATGAGACTATAAACCGAGGTTCCGTGTGTGAACGCATGCATAACATCTTGCACACACGTAAAATCCCATCACCAACGTTCGGAAGAGTAGGCCAGTTTGGCCGTTGGTATGAATGACACGTTACACATAGAATGCACCCTGCGTGAGAAATGGAAAGAATGAAGGAAGTAAGGAAAATGAATGATCGATATTGAACGATACTGAATGGATGACACGGGAAACGACTGAATGAAGCGCCAGCTGGCAGCTCTTCAGTCGGCACTACCCAGGTAGGCAGCCCGTTGTGTAAACGGGTGTTGATTGTAAAGCGCTTAGAGCTTGGCCTCTAGCCGAGAATAGGCGCTATATAAGTATTCATTATTATTATTATCAATTTTGATGGCTTTCTATTTTGCTCATCAAGATGGCGGACTGACATGTCTGTCAAGCGACTAACTTCTGAAACATTACTAGTACTACTATCTTCTGTAAACACTACTATAATTTTCATAAGATAGTAGTAATGCGACTAACTTATGAAAATTATAGTAGTGTTTTCAGAAGATAGTAGTACTAGTAACGTTTCAGAAGTTAGTAGCTTGGCGTTGCGACTATCTAGTGAAATGATCCCTGAGTGAAATTATGTCCTCTTTCTTAGTATTATTACTATCCAGGGTCACTCATCGATGGTCACTTGGCCTATTTTCACCGCTTGACTGCTGATCAGTATAGTACGGGTTCATGTGAACAATTTATGACGTTGCTGACCAATGGTCAGTGTCATTGACCAGTGGTCATTTTTGCCCAATTTCCACTGTTTGACAGCTAGTGTAGAACGAGTTCATGTGGACAATTCATTGTGTGGTTGACCAGTGGTCATGCAGTGTCATTGACCAGTGGTCATTTAGGCACAATTTTACTGTTTGACAGCTAATTAGTGTAGAACGAGTTTATGTGAACAATTTATGACATTTCTGACCACTGGGCAGTGTCATTAACCAGTGGCCATTTTGACCCAATTTCGACGTAATAAATTGTTCACATGAACTCGTTATTCACTAACTGGCAGTCAAACAGAGAAATAAGGCAAAAATGACCACTGGTCAATGACACTGACCACTGGTCAGCAACGTCATAAATTGTACCCCTGAACTCGTTCTACACTAACTAGCTGTCAAACAGTGAATTTGGGCCAAAATGAAGGACGTTATTCATTTTGAAAGTGAGAAATCCAAAATAATCTTGTCAAAAATTTCTGATTTTAGCTAAGATGTAGTTTTATGCCGGTTATCAACAGAGGCAGAAGATTCATTAGATGATGTGTTCGTATTCCTTTGAAGTACAACACATAATTATTACCATCATGGGTGGAGCTTTCAAACTTGGAATTTCATTTGTTTGAGACACGAAAGCAGATGAAATCCAACCAACACTCTACTGCATATTTTTTTTTCTAGACTCTACTGAAGAAAACGTGTAGCAATTTTAAAACGATATTTTGCAGGTGAACTTGTCCAAGCATTCAACATGTTTAGAAATGAAAATAGGTTACTTATCACATTTATGTTCAGTGGTCTGGAATTTTTCCGTTACAACTTGTACAATTAAACAAATTATGTTCGTTTCAAGTTCAGTTTATGTATCAAAATGGGCAACTATCCTGCTGCGGCCATAAAAAAATAACAAAGATGTGTAATTATGATTTAACTTTGCTTTGATGCACACAATTCCAAGAGGGAGTAAGCGTATGATTTTTTGTTGTTTCATTTTCATCTGTCCACCACTAAATTTTGATTCAACATGCAAACGGCTGTTGTTTGTTTGTTTGTTTGTGTTTACAAATAACATTTTCAGCATCCACGAATAATTTTCCTGCATTGTCTTTTTACTGATTGTGTCTGGCAATCATATCTATTCTTTTAGTGAAATATACTGGTGAAAGTATGAAAACTGCACACT
>CM031602.1:99687267-99707267 GCA_018398815.1 Conus ventricosus | reverse complement strand
CAAAACTCAACTTCCTTTGTTGGGTGTCTGCAGGAGTATCAGCCTGCGCACGCATAAAAAAAAGAAAAAGAAAGGAAAACAAAAGTTGGTTTCAGTCATCTTCATCAAATCATCGAATCTCCAACTAGAAGCAGAATGTGGTATTGCTAAAGCAAGATCAATGATATTTTCCCATGAAAAAATACCCATGAAAAGTATGGTCATTACAAAATCATAGTGCTTAATCAAAGTGGCAATTTTATTTGAAAACATTGCCATGAATCTCCATAAGCCAAAGAAAAATGAAAATGTTCAGTAGCGCGTGAATCCGCCCTGAGCCTGGATGACCGCCTCAACCCTGCGTCGCATCCCTCCAGTCAGTCGCCGGATCTGTTGCATCGTCAGTTGCTGCCACTCCTGATGCAGTGCAGCTTCCAGTTGATGCAGATTTTGTGGAGGAGGGTCCAAGGTCTGCAAACCATGGCCAATCATGTCCCAGATATGCTCCAGTGGATTGATGTCTGGGCTCATGGCAGGCCATGGCAGGGTCTGCACTGCTTCTTGCTGGAGAAAGCCTGTTACTGCTTGAGCACGATGAGGCCTGGCGCTGTCATCCATGTACACTGGTCTGGTGGCAAGTGGGTGGTTGACAAAATGGGGCACAACGACCGGCTCAAGGACATCTCGGATTTACCGTCCGCCTGTGAGGGTTCCTCGAATGGTAATCAAATCCAGCTTGCAGTCGTGGGAGAGGCACCCCCAGACCATTATGGAACCGCCACCATGAGAAACAGTTGCCTGTATGTTCCTGGGCGCATAGGCTGTATTTGGGCGTCTCCAAACCCTTGATCTTCCATCAGTGACGTGCAGCAGGAATCGGCTTTCGTCCGACCAGTGTATCTTTCTCCAGTTCCTCAGGTTCCACCCCCGCCGAGCGAGACACCAGTCCAAACGCCGTCTTTTGTGGTGGTCAGTCAACAGAGGGCGCTTGATAACTCTCCTCGCCTTATATCCGTGGGCTTTTAAGCGGTTCTGCACTGTTCTTGTGGAAAGTTGTCTGTTAGGCATCCACTGTCGTTTCAAGCTGGTGCTTGTGGCGAATGGCTCATGGCGTATCATGCGAAGTAGAGCCCAGTCTTCGCGCTGTGACGTTGCATGTGGTCAGCCAGATCGTGGGCGGTCCTGCACATGGTTGGTTTGCTGGTGTTTCCTCACCAGCCGGCTGATGACAGTGTAGTGGAAGCCCAATTGACGCCCGATTGCTTTGAAGGACATTCCAGTGGAATGCATGCCAATAATTTGCCATCGTTTGGCCTCTGCTATCCTCCTTCGCACCATATTTCTTTGCAAAGAATATCTTTTCTTAAAACCAACTGTGATTGCTAAACTGGATGACTCACCAAACCTCAATTTAAAATTTTCAAAAACCGTAATGCACGTGCATGCTACACCATGACTATGCTTCACATACACGCCTGACTGGTTTTATCCTTTCAATGACACACCATTCTTGACAAAATTGAAAATTTTGGGGTCATACATTGTTGTTGTCAATTCTGACAGTTGAAAATATAAGGCGGTGCTTAACTTTTTTCTTTGTGTATATATATATAAATATATATATATATATATATATATATATATATAATATATATATATATATATATATATATATATATATATATATATATATATATATATATATATATATATATATGGGCATCGGTTCCTGAAGAAGCCTTTTGGTGAAAGCTTGAAAATGAACTCTGTGGGGGGTGCTGACTACTTATTTTTCATCACTATATATATATATATATCTATATAATATATACATATATATATATATATATATATATATATATATATATATATATATATATATATACATATATATCTAATATATAAATGGCAAATTCTGTCTGCGTGTGTGTGTGTGTGTGTGTGTGTGTGTGTGTGTACGCTATAGACTCAAAAACGGCTCAACCGATTGTAATGAAATCTGGCAGGTACGTCTGTTGTCACCCGAGATGGTTTTGGGCTAATCTCTAACAAAATAAAACCGTTAAAAACCGTTAAAAAACTGTTATAACGGTTTCAAAGACATCTTTTTCCTCTGCTTTTCATGAAATGGCCGTTGTGACATTGCACAGGTACAGGACTACTTCTCTAAAATTAGAACCGTTATTTGGCAGTTAAAAAACGTTATTTATAACGTTAAAAACCGTTAAAAACACCAACCCATAAAAGAAACTTTTTAAAACCCGATCTTTTGAAAATTTAGCAAGGGTACTTCGTTTGGGTACCCGAGGAGTTTGGACTAATCTCTAAAAAAAAAAGAAAAAACGTTAAAAACGTTACAAAACTGTATAAAACGGTTTCAAAAGACAATCTTTTTCCTCTCATTTTCATCAAAATGGCCGTTTGGACATTGCACAGTACATCAAAAACCTAAGGACACTCCCAGAAAACATAGGGTCATTGGACAGTTTCTACACAGTTATTTATGACCGTTAAAAACCGTTAACAACACGTACCCCCCTAAAAAACATCAAAAATACAATCTTTTCAATGTTTGCGGCAAAGGAAACGTCGGATCGCCACCAAACTTGCATGAAGTCTAAGGGATTTGTGGATAAACATTTGGGTCATTCGTTTGTTTTTAAATGACCGTTATTTATCACCTTAAAAACGTTTATTTTCAAAATTTTAGACTTTCTTGATAAATTTGTATACATAAGTTTTAAAATGCTGAAAATGATAAACAATTACACGAACAAAACTTAAAAATTGACCGTTAAAACCGTTTATTATATAAATTTTGGACCATTCTTGATTATATTTCGGTATACAGAATGCAGTTTTTACACGCTGAACAATGATATACAATTTACACGAACCGAAACTTAAAAATTAAACCGTTAAAAAACGTTATTCTATAAATAGACCGTTCCAATGAAATTCGATACAGATGCAGTTATACACGCTGAACAATGATATACAATTTACACGAACAGAAATTTAAAATTTGAGCGTTAAAAAACGTTTAAGATCCGTTATTTCTAAATTTAGACCTTTCTTGATGAAAATTGTATACAGTGAAATTTTAAATGCTAAAAATAAATGAAAATACAACTTAAAACGAACTGAAACTTAAAATTGACCGTTAAAAACCGTTATTAATATCAATTTAGACTGTTTTTCTTGATAAATATCGGTATACAGATCAAGTTTTACACCTGAAAAAATAAATATGCAACTTACACGAATGGAAACTTTAAAAATTAAACTTAAAAAACCTTTAAATTATATAAATTTAAAACGTTCCTGATGAATTCGTATACAGATGCAGTTTCACACGCTGAAAAATATAAAAAATTTTTCACGAACAGAAACTAAAATTGAGCGTTAAAACCGTTAAGATCCGTTGTTTTCTTAAATTTAGACCTTTCTTGATAAAATTTTGGGTTATAAAAGGGTGAATTTGAATGCTGAACAATGATATACAACTTACACGAACCGAAACTTAAAATTGACTGTTAAAAACCGTTTATTATATAAATTTAAAACCGTTCCTGATGAAATTCGGTGTACAGATGCAGTTTTACACGCTGAACAATGATATACAATTTAACACGAACAGAAACTTAAAATTGAGCGTTAAAAACCGTTAAAAATCCTTTTTTTTCTAAATTTAGACCTTTCTTGATGAAATTTAATTTTGGGTATACAGGTGTGTTTTGAATGCGAAAAATGATATACAATTTAAACATGAACCGAAACTGGAAGATAACCGCCTTCTACAACTTGCCCTGGAGGAACCCTCCATCTCTCAGAGACCCCGACTGCTGCGTGACTTCTGTATTATCCTGGTGGCTTGCAACCCCAGTAACCCAGGCAACCTGGGGAAAACCTCTTCAGAGCCATCTTGCTGAAGATTTCCTCTTCCAAGTCCGAAGAGATGTCTGTTATAAAGCGCAGTACACAGATGCCATCTACAATCAAGCTCTTACTGTGATTCAGCACAATTCTTCCTTTTTGGGAGGCAAGTCTACAGAGGAGTATGGGATCCAACAGTCACACAACGACAAACTGTGCCTCGAGAATACTAACCCGCGAGACCAAAATTTCGACACTACTGCACTCCGGGCCCGCCCGCTGATGATCAGCGAAGAAGCTGACAGCTGACCAGAGAGACGTGACGACAGCTTTATGACCATGGTTTTAGCAGAGGCAGGATCCCACAGCAAGCAGCAACATAATGTTCCTTGATGCTCCATGAGGGACAGGAAAGACCATCCTGAATCTTACCTGAACAGGATGCTCCACAGGCAAAATAGTGCTAGCCACGCTTCCAGTGGCATTGCCGCTACTCTTTTTTCCGGGTGGGCGGACAGTACATAGCACTTTCAAGGTCCCTCTGGATGCCGACAAGCAAGAAACGCAACCTGCCCGTCAAGCGTGGGTCAACGTTGGCCAAATTCATCAAAGAGGCTGCAACCATCATATTGATGAAGCTCCCATGACCCACAAAGCTGTCTACCCAGGGCCCTGGACTCTACGCTGCAGGACATCACCCAAGTGCACAGGCCAATGGGATGCATCCCAACGCTCTTCTGGGGGATCTGGCAGATCCTCCCTGTCGTCCTCAATGGCAACCCCGAGCAAAACATTGTCACGCCTGTCTGAAGAAATGGCGGAGCATGATTGTTAAATAAAGAAAAGCCCACCTGTCTGGAAATCCCAACAGCCAGCCTCGCCAAAATTCTTTCTTGACATGGCAATGCTGCCATTGAGTCATGTTTCCAGATACTATATTGGTCCCACCAGCACTATGCCAGTTTTATGATTTCCAGGAGGAAACTGATAGAAGCAGTCTAACCCGGATCTTCATGCTCAAATGTGCAGACTCAGACTGGTCAGCGGAAAGGGCCATTTAAACTCCTCCCTGAACGAGACTGTCAACAGGCTAAACAGAAAAATCGTAGCTGACTTCCCTGGAGAGGAAACCTGTACAGATCTGTTGACAGAATGAGATGAGGGAGTCCTTATTCCACAAGAACTTTCCCGAACTCCATTGAGATTTCTGGACTTCCCCGCATGAACTGTTGCTGAAATCTGGAGTCCCCATGATCATTCTCCGCTCCTGGAAACCCGCCAAAGGTGATCAATGGCACCTGATGTGTCTTCACCAGACTGCACAGGGAAAGTTTTTAGAAGCAAGAATATCATGTGGGCCCCACAAAGGTGAACCGGTTTCTGCTCCCCAAAATTCCTCTGGAACTCATGGACTCACCCCTGCCATTCCAGTTCTGATGGTTTCAGTTTCCCAGGAAACCAGCTTTCCCCTCTGACAACCATCAGAACCAGGGTCAGACATTTTAATCCCCTTTGGGGGAGACCTGACCGTTCCGTGTTTTACACATGGAATGTTCTACGTTGCAGCATCACGAACTGGGAAACGCAGAAACACTGACTATACTTGCGCCAAACAGGGAGACCAGAAATGTTGTCTACCCCGAGGCCTCCAATAGACATGATACATCGTGAAAATGCAATCTTTTCACAGAGTTGTCATGTTGAGTTGGATTTAACGTCCGTGCCCAAATCAAGGATATCAGATGGCTGTCCGTGACATTAGCCTGACACCTGTGGGGCCAGGGTGGACTCGGGGTGAACCACGGTCATTTTAGCTGGAAACATCCACGTGAAAATTTCCAAGACCAAGCCGGGATTCGAAAACCCCGACCTTTGGATCATGAGTCCAGCGCCTTATCCACAGGGTTATGGCGGCCCCTACAGAGTTGTCATTTTGGGCACTTCAATCGAGGAATTGAGAATGCATCGGTAAGTTCCACAAAGTACAGGCATCCCTCTATGGACTGTGCATCGTATTACGAAAAACATTCGTGAGGGAAAACAGATGAGAGGCAAGAAAGGAGTGGGCGTTTCCCAAGAAATTGGGTGAAGTAGATAGGAGGAGGCTGGGGCAATTGGTTTTAGCATGGGAAAAACGAAACAAACCCCAAGCTGAATTTTATTTGTATTGTCTTTAAGTGTGAGAGAGAGGGGTGGCCAGAAAATCTTCTTCAGATATACCCGAGCGAAGCCGGGTACAAACCGGCTAGTGTATAAATAAATATAATAATATATATATAATGGTGTGTTTAAAAAAATTTTATGAAAAAACCAGAGTTTGACATGTTTCCCAAAAGCACCATGGTACCCAAAGAGTTACAAGGACAAAGCATCTCACTGATCATCTGAAGGAATATGGCTGTTTTTGAAGAATCAAATGTTAAACAGACTTCAGATCTTCAAATCGGAATGAAGAAAAAGTTTGTCAAGCAGTAAATGAGCTGAGTTTCAAAGTCATCCAAACAACTATCATCAATGACGTTTCCGTTGAACCGTTCAGTACCAATTTTTGCACCAGCCGCCATGGCGAAGTGGTTGGCGTCGCGGACTGCCGATGGGAGGTCGTTCGTTTGATACCCATCAGAGTCATGTTGGACGGACGTGGTGGTGTCCATCGGAGGGAGAGCTCACTCACGGCGGCTCCACAACTAAGCAATTATGTTGTGAGTAGGGGGCTTAGTAGGTGCATGGTGTCTTGTGTTTGTTGGATCGTAACCGGTGCCACTGAACACCACCGAAATGCAGTGTCTCCCCTGTGGGTTGCGTTTTGACTTGACATTGACTGCTCCTTGCGGATTGCCAATGCCGGTGCTGCAGCGGGACTGACCGGGCTGTGGCTGTGGACGGGGTGTCGGAATGAGCAGGCTGTGGATGTGGACAGGGTGTCGGACTGACCGGGCTGTGGCTGTGGACGGGGTGTCGGAATGAGCGGGCTGTGGCTGTGGACGGGGTGTCGGAATGAGCAGGCTGTGGCTGTGGACGGGGTGTCGGAATGACCGAGCTGTGGCTGTGGATGGGGTGTTGGAATGACTGGGCTGTGGCTGTGGACGGGGTGTAGGACTGACCGAGCTGTGGCTGTGGATGGGGTTTCGGACTGACCGGGCTGTGGCTGTGGACGGGGTGTCGGACTAGCCAGGCTGTGGCTGTGGACGGGGTGTCGGACTGACCGGGCTGTGGCTGTGGATGGGGTGGCAGACTAGCCAGGCTGTGGCTGTGGATGGGGTGTTGGACTGACCGGGCTGTGGCTGTGGACGGGTGTCGGACTGACCGGGCTGTTGCTGTGGACGGGTGTCGGACTGACCGGGCTGTTGCTGTGGACGGGGTGTCGGACTGAGCGGGCTGTGGCTGTGGATGGGGTGGCAGAATGAGCAGGGTGTGGCTGTGGACGGGGTGTCGGAATAAGCGGGGTGTGGCTGTGGATGGGGTGTCGGAATGACTGGGCTGTGGCTGTGGACAGGGTGTCGGAATGACCGGGCTGTTGCTGTGGACGGGGTGTCAGAATGACCGGGCTGTGGCTGTGGACGGAGTGTCGGAATGACCGGGCTGTGGCTGTGGACGGAGTGTCAGAATGAGCGGGCTGTGGACGGGGTGTCGGAATGAGTGGGCTGTGGCTGTGGACAGAGTGTCGGAATGAGCGGGCTGTGGACGGGGTGTCGGAATGAGCGGGCTGTGGCTGTGGACGGGGTGTCGGAATGAGCATGCTGAGTGCACTGCCACTGAGGTGGCGCAGAAGATGGGACAGAAAAAAACAATACTTCTGCAGTCCAGCTGATAAAGTTGTCAAAACATTATCATCAATGACGTTTCCGTTGAACAGTTTAATACCTGTATCTGCAGTCCAGCTGATAAAGTTGTCAAAACATTATCATCAATGACGTTTCGTTGAACAGTTTAATACCTGTATCTGCAGTCCAGCTGATAAAGTTGTCAAAACATTATCATCAATGACGTTTCCGTTTCATCTTTCACACTTTGTTCTCGAACCCAACCTGCGTGAGTTCTTTTACCTGACCAATTTTTTTTTTATCTGACCCCGCACCCCCACTTTGTTGAATGTATATGACCTTCTGCTCAGGTCGTTCCCAATTCAAGTGGGGGTGGTGTGGTGGAAGGATTGGTGTTTCAAAGGGTAAAAAAAACAAAAAACAAAAACACAAACAAACAAACAAACAAAAACGTCAGTACACGTGGGGCCATAGAAAGCAGCTCGCCTGGGGAATTCGGCGCTCCTGTTGGTCAACTCACTAGGACCTCGTTGTTGGTTGAGGCCATCACTGGGTGATCTACATGGACATCACCTTGCTGCAGTGGATGAGGCCATCACTGGGTGATCTACATGGACATCACCTTGCTGCAGTAGGGAGTGAGGCCATCACTGGGTGATCTACATGGACATCACCTTGCTGCAGTGGATGAGGCCATCACTGGGTGATCTACATGGACATCACCTTGCTGCAGTAGGGAGTGAGGCCATCACTGGGTGATCTACATGGACATCACCTTGCTGCAGTGGATGAGGCCATCACTGGGTGATCTACATGGCCATCACCTTGCTGCAGTGGGGAGTGAGGCCATCACTGGGTGATCTACATGGACATCACCTTGCTGCAGTGGATGAGGCCATCACTGGGTGATCTACATGGCCATCACCTTGCTGCAGTGGGGAGTGAGGCCATCACTGGGTGATCTACATGGACATCACCTTGCTGCAGTGGGGAGTGAGGCCATCACTGGGAGATCTACATGGACATCACCTTGCTGCAGTGGGGAGTGAGGCCATCACTGCGTGATCTACATGAACATCACCTTGCTGCAGTGGGTGGGGCCATCACTGGGTGATCTACATGGACATCACCTTGCTGCAGTGGGTGAGGCCATCACTGGGTGATCTACATGGACATCACCTTGCTGCAGTGGGGAGTGAGACCATCACTGGGTGATCTACATGGACATCACCTTGCTGCAGTGGATGATGCCATCACTGGGTGATCTACATGGACATCACCTTGCTGCAGTGGGGAGTGAGACCATCACTGGGTGTTCTACATGGACATCACCTTGCTGCAGTGGGGAGTAAGACCATCACTGGGTGATCTACATGGACATCACCTTGCAGTGGATGAGGCCATCACTGGGTGATCTACATGGACATCACCTTGCTGCAGTGGGGAGTGAGGCCATCACTGGGTGATCTACAGGACATCACCTTGCTGCAGTGGGGAGTGAGACCATCACTGGGTGTTCTACATGGACATCACCTTGCTGCAGTGGGGAGTAAGACCATCACTGGGTGATCTACATGGACATCACCATGCAGTGGATGAGGCCATCACTGGGTGATCTACATGGACATCACCTTGCTGCAGTGGGGAGTGAGGCAATCACTGGGTGATCTACATGGACATCACCTTGCTGCAGTGGGGAGTGAGACCATCACTGGGTGATCTACATGGACATCACCTTGCTGCAGTGGCGGGGTGATCTACATGGACATCACCTTGCTGCAGTGGATGAGACCATCACTGGGTGATCTACATGGACATCACCTTGCTGCAGTGGTTGCGACCATCACTGGGTGATCTACAAGGACATCACTTTGCTGCAGTGGGGAGTGAGACCATCACTGGGTGATCTCCATGGACATCACCTTGCTGCAGTGAGGAGTGAGGCCATCAGTGGGTGATTACATGGACATCACCTTGCTGCAGTGGGGAGTGAGGCCATCACTGGGTGATCTACATGGACATCACCTTGCTGCAGTGGGGAGTGAGTCCATCACTGGGTGATCTACATGGACATCACCTTGCTGCAGTGGGGAGTGAGACCATCATTGGGAGATCTACATGGACATCACCTTGCTGCAGTGGGGAGTGAGACCATCATTGGGAGATCTCCATGGACATCACCTTGCTGCAGTGGGGAGTGAGACCATCACTTGGTGATCTCATGGACATCACCTTGCTGCAGTGAGGAGTGAGGCCATCAGTGGGTGATCTACATGGACATCACCTTGCTGCAGTGGGGAGTGAGGCCATCACTGGGTGATCTACATGGACATCACCTTGCTGCAGTGGGGAGTGAGACCATCACTGGGTGATCTACATGGACATCACCTTGCGGCAGTGGTTGAGACCATCACTGGGTGATCTACATGGACATCACCTTGCTGCAGTGGGGGTGTGAGACCATCACTGGGTGATCTACATGGACATTACCTTGCTGCAGTGGGGAGTGAAGCCATCACTGGGTGATCTACATGGACATCACCTTGCTGCAGTGGGGAGTGAAGCCATCACTGGGTGATCTACATGGCCATCACCTTGCTGCAGTGGAGAGTGAGACCATCACTGGGTGATCTACATGGACATCACCTTGCTGCAGTGGGGAATGAAGCCATCACTTGGTGATCTACATGGACATCACCTTGCTGCAGTGGTGAGGCCATCACTGGGTGATCTACATGGACATCACCTTGCTGCAGTGGATGAGGTCATCACTGGGTGATCTACATGGACATCACCTTGCTGCAGTGGGGAGTGAGACCATCACTGGGTGATCTACATGGACATCACCTTGCGGCAGTGGTTGAGACCATCACTGGGTGATCTACATGGACATCACCTTGCTGCAGTGGGGGGTGAGACCATCACTGGGTGATCTACATGGACATTACCTTGCTGCAGTGGGGAGTGAAGCCATCACTGGGTGATCTACTGGACATCACCTTGCTGCAGTGGGGAGTGAAGCCATCACTGGGTGATCTACATGGCCATCACCTTGCTGCAGTGGGGGAGTGAGACCATCACTGGGTGATCTACATGGACATCACCTTGCTGCAGTGGGGAATGAAGCCATCACTTGGTGATCTACATGGACATCACCTTGCTGCAGTGGTGAGGCCATCACTGGGTGATCTACATGGACATCACCTTGCTGCAGTGGATGAGGTCATCACTGGGTGATCTACATGGCCATCACCTTGCTGCAGTGGGGAGGGAGACCATCACTGGGTGATCTACATGGACATCACCTTGCTGCAGTGGATGAGGCCATCACTGGGTGATCTACATGGACATCACCTTGCTGCAGTGGGGAGTGAGGCCATCACTGGGGTGATCTACATGGACATCACCTTGCTGCAGTTGGGAGTGAGTCCATCACTGGGTGATCTACATGGACATCACCTTGCTGCAGTGGATGAGGCCATCACTGGGTGATCTACATGGACATCACCTTGCTGCAGTGGGGAAGTGAGACCATCACTGGGTGATCTACATGGACATCACCTTGCTGCAGTGGGGAGTGAGACCATCACTGGGTGATCTACATGGACATCACCTTGCTGCAGTGGGGAGTGAGGCCATCACTGGGTGATCTACATGGACATCACCTTGCTGCAGTGGTGAGTGAGGCCATCACTGGGTGATCTACATGGACATCACCTTGCTGCAGTGGGGAGTGAGACCATCACTGGGTGATCTACATGGACATCACCTTGCTGCAGTGGGGAGTGAGACCATCACTGGGTGATCTCCATGGACATCACCTTGCTGCAGTGGATGAGGCCATCAGTGGGTGATCTACATGGACATCACCTTGCTGCAGTGGGGAGTAAGACCATTACTGGGTGATCTACATGGACATCACCTTGCTGCAGTGGCGGGGTGATCTACATGGACATCACCTTGCTGCAGTGGCGGGGTGATCTACATGGACATCACCTTGCTGCAGTGGCGGGGTGATCTACATGGACATCACCTTGCTGCAGTGGCGGGGAGACCAGGGGATGTGCCCCGTGTGCAGGACGTGCCCTCTTCAGTGTGGAAGGAAAGCTGTGATAACCCTCAAGACCCTCCATCATCTGCATGTGTTTTTTGGGGGGGGGGGGGGGGGGGGGGGGGGGGGGGGGGCTGCTCCTGTAACCCTCAAGACCCTCGACCTCCATCACCTTCACGTGCTGGGGGTGAAGGGTGGGGTTGCTTCTGTAACCCCCAGGACACACCATCACTGTATGTGTTGATGGGGGGGGGGGGGGGGGCTCCTCCTGTAACCCTCAAGACCCTCCATCACCTGTATGTGTTGAGGGGGGGGGGTTTACTCCTGTAACCCCCAGGACACACCATCACCTGTATGTGTTTGGGGGGGGGGGGGGGGCTGCTCCTGTAACCCCCGGACAAACAATCACCTGTATGTGTTGAGGGGGGGGGGGGGGGTTGTTCCTGTAACCTCAGGACCCACCATCACCTGTATGTGTTGAGGGGGGGCTGCTCCTGTAACCCCCAGGACAACCATCACCTGTATGTGTTGAGGAGTGGGGGAATTACTCCTGTAACCCTCAAGACCCTCCATCATCTGTATGTGTTGAGGGGTGGGGGAATTACTCCTGGAACCCCCAGAACACACCATCATCTGTATGTGTTGAGGGGGGGGGGGGCATCTCCTGTAACCCTCAGTACACCATCACATGTATGTACTGAGAAGAGGGGGGCGGGGGGGGGGGGGGGGGGCGTGGCTGCTCGTGTAACCCTCAGGACACACCATCATCTGTATGTGTTGAGGATGGAGGGGGGAGAGTTGCTCCTGTAACCCTCAGGGCACACCATCATCTGTATGTGTTGAGGGGGGTCTACTCGTGTAACCCTCAGGACACACCATCACATGTATGTACTGAGAGTGGGGGGGGGGGGGGGCGTGACTGCTCGTGTAACGCTCAGGACACACCATCACCGTATGTGTTGAGGGGGGGTCTACTCATGTAACCCTCAAAACACACCATCACCTGTATGTACTGAAGGGGGGGGGGGGGGGGGGGGGGGCGCTGCTGTTGGTGTAACCTCAGGACACACCAGCACCTGTATGTGTTGAGGGGGGGGGGGGTTGCTCCTGTAACCCTCAGGACACACCATCACCTGTGTGTGTTGAGGGAGGGACTGCTCCTGTAACCTTCAGAACACACCATCACCTGTATGTGTTGTGGGGAGAGGGTACTCCTGTAACCCTCAGGACACACCATCACCTGTATGTGTTGAGGGGGGGACTGCTCCTGTAACCCTCAGGACACACCATCACTGTGTGTGTTGAGGGGAGGGGGTACTCCTGTAACCTTCAGAACACACCATCACCTGTATGTGTTGAGGGGGGGGGACTGCGCCTGTAACCTTCAGAACACACCATCACCTGTATGTGTTGAGGGGAGGGGGTTTCTCCTGTCACGCTCAGGAACACCATCACCTGTATGTGTTGAGGGGGGGGGGGATGCTCCTGTAACCCTCAGGAACACCATCCCCCTGTATGTGTTTAGGGGAGGGGGTACTCCTGTAACCTTCAGAACACCCATACCTGTTTTGTATTGAGGGGGGGGGGGGGGCTGCTCTGTAACCCTCAGAACACACCATCACCTGTATGTGTTGGGGGGGGGGGGGGGGTTCACCTGTAACCTTCAGAACACACCATCACCCGTATGTGTTGGGGTGGGGGGGGGGGGGCGGGGGGGGGGGTGTCCTGTATCCCTCAGGACCCCCATCACCTGTATGTGTTGAGGGGGGGGGATGCTCCTGTAAACCTTCAGGACACACCATCACCTGTATATGTTGAGGGGGGACTGCTCCCGTAACCTTCAGGACACACCATACCTGTATGTGTTGAGGGGTGAACTGCTTTTTAACCCTCAGGACACCCATCCCTGTATGTGTTGATGGGAGGGGGTTTCTCCTGTAACCTCAGGACAAAACCCCTCACCGGGATGTGTTGAGGGGGGGGGACTGCTCCTGTAACCCTCAGGACACACCCTCACCCGTTGTGTTGAGGGGGGGGGGGGCTGCTCTGTTTTAAACCCTTTAGAAACACCATCACCTGTATGTGTTGAGGGGGGGGGGGGGGGGGAATGCTCCTGTAACCTCAGAACACACCATCACCTGTTATGTGTTAAGGGGAGGGGGTACTCCTGTAACCCTCAGGACACCCAGCACCTGTAGTGATGGGGGGGGGGGGGGGGGGGGTTTCTCCTGTAACCCTCAGGACACACCATCACCTGTATGTGTTGGGGGGCAGGGGGGCCCTGGGGTGTCCTGTAACCCTCAGGGACACACCATTTACCTGTATGTGTTGGGAGGCGGGGGCGGGGGGTTCTCCTGTAACCTCAGGACACACCATCGCCCGTATGTGTTGAGGGGGGGTTTCTCATGTAACCCTCAGGACACCATTTACCTGTATGTGTTGTGGGAGGGGGTACTCCCGTAACCGTCCGGAAAACACCATCCCTGTATGGGTTGGGAGGCGGGGGCGGGGGGTTCTCCTGTAACCCTCAGGACACACCATCGCCTGTTGTGTTGAGGGGGGGTACTCATGTAACCTCAGGGACACCATCACCTGTATGTGTGATGGGAGGGGGTACTCCTGTAACCTCAGGACACACATCACCTGTATGTGTTTGAGGGGGGGGGACTGCTCCTGTAACCCTCAGGACACACCATCACCTGTATGTGTTGAGGGGGGGGGACTGCTCTGTAACCTTCAGAACACACCATCACCCGTATGTGTTGAGGGGGGGGGGGGGGGGGAATGCTCCTGTAACCTTCAGAAACACCATCACCTGTATGTGTTGAGGGGGGGGGTACTCCTGTAACCCTCAGGACCACCAGCACCCGTATGTGATGGGGGGGGGGGGGGGGGGCGGGGGGTGCTCCTGTAACCCCCAGGACACACCATCACTGTATGTGTTGGGGGGCAGGGGGCGGGGGGTGCTCCTGTAACCCCCAGGACACACCATCACCCGTTGTGTTTGGGGCGGGGGCGGGGGGTTCTCCTGTAACCCTCGGACAACCATCGCCTGTATGTGTTGAGGGGGGGGGGGTACTCATGTACCCTCAGGACACGCCATCACCTGTATGTACTGAGGGGAGGGGTGGGGGGGGGGGCGCTGCTGTTGCTGTAACCCTCGGACACATCAGCACCTGTATGTGTTGAGGGGGGGGGGGGGATGCTCCTGTAACTTCAGAACACCAATCACCCGTATGTGCTGGGGGGGGGGGGGGGCTGCTCCCGTAACCCTGTTGGGGAGATGTTTCTGTAACATTAGGGGCACACCGTCACCCGTATGTATGGGGAGGGGGGGGGGGGTGGTGCTCGTATCTAGGACACCTGTACGTGAGGGGGGTCAGTGTCTGTTCTGGTCCCGCTGGTGGCCATGCATGGGATCCAGGGGAGTATGAGGTAGAGAGAGAGAGAGAGGGGAGAGAGAGAGAGATGAGAGAGAGAAGAAGAGAAAAGAGAGAGAGAGAGGGGAGATGAGAGGGAGAGAGATGAGGAGAGAGAGGAGAGAGAGAAAGAGGAGATGTGTGTGTGTGGTGTGTGCGTGAGTGAGTGGGTGAGTGCGTGCGTTGGTGCGTGTGTGCGTTGGGGCGTGCATGCGTGCGTGCGTGCGTGCGCGCGTGTATGTGTGCGTGCATGCGTGTGCGTGTGTGTCTGTGCGCGCCGTGCGCGCGTGCGTGCGTGCGTGCGTGTGTGTGTGTGTGTGTGTGTGTGTGTGTGTGTGTGTGTGTGTGTGTGTGTTGTGTGTGTGCGTGTGCGTGTGCGTGTTTGTGTGGGGTGTGTGTGTTGTGTGTGTGTGTGTGTGTGTGTGTGTGTGTGTGTGTGTGTGTGTTTGCTTGTTTCTCACCCCTTTCTCCAGTGATGTTCTTGATCTGCAACTTTGTTAATTTCAGGAATTTGAGCGTTGTAAGCACTTTCATCTTCCTGAAATACATTTAATGAGAAAAACATGCAAAACGCTTTACATATCTTTACGTGCACGGAGAGAAGAGTGAGGTGATGTTGCTGTTTACAGTGGTGCGGAAGAGGGGGGGGGGGAGGGGGGAGGTGTGTGTGTGTGTGTGTGTGTGTGTGTGTGTGTGTGTGTGTGTGTGTGTGTGTGTGTGTGTGTGTGTGTGTGTGCAACACATGATACCCTGTTTTTCATTGATCACTGCCATCTTCTTTCAACAAACAGCATATATTGATGCCAACACATTATTTCACCTGTTGCAATGAACATCATCCCACAGCATTGTTTACTTTTTTAAACAACACTATTTATATGAACCTCCCAACCTCTCACCCCCACTACCCCCACCCCACCCATAGTGGATGAAGAGATATGAGCTCCCCTTCTCTTGCCCCCCTTCCCTCCACCCCCCACACATTACCCTCCTCCCCACCCACCCTACCCCCTTTTTCCTCAAACACCCCCCCCCCCTAATTTCACCTTTTCACCATTTATCTTCAACCCCCTTCCCTCCCTTATTAACATTACCCACATGTCATGTGACGTAGCCTCACATCAAGGCATGTGACGCTCCATCACATGTAGTTTAGTGATAGGAATCATTTCCCATGCCACTACTAAAAAGGAAGAATATTCATGTGGCTTGACTAGTGTAGCGGCGTCCCCAAGTAATTGTGAGAATGACTCATTAAAGAAAGAAACGTGGTCATTGGGTGAAAGTGACCACTGAGAGATAGTTTAATAAGGGCTGGTAAGGTGCTGGTCATGTGTTTTGAACACTGAGTATGCACTCAGTAGGAGGAGGGAGGAAAGAATCAGTTTTAGCCCAGCAGATGGCCTAGAGACTCGAACCTGTCAGGACGCTGGTCCTCACTGCTGACCAGTCATTACCAGGTGAGCCATAGATAGTTGGGGAAAGCTACAGGGGAAACCTAAAGAAAAGAGAAAGAAAGGATTCATGTTAAATTGGGAAGCAGGTTACTTACACGAACCTTATTCGTGTTTCAGCCCTTCACCCTTCACCCTTCACCTTTTTACCCATGAGGTGGTTAAAGATGGCCATGGTGTGGGGAACACACTGGTAGTTCAGCCCAGCAATAAAAGACGCCAGGGAGAGGAGTTGGAACTCGTCATCTCTCCAGTGACAGGAGAAGTCGAGGGAGAGGAGTTGGAACTCGTCATCTCTCCAGTGACAGGAGAAGTCGAAGGAGAGGAGTCGGAACTTAGATCTCCAGTGATGGGAGAATTCAAGGGGGTGATACGATGTCTGAGAGAGACAGGGAATCATGACAATGTGGAACGAGTCTTGTGTCTGATCAAAGACTGTACGCCCTACGGAAAGACGGTTCACTCGCTGAGCGGTTACTCTGTCCGCAGTATTAGCTACAGTGAAGCCGGCTGAGCGCTGCGCCGCGAGCAGGCTCTGCCTGCCACTCCCACTTTACGGTGCATAACACAGCCGATGGCAGATCAGGAAGTGATGGAACACAATGTTTTACAAGTTTCGTGTTCTCTTTGTCTCATCTGTCTATGTGTGTGTGTGTATGTTGTTTGTGTGTGTGTGTGTGTGTGTGTGTGTGTGTGTGTGTGTGTGTGTGTGTGTGTGAAGAACAAGAACAAGAACAAGAACAAGAACAAGAACATATTTTATTGCCATATGAAAACAGTGGTTTTGTGGGGCACAGATGATCAAGTTCAGACATTCAACTAAACTAAACAAATCCCAGCGTTGTCACATCTTGCAACATAACATCATTTGTAGCAGAAAGAAAAGCACAGTGTGTATCAGAGTTGATTAAATTTTCTGTCTCCGAGAGAAAAACACAACAGGATATACTGGGCAAGTACAGGTTGGAAGCAGTCCAATAAAATAAGCTCCGAGGGTTTTGTCATGTTAGTCTGTGGTGGAAAATCAGTTTTTATTATCCTCGTCATCAGGTCATAACGTTGTTGGTCAAATAATTTGCAGTCATCGAGAAAAATGTAGTTCATCCTCAACGACGTGGCATGTCGTGCATAATCTGTTTTCTCTGTCATGTTGGTATAACGGCCCCTCTCAATTTGGAGGTCATGGGCACTTATTCGTAATCTAGTTAGTGCTCGTCTGCAATCTGTGTCGGTTGTGTTGCTCCAAATAAGCCGCCTGTTTGTATTCGGTAGTTACTGTGGCATAAAATTTGAGCTTGGATGTGCTTTCATTCTTTTGTTTCTTCCAAAACTCAATATAAAACGTTTCCAGCTTCGCATTGATCAGAAACTTTAGGCGAGTCACACTAAATGTACCCTGATTTTCCCAGACATGCTGTAATCCTATCGTTGACAAGGTTTGTCGTATAAACTTCGTCCATTTGCTTTCTTCGGTGCCTTGAGAGATCATTGACTGATAAATCTGTTGTTGGTAAGAGTCTTGGTCTGACTCTAATATGTGTATCCAGAATGCGATAGTCTGGGTTATCACTTTAAAAGTAATCGGGAATCTCCCCAGTTCGCCAAAACCCGGTAATGCCATTGCTTTTCTATGAACTCTTAATAATTGCCTGCAGAATTTAATGTGTGCAGTTTCATTGTGGGAATTTGTTTGCAAGACTGGTTTTGAACAAATGCTGCATTTTCTTTTCTTGACATATTTCATCTTTGTATTGGTAAGAGGATGGGAACCACACCTCCGACCCATATGTGAAGATGGGAGAGACTAACGAGTCAAATAGGGTTGTAACTGTTCTCATATTTACATTTTGACCATAAAACGTTCTCTTCAAGGTATGTGCGGCTTTATTCCCTGTCTTGCTAAGTGTTCTTGGGCTTCTGTAAATGTCCGCTTTTATGGAAAATGACTCCAAGATATTTATATTGATCTACTGTTTCAATTATGTTTTCACCGCAATTGAAGAATAGTGGTACCTTTGGATCTGATTTGGTGAATACAACGACCTTTGTTTTCTCTGTGTTGATTTTCATTCCCCAGTCTAAACAGTAGTTGTGTAACTGGTTTAATTTACGCTGAAGTCCTGTTTTGAAGTCGAGAGGATAGCTAAATCATCTGCATACAAAAGACACGGAATTTCGACTTGTTTTAGATCGGAAATTCTTGGGGAATCATGGTCTCTGAGATATCCGACAATGTCATTTATGAATATGTTAAATAAGGTTGGGCTAAGGGTATTACCTTGGAGGACACCTTTTTGTATTAATATTTCCTTAGTGAAACCAGATTGGCTTCTTGTACAAACCGTAGCCCCGTTGTACATGTCCTGTATGATTTGGTAGCATTTACCTGTTATTCCGCTTGCATCATTTTCATCAGTAGGGCTTCGTGCCATATATGATCAAATGCTTTGCTGAAGTCAACAAAACAGCAGTAAAGCCTTTTAGTTCTGTCTTTTAGTACCTTATCAACTGGTTTTGACAATATGAATATTTGATCAGTCGTCCGTGATCCCTTTCTGAACCCTGCTTGCTCCTTTGCCAAAAGGTGGTTTGCCTCAAGATAATTCATTATCCTTTCATTTATTATGTTGCAAAACACTTTTCCCAGCGAGCTATTCAAAGTTATGCCTCTGTAATTGTTGGGGTTGGACTGGCCGCCTGACTTATAGACTGGGACTGTGATTCCTGTTTTCCAGAGGTCGGGTATTTTTCTGATTTTAAGATTAAGTTAAACGCGTCTTTCAGAAGAGGAGCGATTTCAGGTAACATTGCTTTAAGCATTTCGTTTCTGATTCCATCTTTGCCTGGGGATTTTTTATTTTTCAGCTTTCTGACCGCGTTCCTTACCTCCGTTTCTAATATTTCATAATCTAACTCTGAATTCCAGAAGGACGATTATTTGACCTCTTAAATGCTACTAACATGTCATCAACTGTTTGTTTTCGTTTATCTGCGATCTTCTGTTTCTCACCTATTAGTGTTTTTAGATGTTCAAACCATTTGTTCGCGCTGAGACAATTTTCTTGACCATAATATTCCTGATCGTATGTTTGCAGTTCCCGAACGGTTTTCCATATTGAATTGGGATCAGTTTCTAGGGCTTCGTTTAGGGAATTAAGGAGTTTGTTCCGATATATTTTCTTGGTTTTCTTTAAAAGTCGTTTATATATTTTACATTGTGAAAAGTATTTTTGCCTTAGTGTTTTTTGGGGGTTTCTGTTGACCGCGTTCAGTAGTGATCTTATCTCTCTTCTTTGGGAATGACAGTCTCTGTCAAACCACTTCTTCTTTCTCTGTCTAGTTTTTTTTTCTATCCGTCTTTGTCTAAGCGCTATCTTTGCCGTGGTTGAAAATATATTCGTTATCTGTTCAATAGTCGTATTTATGTTGATGTCATGTTCATTTGTTGCAAGTTGTG